>SJYA01003372.1:1049133-1062445 GCA_006410615.1 Neotragus moschatus
GCGGAATTCTCAGCAATAAGAGGACAAGAAGATAATGAAATTACTTATTCATTATACCGAGGGAATATAGCTATCAATCTAGAATTATATATCTGCAAAGTTCTTTTTAAAACAAAAGTTTAAAAAGAAATATATGTCCAAATGAAACCAAGATTGTTTACTGACAATGGAAATGTCAAGAAAGGAATAAAAGAGAAATGAGAACTTTCCTGGTGGTCCAGTGGCTAAGACTCCAGGCTCCCAATTCAGGGGGGCTGGGTTAGGTCAAGAAACTAGATTCCACATGTCACAAGTAAATCTCCTGAATGCCTCTACTAAGACTCAGCATCAGGAAACTTCCATAAGCCTCTTATCCTTATCCAACAGAGGGCAGACAGAATGAAAACTACAATCACAGAAAACTAATCAAACTGATCACATGGACTACAGCCTTGTCTAACTCAGTGAAACCATGAGCCATGCCTTGTAGGGCTGCCCAAGATGGACAGGTCATGGTGGAGAGTTCTGACAAAATGTGATCCACTGGAGAAGGGAATGGCAAACCACTTCAGTATTCTTGCCTTGAGAACCCCATGAACAGTATGAAAAGGCAGAAAGATAATACACTGAAAGATGAACTCCCCAGGTCAGTAGGTGCCCAATATGCTACTGGAGAAAAGGAAAGGAAAAGCAAAAGTGAAGTCACTCAGTCATGTCTGACTCTTTGCAACCCCATGGACTGTAGTGTACCGGGCTTCTCCATCCATGGGATTTTCCAGGCAAAGGTACTGGAGTGGGTTGCCATTTCCTTCTCCAGAGGATCTTCCTGACCCAGGGATCGAACCCAGGTCTTCTGCATTGCAGGCAGGCGCTTTACCCTCTGAGCCACTACTAGGGATGCTACTGGAGAAGAGTGGAGAAATAACTCCAGAAAGAATTGAGAGACAGAGCCAAAGCGAAAACAATGCCCAGTTGTGGATGTGACTGGTGATGGAAGTAAAGCCCTATACTGTAAAGAACAATATTGCATGGGAACCTGGAATGTTAGGTCCATTTATCAAGGTAAATTGGAAGTGGTCAAACAGGAGATGGCAAGAATGAACATCAACATTTTAGGAATCAGTGAACTAAAGTGGACTCGAATGGGCGAATTTAATTCAGATGACCATTGTATCTACTAGTGTGGGCAAGAATCCCTTAGAAGAAATGGAGTAGCCATTATAGTCAACAAAAGAGTCCAAAATGCAGTACTTGGATGCAGTCTCAAAAATGACAGAATGATCTCTATTCATTTCCAAGGCAAACCATTCAGTATCACAGTAATCCTAGTCTATGTCCCAACCAGTAATGTTGAAGAAGCTGAAACTGAACAGTTCTATGAAGACCTACAAGAACGTCTAGAACTAACATCCCCAAAAGATGTCCTTTTCATCATATGGGACTGGAATGCAAAAGTCAGAAGTCAAGTGGTACCTGGAATAACAGGCAAATTTGGCCTTGGAGTACAAAATGAAGCAGGGCAAAGGCTAACAGAGTTTTGCCAAGAGAACACACTGGTCATAGCAAACACCCTCTTCCGACAACACAAGAGAAGTCTCTACACATGGACATTACCAGATGGTCAATACCAAAATCAGATTGATTGTATTGTTTGCAGCCAAAATGGAGAAGCTCTATACAGTCAGCATAAATAAGACCAGGTGGCTCAGAGCATGAACTCCTTATTGAAAAATTCAGACTTAAATTGAAGAAAGTAGGGAAAACTTTCAGGTATAATCTAAATCAAATCCCTTACAATTATACAGTGGAAGTAACAAATAGATTCCAGGGATTAGATCTGATAGACAGAGTGCCTGAAGAACTATAGATGAAGCTTTGTAACATTATACAGGAGGCAGTGATCAAGATCATCCCCAAGAAAAAGAAATGCAAAAAGGAAAAATGGTTGTCTGAGGAGGCCTTACAGATATCTGAGGAAAGAAGAGAAGCTAAAGGAAAAGAGAAAAAAGGAAATATATACCTATTTGAATGCTGAGTTCCAAAGAATAGCAAGGAGGGATAAGAAAGCCTTCCTCGGTGATCAGTGCAAAGAAATAAAGGAAAACAATAGAATGGGAAAGACTAGAGATCTCTTCAAGAAAATTAGAGATACCAAGAGAATACTTCATGCAAAGATGGGCACAGTAAAGGACAGAAATGGTATGGACCTAATAGAAGCAGAAGATATTAAGAATACACAGAAGAACTATACAAAAAAGATCTTCATGACCCAGATAACTACAATGGTGTGATCACTCACCTAGAGCCAAACATTCTGGAATGCAAAATCAAGTGGGACTTAGGAAGTATCACTACAGACAAACCTAGTGGAGGTGATGGAATTCCAGTTGAGCTCTTTCAAATCCTAAAAGACGATGCTGTTAAAGTGCTCCACTCAATATACGAGCAAATTTGGGAAAACTCAGCAATAGCCATAGGACTGGAAAAAGTCTATATTCATTCAAATCCTAAACAAAGACAGTGCCAAAGGATGTTCAAACTACCACACAATTGTACTCATTTCAAATGCTAGCAAAGTAGTGCTCAAAATTCTCCAAGCCAGGCTTCAATAATCTGTGAACCGTGAACCTCCAGATGTTCTAGCTGGATTTAGAAAAGGCAGAGGAACCAGAGATCAAATTTCCAACATATGTTGGATTATAGTAAAAGCATAAGAGTTCCAGAAAAACTTCCGCTTTATTGACTATGCCAAAGCCTTTGGTGTNGTGCTCAAAATTCTCCAAGCCAGGCTTCAATAATCTGTGAACCGTGAACCTCCAGATGTTCTAGCTGGATTTAGAAAAGGCAGAGGAACCAGAGATCAAATTTCCAACATATGTTGGATTATAGTAAAAGCATAAGAGTTCCAGAAAAACTTCCGCTTTATTGACTATGCCAAAGCCTTTGGTGTGCTGCTGCTGCTGCTAAGTCGCTTCAGTCGTGTCCAACTCTGTGCGACCCCATAAATGGCAGCCCAGCAGGCTCCGCTGTCCCTGAGATTCTCTAGGCAAGAACACTGGAGTGGGTTGCCATTTCCTTCTCCAGTGTGTGAAAGTGAAAAGTGAAAGTAAAGTCGTTCAGTTGTGTACAACTCATCGAGACCCCATGGAGTGCAGCCTACAAGGCTCCTCCGTCCATGGGATTTTCCAGGCAAGAGTACTAGAGTGGGGTGCTGTTGCCTTCTCCCTTTGTGTGGATCACAACAAACTGGAAAATTCTTCAAGAGATGGAATTACCTGCCTCCTGAGAAATCTGTATGCATGTCAAGAATCAACAGTTAGAACCGACAGGGAACAACAGACAAGTTCCTGAATTGGGAAAGGAGTATATTGTCACCCTGCTTATTTAACTTATATGCAAAGTACATCAGCAAAATCCTGGGCTGGATGAAGCACAAGCTGGAATCAAGATTGCTGGAGAAATATCAATAATCTCAGATATGCAGATGACACCACCCTTATGGCAGAAAGTGAAGAGGAACTAAAGAGCCTCTTGATGAAAGTGGAAGAGGAGAGTGAAAAAGTTGGCTTAAAATCCAACACTCAAAAAGCTACGATCATGGCATCCAGCCCCATAACTTCATGACAGATAGATGGGGAAACAATGGAAACAGTGTGAGACTTTATTTTGGGGGGCTCCAGAATCACTGCAGATGGTGACTGCAGCCATGAAATTAAAAGATGCTTTGTCCTTTGAAGAACAGTTATAACCAAAGTAGACAGCATATTCAAAAGCAGAGACATTACTTTGCCAACAAAGGTCCGTCTAGTCAAGGCTATGGTTTTTCCAGTGGTCATGTATGAATGTGAGTGTTGGACCACAAAGAAAGCTAGCACTGAAGAACTGGTGTTTTTGAACTGTGGTGTTGGAGAAGACTCTTGAGAGTCCCTTGGACAGCAAGTAGATCAAACCAGTCCATCCTTAAGGAAATCAGTCCTGAATATTCATTGGAAGGACTGATGCTGAAGCTGAAACTCCAATACTTTGGCCACCTGATGCAAAGAACTGACTTGTTGGAAAAGACTCTGATGCTAGGAAGGATTGAAGGTGGGAGGAGAAGGGGATGACAGAGGATAAGGTGATTGGATGGCATCACCGACTCGATGGACATGAGTTTGAGCAAGCTCCAGGAGTTGGTGATGGACAAGGAAGCTGGCATGCCGCAGTCCATGGGGTCACAAGGAGTCTGACACGACTGATGCGACAAACTTAACTGTACTGAAGACCCAGTCAGCCAAATGTGTGTGTGTGTGTGTGTGTTAGTATTTAAAAAAGAGATAAAAGAGAAGTAAAATTTAGAGGTAAATAGTATTTTTTAAAAAATGACTTCAGAAGGAAGGTATAAGATACAAGTAAAAGTAGTGAACATAGAAATTGTTATATAGATTGGTAAATATGAATAAATAATATTAGTACCAGCTTTATCAAGACCTACATGACCTTCTAGAACTAACACCAAAAAAAATGTCCTTTTTCATCATAGATGGGATTTCCCAGTGGCTCAGTTGGTAAAGAATCTGCCTGCAATTCAGGAGACCTGGGTTTGATCCCTGGGTAGGGAAGATCCTCTGGAGAAGGAAATGGCAACCCACTCCAATACCCTTGCCTGGAGAATTCCATGGACAGAGGAACCGGGCAGGCTATAGTCTGTGGGATCGCAAAGAGTCATACACGACTGAGTGATTATCTTTTCATCATAGGCAGTTGGAATGCAAAAGTAGGAAGTCAAGAGGTACCTGCAGTAACAGGCAAGTTTGGCCTTGGAGTACAAAATGAAGCAGGGCAACAGCTAACAGAGTTTTGTCAAGAGAACACACTGGTCATAACAAACACCCAGACGACTCTACACATGGACATCACCAGATGTCCGAAATCTGATTATATTCTTTGCAGCTAAAGATGAAGATGCTCTATGCAGTCAGCAAAAACAAGACCAGGAGCTGACTGTGGCTCAGATCATGAATTCCTTAATGGAAAATTCAGACCTAAATTGAAGAAAGTAGGGAAAACCTCTAGGCCATACATCACTTGGCCAACAAAGGTCCATATAATGAAAGCTATTGTTGTTCCAATACGGATGTAAGAGTTGGATCATAAAGAAGGCTGAAGAGCACTGAAGAATTTATGCTTTCAAGTTGTGGTGCTGGAGAAGACTCTTGAGAGTCCCTTAGACAGCAAGAAGATCAAACCAGTCAATCCAAAAGGAAATCAATCCTGAACATTCATTGGAAGGACTGATGCTGAAGTTCTAATCCTTTGGCCACCTGACGTGAAGAACTGACTCAATAAAAAAGACCCTGATCCTGGGAAAGATTGAAGGCAAGAGGAACAGGGTGTGACAGAGGATGGGATGGTTTGATAGTATCACTGACTCAAGGGACATGAATTTTCGCAAATTCCAGGAGATAGTGAAGGACACAATAGCCTGGGATGCTGCAGTCCATGGGGTCACAGAGAATCAGACACAACTTAGTGACTCAACAACAACAACAACAAATGTTAATTTGAGGCAAAAGTAAGTTTTAAGGTGAAAATAAATCTTACTATAGAGAGCCAGGAATAGTACCCATATCATCTGGATTAAAGCTATACTATGACACCCCACTGAAATAGAACAGAAAGAAAAACTAAGATGAAGACGAGCAGAGTTAACAAAGGAAGTAGAAAGTCAGAGGGGCATCCTGACAAGTTATTAAATGCTAGGGGAAAAAGTTAAATAGGATTAATGTATTCAACATATTCATCAAAGGTTTCTCTCCTCATCTTCCTCCTCCTTCCCTTTTCCCTCTCTTCCTCCTCTCACCCCACTCTACCACTTAACTCCAGGTTCTCAGAGACCAAGATGCTGGAATTAGTTCACTTCATATAAAAATGTTAAAGGACAATGTAATTCCTGCCCTCAAGAATCTAAAGTCTGTTGTATAAAATATTCCAGAGATGGTTTATCTCTGTGTTTTAGGACAGTCATATAGTAGCCATGGATGGATCTAGGATACATAAATGATGGGAAATCCTGATAAATTGGATGGAAAAAATGGATGGAATCTCCATTAAGAGAACCTTCAAAAAAACACGTGGGTCAGTCATAAAACTTATTTCCCTCCAGGCCTGTACATTTATGGCACATGATATTGAGAATTGAGAAGATGGATATCCAAATTCTAGTTCCTGCTTACTAGCTCTAAAATCATAGAAAAATTACTCTGCACTCCATTTTCTGTTCATTAAAATAGGAGATGTATCACCTTCCTTGTCTACCACCCCTGTTTGGGTTAGTAAGCCATATAAACTTTGAGGAATCCAGCAATGTAAGCTATTGTTATTCTTGAATAAATGCTTCCGCTATCACAGTCACATGAGGCCATTTATATATAATAGTTTACTTAATAATGTACATAATTCTGAAGAGAGGATAGTGAGTGGCCTTCCCAGGTGGCTCAGTAGTAAAGAATCTGCCTGCCGATGCAGGAGATGTGAGTTCAACTCCTCTGTCAGGGGAAAATCCCCTGGAGAAGGAAATGGCACCCCACTCCAGTGTTCTTGCCTGGAGAATCCCAGGGACGGGGGAGCCTGGCGGGCTGCAGTCCATGGGGTCTCAAAGAGTGGGATGACTGAGCAACTGAGCACAAGGAGAGGATTATGATTTGCATTCAGTGTTTCACATTAGTTTAGGAAAACGGGAAAAAAGATATTTTTCATTGATGATGGATAGTGTATCCAAAATATTTGTAGGTGAAGAAAGCAAGATCCTATTATTTTTCAGATGGGAAATTATCACATGAGCTTCTGGAAAGAAAACCTAATTCAACTTTAAAGTTCCTAACTTTAATAATAAAAGCATGTTGAATAATCATGTCAAATGACTTGGATCAGTTGCTAAATATGAATGAGGGGAGAATTAAATTGACACAAAGGAAAGGTTTTCTTGTCAGAGAAAAATTTGTGAAGAGAGCTAGAGATAATTTAATGTAATCATGAGACTGACTCTGTGGAAAATACTGAGTTGTGATTGCTTCTTGACCAGTACACCAAGAAATGTAATCAACTAAAGAGATGGAAACAATTGAGTAACCATTTTTCTTTCTCCTTTTAAGGAAAACTATTTTTATTATGGAATGCAGTGCTTTCAAGATAAGGCCAAATTATATTGTAAAACTAAATCAGTTTTTAAGTAAATACTAGATAAATCTAGTTGCACAGGCTCCCATCATATATTTAGAAAATAAGCTTTTCTGTTTATTTATAGGTTACCATAAAGAAAGGGTAAATGCAATTGTCAGTGTCATGTATACAAAGTCACATGGATACAGATAAAAATGAAAATAAAATGTGAATAAGGGATGATAAATCATTTCTTTGGTCTCCAGAAGCCACTTAAAAATTGAAATGAAAGGCTGCCATGATTAATCTTTTGTTATTTAATATATAAGGACATTGAAAGCAATCTTAATGTGGACTTAAGACCCCTTGATTCCATTGTGTTGAATAGACCTGTTATCCTCAGGGCATGTTCTTTCACCATGGAGTCATAGCTTTTTGCACCAGGATTTCATACACCTACTTTCCAGTTCTGTCTGGCAATCCATTCTCTTTCTAGTATCTCCTCAAGAATCTATAGGGCCATCGGGCACTCTCTTTTCCTTGTGTGTCCCTCCAGCTTCTGGAGACTGTTGACAATGGGCTACACAAATTAGGTTTTATTGACAATTGGTTTCCAGGTGATTTCAGCCAATAGGCATCAGCAGGAGATCAGAGTTGGGAAGGAAAGAGTTGGAATATTTATTCCATCAGCCCCCTCCAAGCTGAGCAGAAATTTGCTAGTGGCTTTTTTTTTAATTGAAGCCAAATTCAAAGAGATAGAAAATAGATGAATGTTTCCCAGAAACTTAGGAGAGAGAAAAATGGGGAGTGATTGCTAGTGCATATGGGGCTTTGGTGATTGGGGTGCCATTGCCTTCTCCAAAAAATATTCTTGAGTTAGATAGTGGTGATAGTTGCAAAACTTTGCAAATATGCTAAGGTCATTTAATTGTGTATATCAAAAGGGTGAATTTTATGATGTGTGAATTATATCTCAACTGAAAATGGATAGAAAATATACAATGGAATAATATTCAGGCATAAAGAAGAATGAAATCTTACCATTTGCAGCAATAGGACCTTGAAGGCATTATGCTATGGGAAATGTCAGACAGAGAAAGACAAATACCATATGATCTCACTTATATGTAGAATTAAAAAAAAAAGTTCATGAATACAGAGAACAGATTGGTGGTTGCCAGAAGTAGGGGGAGGAGGCAATGGGTGAAGGAGGTCAAAGCTACAAGCTTCCAGTTATAAAATAAATAAGTTATGGGGATATAATATACAACATGGTGACTGTAGTTAACAATAGTATATTACATATTTGCTATTATAATAATACTGTATTGCAAGTTGCTAAGATGGTGGATCTTAAAAATTCCGTGATAAGAAAAAAATGTTGTAACTATGTATGGTAACAGATATTACCTAGACTTATTGTGGTGATCATTTCACAATGTATATAAATATTGAATTATTATGTTGGACACATGAAGTTAATATAGTTGTATGTTAAGTATACCGCAATAAGAAATGGATAGAAAAGTTGCAAACCAAACTTTTATAGCATAAAACAAAAAATATGAATAAACAAAAGAGGAAAGACTAAAAAATTAAAAATCATAGCATAAAAATTGCAGATGAAGAAAAATGTATCACTTATATCAGTTAAAGTACATCAACAGAAAGGACACATACACACACACACACACACACATACACACACAGAGTTCCTGGGAACTATGTTTTGCAAGGTACTTGCTCTTCTTCCTTATCAGCTTTAGTACATGTTTTCTATGCTGCATTATGACTTTGTACTTGATTTTTAATTAATATATAATTATTTAGTTAAGTGTAAGACATATAGCATGTAAAGATGACAGAGAAATTCATTCTTTATACTTTTCATAGCTTTTAGTCCAGGAAGAGGCACTAGTTAGGAGCAAGATTTGAAATTTTAGCTCATTATTTCTTTTTTTTTCTTAATTTAAGTTTATTTATTTTAATTGGAGGTTAATTACTTTACAATATTGTATTGGTTTTGCCATACATCAACATGGATCCTCCACAGGTGTACATGTGTTCCCCATCCTGAACCCCCCTCCATCCTCCCTCCCCATCCCTTCTCTCTGGGTCATCCCAGTGTACCAGCCCCAAGCATCCTGTATCCTGCATCAAACCTGGACTGGCAATTTGTCTTGATTTGCTGCTTTTCCTTTCTAGCCTTTCTTATTTTCTTCCAATCTTAACCAATGCTTTCATCCCTATTTTTCTCCTGAACCCAATTCTTAACCCTTTAAGTTCTTAGCATCCCTTTATAAAGCCACTAAATTAAATTATTGATGACAAACAAAAGGACTCAGAGTTTATGAGTCTGCAAGTCCTTTGCTCTCTCAGTATAACAAAGTCTGAATTTTTCAACCTTCAGGGTACAGCATAGAGCTTATCTTAAACATTCTTTTTGGCTAATCAAAGAAAGGAGGTCAGCTTACTTGGAAAGTGCTTTCATGTTTACTTAAACTAAACACTGTTGTTAGTTCTCTTACTGTATTTTTAAAAATTCAAGTGAAAGATGCTCAAGGGTCATATAGTACATGAGGCTGTTGAAACAGGGAGGATAAAGATGAGACTGGAATGGATTTTTAGTACCAGATTCCACTTTGGCTTTATACTTCAATCTATTGCAGTAATGTCTCTTTTCGTATTCCTGAGAGCCAGCTTATGTTCTTCAAGACATGGCCAGAACACATTCTGTAGAGGGTGATAGAGGGAGGACCTATTTGCCCATAGGAGAAGGGTCCAATTCTATTCTCATGGTAATAAGCTTAAGAGGCACCACTATATACCCCTCTTTAGGGAAGAGTGAGAGCAGTAAGGGGTAACTCAGTCCCGTGGAGTCTGGGGAGGGGGGCATTGTGGGGCCACTGCATTTATGGAGAGCATGGCAATTGTTTCTGATGTCATCTCTGCGGCATGCTATAGTAGAATGAGCCTTGAACTCTATGGTTATGTTTAAATCCTGGTTCAGTCATTTACTCGAACCAGACATGGTGGGTGGAACCAGATTTCTGGAGAGATTCTAGCTTTGGCAACCTTGGAGTTATGTATTCATCCAACAAATATTTTATTGAGTGTCTACTATGTTCCAGGCTCTATTCTGGACGTGGAATATATTTTTAAAAATGGAAGTAATATGGAGTCCCTAACCTCACCAAATTTACCATGACTTTGGAGGCTGGCCCCCTCTCCAGCCATCAGTTGACCCTAAAAAGGGCTAGATGGCATATTGCCCTGCCTGTGGCCATAGGCAATCATGCAAAATGCACTAATTAAATGTCTCCATAATAACTGTGCTTCAGGAATGGCCTGGTGCCAATGCCTTGAAAAAGACTGCGCTCCGAATGCTGCTCTTGTCCTGAAGCCAGTGGATAAAGTGACCACAGCATACGCCTAGGATTGATTGTTTGCTTTGGATTTAATCAAGCTCTCCTCTCCTCCTGCCCTGGAAATGTTAATGCTTTCTCTCTATTACAGCCACTATACCTTAATATGAAGAGAATTAAATTTCCCCTCTGACTTTTAATTATCCCCTGACAGCTTTGGGAAATGGCATGAGTAACACAAATCAGAAATGCCAATCGGCCTTGGAATGCATCCTGCATGCTTTGAAACAGATTTTCCGAGTTATATTTTGAACAAATGTTAACGTTCATTTGTGTTTTTTTAACAGACACCAACAAATGAGCAGAAAAAGGGAAAAAGTTCTTCGCAAATGTAATGGTGTTACAGGAGGACTTTCAAGGATCAACAATACCATGAAGGTAATTGGCCAGCAGTATGCGAAACTCTACATCAGATATTTCTTCAACTGCGTTCTCATTTATATCAGGTCTTCTCTAAGTATACTTGGAAACTGAATCATTTTTGAAAAGGAATTTTCTAGTCTAAAAGTTTCTGAATGGTAACTCTCAATTTTTGTACTCCTTTTTTCCATCACAGACCAGCAATGAAAAAACTAGCCCTGGTCCATAAATCACAGTTTCATTAGCCCTGTTCTATATAATAGGCAGCACCTTTTAATGGGTAGGCATTATGCCAAATATTTGATAAATATCAAAATTTAGTCTTCACAGCAATCCTATGAGGCAGTTCTTCTTTTCTGTTTTGCATATGGAAAAATGAGGTTTAGAGTTTAGGTTATAGGCTGAAAGTTTCAAATCAATCATTGGTGAAATATTTCTTCCTGAGTCACATCTGTCCACCACCATCTTTCCTTAAGAATCAGCATGGAGCAGGGTTGGATAGTTTGTAATATGCAAGGGTTATTGACAGATAATGACACCAAGAAGGATTGGATCCAATAGGCCAAGGTCATAAATTGGAAGCAAATTTATAATAATAAATTATTATTACTTATAATAAACTATTGTTACTTATAATACTGGAAGCAAAAGACCAGGAGAACCAGGTCAGACATGAGTCAGGTACTAGGTAATGGAAGATAAGAATGGTTGAAAATGAGTTGGCTGCCAGGGTGTGGAATGTTCCTCATAAGCAGCTACCCCAGTAAAAAAAAAAAAAAAAAAAAAAAAAACTTATTAACAGCTGTCACCTGATTATTCTACCACCTTCCAACGTACTATCTGGATCTCACTATAACTCAGTGGTCCTGATTCTTTTAAGGCAATAAGATCATCAACATCTGTCCATAACACTTTACATGGCAGAGGGAAGAACACATCCTTTGGCACCGTTAGAGGTTCAATTGGAGGGTCTTTATCCTCCGGGAGACCAAATAATATACTATTTAGAGTCAACAAATTGAAGAACTTGTCTCCTCTTCATCAGGACATCCTCTTTACAGTAAAACACAACAGAACTGGGAGTAGGTCACCCGCTATGGCTGGGAGTGACTACTAAGCTATTTTCAAATAAACAAGAGGACTTCACCAGGTTATTAACACCTGGAGATACCCACTGGTAACAAAATGTGTCTTAGGGCTGGATCGGTCCCCTGAAAGCAGGGAACATTGAAGCTAATAATAGAAACTCACATTGCAAGCTAAAGTAGGAAAGTGCATTGTCAAAATAGGGACGTAAGACAAAGGGGAGGGGCCAAGGAAAAAGTCTCTGAGCAGGGGGAGATAGTAGGTCAAATGTAATAGCCCAGGGGAAAGCACGTCCGAGCCCCAGAGATAAGTATTACATTCAAATTATAGAAAATATAGAAAGGCACTCTCACACATGCACACATACAGACACACCACAAGCAATCAGTTGCCCATATTCCTGCAATCCAGACATGATCTTTTCTGTACGTTATTTGGCTTGGAGAATAAGCAAAGCCCAACTGAGCTGATTCCTTGACTGTGTTCTGACTAGTGTGTGTGTTGGAGAGACAGAGATATTGAGGCCAGGACTCTGAGAAAGAGAGGCAGCTAATCCAGTTCTGAAAAACAGTGATAATGTTGCAGATGGCCAAGGTATCATGGAATTTCTGACCCAAAGAGAACCTGATGCTCATCCAGTTGGTGGTTTTAAAGGTGTGTTCTTCAGAGCAGTATGGGTTCCACACGGGTGTCTCAGGGGCTGTCTGGTGCAGAAGGGAGTAAGGTTGAGTGTAGAGCAAAGTGGTCAGGGCTATAGGTCCCCAACCTGACTTCAACTCAGTGGCTCTGCATTAGCTCCTGGATATATTCCTTTCTGGCTAAGATTTCATTTGAAGAAATGATTCTGCTGCTCTTAAAAGAGGAAACTAAAAATGATTGAAAGCCAAGTAGTCATTTTGCTGATAAAGAAACTGAAATCCAAAGAGATGAAAGGACATTTAAAAGGCCCCATGGTCTGGTATGGTAGCTATAAGGAGCATTCTGGATTCCCTAGCCCTTCTATGACATTTGCCTTGAAATCAGCAGTGTCATCTTACATCTTCTGTAAAATAGGCCTCCTTTTACTCAGAAAACCACTGGTGTTGGCTCAGTATTATACAGCTGTAGGGTACTCTACTGTCCCCATTATCCTCAGTCTGAGGGATTGCCCTGGGTGTAGGACTCAGTGCTAAAACTGAGAAAGTCCAAGACAAACCAGGACAGTTGGTCGCCCTATTAGAAAGCCCCTGATGCCCAGATGTTTCTTTACCAACCACTCTGTTTTCGTTGCTAGAATCCTGAGTAAATTTCTGTCTCACTTTAGAGTCTCACAGAGTCCTTCA
>SJYA01003372.1:1069570-1083110 GCA_006410615.1 Neotragus moschatus
CTCACCTTTTTGCTTCGGTGGTTTGAAATCACCAGGCAAGCTCAGAGCAGGCAAAATCAAGTCACCTGGGTTATTGGATGATTTCTGTCTTCCACCTTGACCCCTCACCATCCCCTTTACATCATCTTTCCACGTGGCATAAGTATTTCTTTGAGTGCCTTGGGCTTGATGTTCTCTACAGCAAGCAGCTATACATTCTTTTCATCTCTTCCGTGTGCTGACACCTGTAATAATTATCAGCCTAAAATTAATCCAATCCATCAGAGGCACACTGTTTTGTTGCTCCTCAAAGCTTTTCGTTTTTCCTGGCCTATCCTCACTGGAATGGCATTGTACTAAACTAAATTTAATGTGTGTACAATGAGAAGATTTTGCGTCATTTTTATAGGACTTTGATGCTCTGATATTTCGAACCAGCTAGGCTGTGACAGCTCAAGTTGCCTAGTAACCATCCAAAGACCAACACCAGAGTGAAACCCAGAGAAGCCACGTTCAATAATAAAGAGAGCAACAACCAGGAATGAATGGGTCCGAGTCATGGCTGGGCTGGATCCGCACTCCTTTGAGGATGCGGCTGACACATCTCTGGTTAAGCTGCTCAACTTCTCCATCTGTAAAGTGGGCCTGACATTTGAGAGTGGGTACCTCCTGTATATATTGTGAGGATTAATAAAGAACCCAGAAAACAGTTTGAATCCTTCAAACTAAATGCAGTTGGGAAATATGTTGGATTTATAATAATTTGGTGCTGACACGCAGATAATGTTGGGAAGCAGGATCAGTTCAATCACTGATTTCCAAGATTCTAAGGCAAATACAGTAGTATGAGTCTCTATGCTTGCCTTCTAGCTGAGATGACTGGCTGGACACATCTCAAGGATAAAAAGTAGTGAAAATACATTGAATATTGAGGGAAAATAAATCCAAGTATTCAAAAACTACCTGAGTTATGATGTCTGCGGTCAGTACACATATATGGGATTTGCTCACATTTAATTTGGCTAATTTTAGAGAAGTCTGTCATTTCAAAGGGTAGAAACTTGGGATAAAGGTATATAGCACCACAAAGAGAATATAAAATGGCTTCATTTGGGTTTCAGTCACCTCTCTCAATGCCAAGGTGGAAATTGGGGTCATCTAGCCAATATGCCTTAGCTGGGGTTCAAGCCTGCTCTCCTCCTCCTGTAATCTGGGCATCTCCTTTTTCCCGTCACTGTCACCACAGGCAGACCTTGCATTTTGTTCATGTTGATTTATTCTTCTCCCCCCAAACATACTGAAGTCTTCACAGTTGCAAACATCAAAGCTCGCAGTTTTCAGCCTTTTAACTTTTTGCATGGTCCTCTTGAATGATCTGAAACAAAATTATCCTGAAAACCCCAGCTGAAGTGCTCCTTTGTAAAATGGATTGTTTCATTTCCCAAGCCCACATGGATCATAAAACCCCTGATGTATCACCAAGCACCAAGACGAACTGGCTTCACATCTTTTCTCTGCTGTTGAGAAGATTAAATAAGGATATATGTAATAAATATGTACATATGTATCCTTATATGTGTATATATGTGTAAGGATAAGAGAGAGAGAGACTTGGAAACAGACATGTATGGTCAGATATCTAGATAGATACACAACACACACAGTCAGGAATTTTGTAAGTATTCAATGCTTGATAGGCTTGTTATCAATTATATTCTCTCTCTACCCTTTTTCTAGCTCTTGTACCAGTCATGGCAGCTTTTCCAGAGGCTAGAGTTGGACCCTACATCACCTAACAAAATCCGCTTGTAGATGTATTCTTTTGGAGGAGGTTGAAAACCACGTTAAAAAGTAAAACATGCCTGCCAGCCTGTAATATCCACTAGTCTGCATTATAATTTTCTACAGTTTTAGAGACTCCTGCCACTGTGTCTGTTCCTCCACCCCATGCTAAGATCATTTGTTAATCACAAGTGCAAAAGCATGGTTATGAAATAAGGCAAAGAAACCACCTATTTTTTAAAAAGGAAGCATGTCTTGGTCCTTTCTTAGGGGGACAAGTTTTGATTGTCTTATAGAGAATATTTTTAAGTGATGTTTACCTGTTACAAGAGAAAAACTTCAAAACTCACAGTTCTGGAGAAAAACCCCCACACTGAAAGCCCTCCCCCCGGGCCATTTGTGCCTGCTCTCCGGGCATTAGGGAAGGCATTGTATAGCGACACATGATTGCCTTGACTACATCTGATCCACCAGCAAGGACTCAGAACGACATTCATTTAATCACTTGTCCTGAAATCACCGCTGAAATTGCAGCCAGCTGAGGTGACACAGGAAACCAAGTCCCTGCGAGATGAAAAGAGAGATCATGCAGAGGACTGATTAAAGCCAGGGGCCACGGTGGCCCTCAGCCTCAGAACACCAGGGATATTCTCTTGTTTAGTTTGTTTTTAATTGAAGGATAATTGCTTTACAGTATTGTGTTGATTTTTACCAAATATCAGCATTGGATCAGCCGTAGGTTTACCTATGTCCTCTCCCACTTGAACAGCCCTCCCATCTCCCTCCCCATCCCAGCTCTCTATGTTGTTACTAAGCCCAGGTTTGAGTTCCCTGAGTCAGACAGCTAATTCCCATTGGCTATCTACTTTACATATGGTAATGTATATGTTTACATGTTACTCTCTCCGTACATCCCACCCTATGTATATTCCCATTATATTGAAGTATAACATAGATAAAGTATGGTCACAAAGGTCACAGCTTGATGAATTTTTACAAACTGAGCAGAGCCATATCAACAGCACCCAGATAAAGAATAAGGCATTACCAAAAAACAAAAAGAAAGAAAGAAAGAAAGTAGGGCACTACCATCACCCTAATATGACTTGTGTCTCCTTTCAGTCATGAGCCCACCAAGGGTAAATGTCACCACAACTTCTAACACCTTACTGTTTGCCTGCTGTAGAATTTCATATAAATGAAATCATCTAGTATGCACACTTTAATATTTGCCGTCTTAAAATTCAGTGTTATTTTTGTGAGAGATCACATTATTATGCGTAGTTGCAATTCATTGATTCTCATTAGATTAACATACAACATTTTATTTATCCATTACGTTGTTGGCTATTTTTTAATTAATTAGTTTGAAATATAGTTGATTTACAATGTTGTGTTTGTTTCAGGTGTACAACAAAGTGATTCAGTTATATATACATAGAAATCTATACTTTTTCAGATTCTTTTCCATCATAGGTTATTACAAGATTTTGAGTATAGTTCCCTGTGCTACAGAGTAGGTCTTTGTTGTTTATCTATTTTATATATATATATATCAATGTGTATATGTGAATCCCAAACTCCTAGTTTATCCCTCCTCCCCTCTCTTTCCCCTCTGTTAACCATAAGTTTGCTTTCTATGTTTGTGAGTCTATTTCTCTTTTGTAAATAAATTCATTTGTATCAGTTTTTAGGATTTGAACTATTGTGAATAGTATTGCAACAAACACTTTCATGCATGTCTTTGAGTGAGCAATGTTGGCTATAAACCAAAAAGTAGAATGGCTGGGTCCTGGAATATGCATATGTTCAGCATTAGTACAACTGTTTTTTATTTTTAAATTTACATACAGTGAAATTCACTTTTGTTTTGGCATGAAGTTCTGTAAGTCTTGACAAATGAATAGAGTCTTATAACCACTACAATCAGGAATAAACAGCAAAAAAATCCCCCCAAATTCCATCATGCTGCTCCTTTATAGTCAACCCTTAACCTACACTTTCCCCTGACAAACCACTGATCACTCTAAAAGTTTTGGTTTGGGGGTTTTTTTAAAAAAATGAAAATATGCAGTATGTAACCCCTTTTAGACTGGTTTATTCAATGCAATGTATTTAGACTGGTTTATTCAACACAAGATTCATTTGTGTTGTTTATATTGTTTTTCAGTCACTCGGTCATGTGTGACTCTTTGCAACTCCATGAACTGTGGCACGCCAGGCTTCCCTGTCCTCCACTGTAAAGTCTTAATTCAATCCTTTTTATTACTGAGTCAGTTCAGTTCACTTGCGCAGTTGTGTCCAACTCCTTGTGACCCCATAGACTGCCACATGCCAGGCTTCCCTGTCCATCACCAATTCCCGGAGCTAGCTCAAACTCATGTCTATGGAATCAGTGATGCCCTCCAACCATCTTATCCTCTCTCATCACCTTCTCCTGCCTTCAGTCTTTCCCAATATCAGGGTCTTTTCCAATGAGTCAGTTCTTTGCATCAGATGGACAAAATATTGGAGTTTCAGCTTCAGCATTAGTCCTTCCAATGAATATTCAGGACTGATTTCCTTTAGGATTATTCAGTTCAGTTCAGTCGCTCAGTCGTGTCTGACTCTTTGTGATCCCATGAATCGCAGCACTCCAGGCCTCCCTGTCCATCACCAACACCCAGAGTTNTAGTCTTTCCCATTCTGTTGTTTTCCTCTATTTCTTTGCATTGATTGCTGAGGGAGGCTTTCTTATCTCCCTTTGCTATTCTTTGGATCTCTGCATTCAGATTATTTACTGAATAGTATTCCATTATTTTGATCACAATCCGTTTGTTCATCCATCTGTTGAAAGACTTTTTTTTTTCTTTAAGGCTTCTATAAACATTCACATACAGGTGTGTGTGTGAATGTAACTTTCATTTCTCTAGGATAATCACTTAGGAATGCTTTATTTGGTATTTTGTTGGCCTTTATAAGAAACAGCAAGTTTGTTTTCTGGAATGACTGTCCCATTTTGAGTTCCCATGAGGAATATATTACAGTTCATGTTGCTCTGCATCTTCACTGGCACTTGGTATTGTCAGGTTGTTTTATAAGCCTTTCTGGTACTCGTGTAATGATTTCTTATTGTGGTTTTCATTTACATTTCCTTAATGATTAATCTTGTTGACCATACTTCTCTGTGTTTACTTGCAATTCTCAGAGAGTTACTTTATGTATTTTTAGTTGTAATTCATGGCAGGATAGGGTGAATTGTGCTTCCTTCAGTTCAACCAGATCAGAATTCCTCAATATCTTTTCAATTTAATTTATTATATGTTTCAGAGAATGTGCTTTCTGTTAGTCTCACAGCCAGCACAGCAAATAAATGGACCATTAACAGCACGAGGACTCCAGATGATATAAATACATCTCAACGACACTCAAGGACACCTATTATCCTTTGAATCATGTCTGCCAGTTTGTTGAGAGCCTGCTGTTCTATATGATAAGTTCCTACAAGATTCAAGTGGACAAAAGAACTGGTGAGTTAATTTTAAATGTACCCCACACTTTTCTGATTGTCACCCCCATTTTACTTCCCACAGAGGCAAGTTCACCCATTTCTCTTGGCTTCTGGTGTTTTAAACTGCTATCATATAAAGTAACTGGATCTGCTTAGGTATTTTCTCCCTTTTCCACAGTTCTGTTGTAGTGATCTCATGTCTGGTTTGACTCAGTAGTTCTCAAGGTAGGGAGGCAGGCTTTCCCCTGCTTCTTAGTTAGGCTGCCTTAACAACAGAATTGGTAAGCATGGGTCATGATGGTGGCGACACATTTGGCAAACTGGAGCTGGTCTCAAAACATACTGTTTCTAGTATAGCCAAAGCTTATGACTTAAGATGCCCAAATATTGCTATCCATTCTAGTTTAATAGGCATGATTACTTGAACCCACACATAATCCTCTAGCAGGATGTCAAGTGTTCCAAATGGCTGTATGTACTCATCCAGGCCATGAGAATAATGCTACTCAAAGTGTGGTCTGCAGACCAGCAGTGTCAGCATTATCTGGGAGCCTGTTAGAAACCCCAGTGTCCAGGCAACTGCTGCTGAATAAGATCTCTGATGGTGGGCACAGGAATCTGGATTTGAACAAGCTTTCCATGGTACTCTTACGCATTCTAAAGTTCAAGAATCACTGCTTATTCACTTATACTTATCACAAAGCTGAATTTAAAGTTGGTAAGAGGAAATGAGATGCCTCTCCCAATATTTTAAAATTTCTGAGTGTTGGTTTATTACTCTTTTAGGACCAGACTTCCCTAAACCTAAAAAAAGAACTAAAATGACTTCAGTAATAGCAGTTAGCAAAACTGTCAGCTTACAGGAGAGTGTGTGGCACTCCTTTTACAATTATAGGTGGCAAAATATTATTGTGCAATGTAGGTAAAAAAAAAACTTATTTTTGAATTGTTTTAGAGTAAATGCCCACCATAAAGTAATTTTAAAACAAAGACAGTTTCTTATTTTCCTTATAATTCATGTTTAAAAAAAATAATATTCAGAAAACAGGAAAAACAAGCAAAGCTATTGGTGGTGTACTTCCCTCAGGAAAGAAATTATTTTCTGAGCATAAGACCAGGGCAAAGTGAGCAAGTTTGAGAGTAATTCAAACTATCTTCTCAGTCTTGAGCCTTGTTAAAAGAATTCTGAGAGCTGAAATCAAGTAGAGATGGCATGGGAAGCCAGCAAAAAAAAGACGGAAGCAGTCCTCTAAATTGGTCTCGAATTGGTCAGATGCTGCTAATAAATATTTATTGGGTGCTTATTATGTGTGGAATGTGAGCTTCATGCTGAAGCCAGCCATCATTATACCAGTTTGGAAGTATGCTACCAATTTGGAAGTATGCTAAGCTAGCCTTATAAAATGTCCACCAAACCCATGTAGGCAATAGAAGGCAAAGACGTTTTCTTCTTTCCCTCTGTACCCTTCCTCGACTCCTCTGCAATCTCCCCACCCCTTATTGAGTTATGTTTTCTTCCACAGAAAGCTGTTAGTACTGAGGCAGCATCGGGGCACTTGCATTGTTTCTGTTTCATCCAGCCATGAACATTCACCCTCCCCCTTCCAACAAAAAACACAGCTTTTGCAAGCTGACAAAGTGAAATCCGAGGGGTAAAGGGTGGACACGAGCTAAAAGAAGTTATTATCCAGAAGGAATTTATTTTTTGGAGAATTATCTGTTCCTGCTGTTTGAACTTCAAGCAAAAGATACATATCATATAACTCTTGTATCTGTTTTCCAATTAATGTCCCTATGAAAAAAATCCAGTAAGAAGTGAATTAATCATGGCATCTTCTCTCTTGAGCTTGGGACTGGAGCTCAGGTTCACCAGAGGTTTCAGTGCTCACTCTGCCCCCCTGGACTTCAACAGCAGCTTACTGAAGATAGTGACTGTTTAACCAGAACCACAGAGCTATTTGGCACATTGCACATGCTGCCTCTGAAGGAATCATAACTGACTACCCATCTTCCTACAGCTTGAATCTCAGGCAGATGAAGCCTGAGAAAGAGGCAGACTATCTGAAAAGTGAGGGTGTTGGCTGACACATTAATTGGGCACCGCCTCCACCCAGGAACACCTAGGGAAGTCCAAAACAGGACAAGGGCATGCTTGGGGGAGAGACTCAATGGTCAGGTTCTGGGGTCCCTTTATTTCTCATCATGTTCCTTCTAAGTGCTAGTCTTCCCTTCCATTTGGGAAGAAATTGTGGTGTTAAAGGATTTTTCAGAAAGAAGAAGGAAACAATCACTTTATATCAGCAAAGGGGTTTTATCTTTGGTTGTAAGACGGTTTTGCCCATTTTCCTTTAACATTACAGACATCTGTCTCAGATTCTGTTCCAACAATATAGTAATGGCGTCAGGGATCAGAAATGGCTTCTGTTGATCAAGGATTCAGAAAGTCCATTTGCAGATGTTAGTTCAAGATGGGGGAGGAGCCAGATTTGCATGTCTTAGACCGCAGTTCACTAATTCTTATGAATTTGAGGAACCCTTTATACCATCAGGAAAATTTCCAAGTCATCATATAATTTTACCTATGTTTCTAGTATTAGTTGATGGAACAAATGCTTGTACTAGGAAAAGAAGTGACTATCATTTCAAAAACAATCTTAAATGATCCTTATTTGATCAGTAACAAGACCTGAAGACCTTTGAAAATAGTAGTCAATATATTGGAACATCTATTTTCATTCATTAGGCAGTCAATACTTGGTGAGCAGAGGGATTAAAGGTCCTTTCACATTGCAGTCAAAGTTCCTGAGTGTCCACACTGCACAGATTTTAAAGCAATGACTTAGACAACAAATACTATTAAATAAACAAATGAATGAATAAATACAAAAAATAAATGATGGGGGAAAAACAAAGCTGGACTTATATAAAGAAGCAGATTTCTATTGATTTTGAAATTAGAATTACTTTGATTGGTAAATGGGAAATTATTTTGTGATAATTCTTGTTACTACCCTGAGCATCTGTGATGAACTTAGGGGTACTTGTTGCTTTGAGGTAATCAAACTATATTAGTAGAGAAATCAGATAAAAATAAGTCTTCTTTAGAAGTAGATTTTAGCTATTAAAGTGATTTTTAAAGACAGTTTTATCTTCAGGGATTCAGGAGTACAGAGCATGCAAACATTCATGGCTTTGAGGTATAACTTCCAGGAAGGACAGGAATGTCCCAAGTGTCCTGATCAAGGATAGAAGGTAACTTGATGCCTCCTACTGCACCGCCTCTAGTGTTGATGGAATGGCGATTACCTATAAGGTGAGAGGGACACCTACTTAAAGAGGGATGGCGGCTCCTCACAGAGCAGTGTTCCAGCCAAGAGCAGGCTCATGACTCCTACTGCTCTACCTCTTCATTCAACTCTGAATCCTGAATCCCCATCTGGGATCTCTGAGGATGAAGATGGGGCTTCAAGTGCCATTAAATGGAATCTTGAGCCAAGGATAAAGTATCACCTGAATCTTATCTTGGTCCATCCGTTCTCTTCTCCTTTAAAGTCCTTAAGGTCACTCTGCCCGCAGTGAACAATGGAAAGGGCAGAAAGGCTTTATTTCTTTTCAGTGAGCCTGTGCCTGAAACTCCAGTGCAGAGCTTTCTAGGTAACTAGACAAAAATCCATGACTTAGACCTGGGCTGGGAGTTGAGAGCTCAGCCTTCCTCTAATTGCAAAGCCCGCTTTAAAATTTTACCACCCTTATGGAAACTGTATTAGGAATGTAAGGCCAGGGTTTAGAATATCCAATTGTATGTGAGATAGAAAAAAAAAGGAAAGGAAGCCAGAGCCCAAAGCCAGATTCTCCTCCATGGAGGCAAGACAGAGAAGTACACCTGTATATTTGCCCTCTAACACACAGGGTGAAACACACACTGAAGTATCAGAGTCTCAGCCACTCAGGTTAGCAACACATGCTTTGGAGAGGACCTACAGAGTAGACAGGAAGAAGGAAGAGATCTCGTTTCTCATTCTAGAAGACACTGTCCTCTTTATGAACTCCACCTCAGAGGATACCTAACTTGGGAAATCACACAATGAAATTTTTTGGCAGATGAAATCCGCTCAGAACCCTAATAGCACAAGAAACTGCATGGAAACAGTCTTTGACTTCCTGAAGCAGAAGAAATAATCAGGCTCATGCTGGCATTTGATGAGTTAAGTGAACTGAAGTATGAAGTCTGACAAATTTGTTCATGGAATTTCCTTCAATCAAGAGGAGAAACAAAATCCATAGGAAGTAAATCTTTGCTTCCTCTCCTACTGCTGTTATTGAAAGAATTATGGAGACCTTTTCATTTTTTGCAGAAAAGCAATGAATTGCCTCTTTGTATTAAAATGGATAAAAGCAGTGTCTAACTCTACGGAGACAAGAATGTTCTAGAACAGTGTTGCCCAGTATGCTATACTTTCCAATATGGTAGCTAGCAGCTATGTATGATTATTAAGCATTTGAAATGTGGCAGTATGGCTGAGGCATGAAATGTTTAATCTTATTTCATTTGAAGTAATTTGATTTTAAATAGCCAAATGTATCTAGAGATGACCATATTGTAACATGCAGTTGTAGAAGAACTGTTTTATTCATGAGCGCTATATTTTTATGAAATATATCATAGACATAAAAGAATATATAATATATACAGTTTAAATAATATTGAAATAATTCACATGCCCTCCAACCCTTCCTAAGAAAGAGAATATTACCCAAACTTCTGAAGTTCCCCAAGTGCCCCTGCCCAATCCCTTTGTATCCCATCGCACCTCCAGAGCTAACTATTATCCAAAATTTTCTGTTCATTGTTCCCTTAGTTTTTTGGTATGTTTCTACCAAAATTTCTGTGCATTCTAGATATCAGTCGTTTGCCAGTCATATCGGAAAAGGCAGTGGCACCCCACTCCAGTACTCTTGCCTGGAAAATCCCATGGATTGGAGGAGCCCGGTAGGCTGCAGTCCATGGGGTCGCTGAGGGTCGGACACGATTGAGAGACTTCACTTTCACTTTTCACTTTCATGCATTGGAGAAGGAAATAGCAACCCACTCCAGTGTTCTTACCAGGAGAATCCCAAGGCCGGGGGAGCCTTGTGGGCTGCCGTCTGTGGGGTCGCACAGAGTCAGACACGGCTGATGCGACTTAGCAGCAGCAGCAGCAGCCAGTCATATATACTGCAAATATCTTCTCCCTATTTATGGATTGTCTTTTTATTTTATGGTCTATTTACTAAACTGGAATTCTTAATTTCAGTGTGGTTAACTTTAGCATATATTTCCTTTGCTTGTGCATTTGTTATTGTTAAAATATCCTCCCCACTGCTAAGGTTGTAACATCTTTCTCTTATATTTTCTTCTTTGTTTTAGTTTTCTGTTTGCCTTTATGCCTTTGATCTATCTAATTTTATTTATGATATAAAATGGGGATACAAATTCATTTCTTTCCATAGTATAGCTATTCTACTATTAGTTATTGAATAGGTGGATTATTTGCTCACTTATCTTTCATGCCAACTCTTGTTTAAGTGGGCTGATTCTAGGCCCTCTCTTTTCATGTAGCTTTCATCTCTCTTCATCTTTCCATGTATCTTTTCGTCTCTCCTTTGTGTATGTGGGCACAATTCCAGATACTACCTTCTGTTCCATTGGTCTGTTTGTGTAATTCTGAGACAATACAGCCATCTCTTAATTACTGCAATGTTGAAATAAAAGAACCAGACAGAAAATAACAACCTATCTATACTTCCATTTACTTTTAAAAATCAAAGCAGAATGCTTCACATTCTTTTCAGTGAGGCCTAGAGAAGAGCAAGAGATGAAATCATAGAAGTACCGATTTGGGAGTGAGATGGAAGCCACTAGAAGGTTTTCAAGTGACATGACCTAGCTTACGTCTTCTAAAGTGTCGTCACTCTGGAGCTTAATTGAGAATAGACCTTTGTGAGGCAAGAGTGGAAGCAGGAAGACAAACCAGGTGAGAGAAGATAGCAGATAAGACCAGAGTGAAGGCAGTAAATGCAGTGACATGTGGTCAGATTCCAGGTATATTATGAAGACCAGGCTGATCATACTTTCTGATGAATCCTTTGTGAGGTATAAGATAGACGCATCAAAAGAAGAAGAGAGTTATCAAGAATGATGCATTTGTTAAAAAAAAAAGAATGAAATAATGCCATTTGCAACAGCATGGATGGACCTAGAGATTATTATACTAAGTGAAGTAAGATGAAGACAAAGATAAATATCATATATCACTTATATGTGGAATCTAAGAAAATGATACAAATGAACTTATGTGCAAAACAGGAAGACTCATAGACTTCAAAAACAAACTTATGATTACCAAAGGGGAAGAGGAGGAGGGATAAATATGGAGTTTGGGAGTAACAGATACACACCGCTACATATAAAATAGATAAACAACAAGGACCTAAGGTTTTAGCACCTGGAACTGTACTCAATATGTTATGATAACCTGCTTTTTCTGTGGGAGCCACCAGACTGAGAGGAGTGTAGCCTTCTCCTCTCCTCACCATGGCGTGTGCTCATCCACAGATATCAGTATACTCCGAAAAGGGGGGGGGGGGCGGTCATCCTGCAAAAATGTCATTTTGCCTGCTGTGTTCAAGGCTCCCACTCGACCAGATATTGTTAACTTTGTCCACACTAACGTGTGCAAAAACAACAGACAGCCCTATGCTGTGTGCGAATTATCAGGTCATCAAATCAGTGCTGACTCTTGGGGTACTGGCAGATCTGTGGCTCAAATTCCCCGGGTTCGAGGTAGTGGGACTCACCGTTCTGGCCAGGGTGCTTTTAGAAATAGGTGTTGTGGAGGTGGCATGTTTGTGCCAACCAAGACCTGGTGATGTTGGCACCTCAGAGTGAATACAGCCCAGAAGGGATATGCCAGCTGCTCTACACTGGCAGTGATTGTCTTACCAACGCTAGTCATGGCCAAAGGTTATCATCTAGAGGAAGCTCCTGAGCTTTTTTTGGTGGTTGAAGGCTACAAGAAGACCATGGAGACTGTTTTTTGTCTCAAGAGACTTAAGGTCTGAAATGATATAAAAAGAAAACTCTATGCCTCTCATAGAATGAAAGCTGCCAAAGGTTAGATGAAAAACCATCACCGTATCCAGCACATGGGACCTTCCATCACTGATAATGAGGATGGTGGTATCACCAAGGCCTTCAGAAACATCCCTGGAGTTACTCTGCTTAATGTAAGCAAACTGAACATTTTGAAACTTGCTCCTGGTAGTCATGTGGGATGTTTCTGCGTTTGGACGGGAAATGCTTTCTGCAAGTTAGATGAGCTGTATGGCACTTGACATAAAGCAGCCTCCCTCAAGAGTCACCACAGCCTCCCCCATGCCCAAGATGCTCAATGCAGACCTCAGCAGGATCTTGAAAAGCCCGAGATCTAGAGAGCCCTCCAGACACCATGCACTAAGATTCATCACCGAGTCCTAAAGAAGAATCCACTGAGAAACCTGACAGTCATGTTAAAGCTAACCCCATATGCAAAAATCATGCCAAGAACCACAAAATGTGGATGAATAGGACAGCAGCAGCACTAGAAGCCAAATCAGATGAGAAGAGGGTTCGAGGCAAGAAGCCTGTAGTGGGAAACACAGGAAAGAAGGCTGTTGGCATTAGGAGGTGAAGAAGACTGGTGGGTAAAAAAGCTGCAAGGACCAGGAAAGCAGCAGCTAAAAAGGAGCCCACAGGAAAGAAACCCACCATAGAGGAAGAGAAGGCTGCTGCATAAACTGCAATTTGTTTATCCTGTAAAGGTCAAATCATTTTGGACAGCTGATTTTGAATAAAGACCTGATCAAAGAGGCAGTAAGAAAAAATAAAATAACTTTAATGAAAAAGAATCTGAAAGAGAAAATATATATGTATATGTATGTATGTATGTATGTATAACTGAATCACTTTGCTGTACACTTGAAACTAACATCACATTGTAAATTAACTCTACTTCAGTTTTTTTTTAATGATACATTAATATTTTTGGCTGAGCAATTGTAAGGATATATTTTATATATATATGGCCTATATATGTGTGTATATATATATAAAATATATCCTTACAATTGCTCAGCCAAAAATATTAATGTATCATTAAAAAAAAACTGAAGTAGAGTTAATTTACAATGTGATGTTAGTTTCAAGTGTACAGCAAAGTGATTCAGTTATACATACATACATACATACATATACATATATATTTTCTCTTT
>SJYA01003372.1:1107771-1118539 GCA_006410615.1 Neotragus moschatus
CTCTAGATCCTGTTAGCTTCTGTCATTGGGACTTTCTTTTTGCCAATGACTGAATCAAAAGGAACTTGTCTTGGGATTTCGGGAGACAAAGGAAATGGTCTTCCAAGGAGGAAGGAGAGCGGACAATCCCTTAGGTAAAGACAAAACAAATGCCAGCTGAGGAAGACACATATGTGAGGCTGCTACTAAGGAGAGGTAGGTCCTCAAAGGCAGTTCAGACCTAGATGCTTTCTGTTCAAGGACAGTGGGAGGTTTTCCTTTCCTTTTTCAAAAAAATGTCAATAGGCAAATAATTCAAAGAAATTGAAATTGTAGAAGATGTAAATGTAATAGGTGTAAGAAACACTTGGTCTCTTCCTGAGATCCAGCAAAACCTGGAATTTGCTAGGCAACTGATTTTTATTTTAAATCAAAATAATACTTCACATTTAAGCAATTTTCCCCTCTGAAAAATTTTCCATTTCTTTGATATGAGTAAAAAGAAAGCTTTCCAGCCAGAGTTCAGTAGAAGCGTACCTAAAATATCTAAATAGACAAGAAACATCTAATTTAACAAATGCTTTGACTCTACTAGGCTGCCTCTTCCTAGAAGACACAAAACAACCCAAAAAGATATGCATTCACTAAGTGTGCAGATAAATAATCTATCCATTTACTCATTTAACATGAATTTACTTACCATCCACTGTTAAGTATCCAGGATAAAATAAAGACCAGTGCTGCCCTACAGAAATTGCCTTCTGTTGCTCCAGAGCACCGGAAGACAATAGGTAGAGCCCTTGAGAAAGATTTGTTAAAGTAAAGCAGATAAGGAAATCCTGTTTTTGACACAATGTATTAAACGCTTTGATAGATTAATGCACAGCATGACTGCTATGGAAGACCAGGGGACAGCTATTTTTAAAATACC
This sequence comes from Neotragus moschatus, assembly GCA_006410615.1. NCBI lineage: Eukaryota > Metazoa > Chordata > Mammalia > Artiodactyla > Bovidae > Neotragus > Neotragus moschatus. Next base: position 1,108,682 of record SJYA01003372.1, read on the forward strand.
CAACAGAAGGAGGCATTAGTGAGGCTTCCAGAGGAAGAAAGACTTGCTGAATCTTCAAAGGATGGAAAATTAACCCAAGAGATAAGTGGGGCATACTTCTAAGGGCTCACTAGCAAAGATCATTAGCTAGATTTGGAAGTTGTAAATGATATGGCAGTAAAAATGGGCAGAAGTCAATAATATTAGGACATAGGCTCAGCTCTTCTAACAATGACATCAAAATATCAGTGGCTTTAACATGCTAGACATTCGTTTTCCCTCTTATAACTCAAGTCATAAATCATCCCGGGAGATAAGACAGATTTACAGTGTGGGATACCCAGGCCCTTTCCATCTTGTTACTCTGTAATCTCCATCCCATGGCTTCCATCTCGTGATCTGAAAGGCCACTCCAACTCCCACCAGCATGTCTGTGTTCCAGGAGGAATGTAGAAGGCATGCTCCTTTCCTTTATAGTGAATGGACCAGATATTTCACTCATCACTTCTGCTCATGCCCTTTTGGCCAGCACCAAGTAATATGACTGCAAGAGAGAATGGAAATGCAGTCTGTATCTGGTCAGTCATGTGCACAGCAATAACTCAGGGATGTTATTACTCAAGCTCAAAGGGAAGAATGGATAGTGGGGGAATTAGCAGTTTCAGACACAATTATCCAGTTGGTAAATGAGTTGGATTGTGGGATCTGACTGGAAAGTAGGAGGAATGGCATTATCACATTTATATTTTTGAAAAATCACTTAAGGTATGGATTTGGATTTGAGGGGATCACGTCAGGAATTATGGAGATTAGGAGGCAAGTGCAAGAGACAGATGAAAAATGAGGGAAGCTTGAATTCTGAAAAGAAGTGGTCTGATTTGAGGAATTTTAGGAGCAATAATCCATAGCACCTGGGGATGGATTGAGTACAAGGAGTGACTGAAAGAAGGAAATGATTGTCAAGAATGGTTCCTAGACTTCTGCCTGGAGATTTGGATGGACCATTCTCAGAGACTGGGGAGAGTAGGGAGGGAGTCGTTTTGGTCAGCTTGGAGTTGTGGTGAACTGACGCTGTAAGAACGGCCAAGACTAATACAGTGAATTCTGGACTCATAAGAGAGCATGTTACTCTCTTGTGAAATGTGGCCTGGATAAGTATGACAAAAGAATTCTTAGGGCAGCATAAACATACCTGTTAATTTCTGTTGTTTCACTGAAACAGAATGTGATTATATGTTGACAGTTAACAAGCTAATATGGTTTAAGAACTTGTAAGATTTCCCAGCTGTGGTGTATGAAGTTATTGGGGTTTTTTTGTTTTTTTTTTGTTTTTAAGATTTACTTATTTATTGGCTGTGCTGTGTCTTTGTTGTTGCGTGTGGACTTTCTCTAGTTACACCGAGCGGGGGCTCCTCTTCACTGCTGCGTGTGGGCTTCTCGTTGTGGTGGCTTCTCTTGTTGCAGAGAAGGCTTTAGGGAGCGTGGGCTTCAGCAGTTGCAGCTCCCAGGCTCTAGCGCTCACGCTTTGTAGTTGTGGCGCGCACACACTGCAGGAGTTTAGTCGCTCCTCAGCATGTGGGATCTTCCTGGACCATGGATCGAACTTGTGTCCCCTTGCCTTGCAAGGTGGATTCTTAACCACTGGACCACCAGGGAAGCCCTGAAGTTATTGTTAAAAGTTATTTACTGACCCCTTCTCTATTTTTGTGGGGGGAGTGCACTTGCCCATCCCTTGACTAGGGGTTTGTCCATTTACTTGCACTAGACGGTGGGATGTCAGAAGACATGAGACCTCAAAACACTTGAGAGGCTGGGCTCTCCGTTGCACCTCTGCTATCACCATGAGAAGAACTTACTATCTCCTTGTTCCTGGGAAGAAAATAAGCCATAGAGAGCACAATCTCCCCATCCCAGTCCTTCCCAGATCAGTCATCCTGAAGTTCATCTTCAAACTTCTGTGCTTATTGCTGTTTGCATCTGAGATTTCATGGTTGTTTGTTATGCAGCAGTATTGTGATCATAGTTACTGATACATCAATTAAAAATATTTCCTGATATCATGCCTAAAATTTCAAACATAACTAATATTTCCTAAATGAGAAACTTATCACAGTTTTATATTGTGTTACTGTGGGATATGTGAGTTTTGATTGGAGAGAATTAATACAGAGTTTAGTTGAGATCCCCTGGAGATGGAAATGGCACCCCACTCCAATATTCTTGCCTGGAGAATCCCATGGATGGAGGAGCCTAGTAGGCTACAGTCCACAGGGTTGCAAAGAGTCAGACACGACTGAGCGACTTCACTTTCACTTTCACTTAGTTGAGATGAATGCCCAGACACCTTAAAGAAATTCATGAAATTCCTGGGCTTTGGGTGGTATGAAGAGAGAGAGAAGACAAAAAAAGAGAGAGAGAGTAGGAATGAAACATATTTACCCTCCTTACATATTTTTTGCAGGATATATCTGGTATTCAACTAAGTGTTTGGTTTAGCAGAGGAGGAGGTAGACAGACCTTTTAAAACTTTAATCCTGTTCCTATTTACTATATATACTATATTCATGGATTAGAAGACTCAGTACTGTAAAGGTAGTATTTATCTCCAAATGGATGCAAAGATTTGATGCCATTTCAGTCATTGTGAAAATCCACAAACCGACTATAACATTTATATGGAAATGCAAAGGCCAGGATATCTGTGGCAATTATCTTTTCATAATTTTATTTATTTATTTGTGGCTGTACTGGGTCTTCTGTGATGGCTTCTCTTGTTTCAGAGTGTGGGCTCTAGGGCTCATGGGCTCAGTAGCTGTGGCCCACAGGCTTAATTGCTCCGTGACATATGGGAACTTCCCAGACCAGGGATTGAACCCATGTCTCCCATGCAGGCAGACTCTCCACCAGGGAGCCACCAGGGAAGCCCTGTGGCAATCTTGAAGAAATGCAGAGCTGGAAAACATTGCCAGATGTCAAGATTTGTTATAAAGCTAAAGGGATGAAGCCCATGTGCTGTTGGTGCAGAGAAAGACAAATAGACCTACTGGACCAAAATAGAGAGTCGAAAAACAGACCCATCCATATACAGTCACATGGTTTATGACAAAATTGACTCTGCTGTGGAATGGGAGAAAGGATATTGTCGATAAGTGGTCCTGGATTATTTAAACACCCAAATGGAAAAAGCAGTGACTCTTGATCACTATCCCACATCGTCCCCCAAATTAATTTCAGACAGAAGATAGACGTAAATGTAAAAGCAGAGGACGCAAGGAAGTATAGGACACTATTTTCCTGACTGATGAATAGGCAAAAAGTTCTTGTATAGGATCATAAACAAAATAAATGACAATTTGGATTATAATTCTAATCATCCAATTTTGAGGTGACTCTACCAGTACCATTTCAAGGGTGAAATGTGGACCGGAAGGCATTACTTCATTTATGGAATAGTCACTTAAATGCATTATTGCCACTTCAGGCCTCACTGTATAATATCCCCAATCTCTGATAGAAAAGATAAAAACTTTCCTTACTAGTGATACGGATGGTGAGTATGAAATGAATGAGTGTCCTTTCTAATATCAGATATTATTCACTGGCATGTGGGAGCAATCCTAAAGAACTCATTTTTTTCCCTTCTCCAATATTAGTATGCTTACCACAGAGAGACATCACAGAGCAAAGAGATAACGCCTCCTAACCCCTGGAGTATTGCATTAAAGGCCCGTGTGAATAGCAGACTTCCTTAGTGCATTGTGAGGGTCTGCAGATCACTGACTACTTGACTGACTGGTGGTGGCAAATCACAAGTGTTGGATCAATCTGAAATGAAAAGAAAACATCACACATGACGATCTGAGTCAAGGGGAAAGAAGATTAAACCTGTATAAGCAATACTTAAGAGCATCCATCAGATACGAGAAGGTAAACATATTCACTTTCAGGCATTTCAAGAGCTGAGAGTTTCTTTGGAAAGGGAGACTCAAAAGATTAACTGCCAAAGAAGCATGGAAATGAGCCCAGGAGAGAACAGCTAGCGCGGGAGCCCGGTGCTCTCTGTGCTCTGTGCTGTTCCCAACAGGCAGGGCGCAGACCTCACCTGAAGTGGCCCAGCGGCTGCCAGAAAAGGCTGCGCCTGAGTGAATGCCACGGTGAGCTATTTTTTCCCCTGCAGATGTGTGTCACGACGGATCTGTAGTCCCAACGCGGGGAGTCAGACAATCAGCACTGAAGTCATTCCACAGCAAGACGTCAGCACACCCCACACGCATGCTCACTGGCATCACACAGCCGACCTTGATGATTCCAAATGGGGCCTGGCAGAATCCGAAAGTTCTGATCGCAAAGGGGGTGTGTGTGTGTGTTTCTATCACAACAGGACAGGAGGTGTTTTACAGACTACTGCATGGCGGTACTCAGACACAACAGTATTTTTTTACTGAAATGGTTTACAGTGTTGTGTTCATTTCTGCTGTACAGCCAGATGTTCCAGTCATACATGTATGCACATTCTTTTTTATATTCTTTTCTTTTATGATTTATTATAGGATATGGAATACAGTTCCCTGTGCTATACAGTAGGATCTTATTGTTTATCCATCCCATATATAATAGTTTACAACTTCTCACCGCAAACTCTCACTCCATGCCTCCCCCAGCCCCTCCAGCTTGGCAACCACAAGTTTGTCCTTGATGACTGCAGACACAACAGTACTGAGGCTCATAACCAAAAGCTACCTATCAACGATTGCTCTTTTATTTCTATGGGAAAAGAAAGAGACATAGCCCTCCCAGGAGAGAAAGCAATGTATATTATCAACATTAAAGAAATATTGTCAAGAGGTCATTTTTAAAACATCACTCCCCCCTCGCCTGCCCCAATTAAGCCACTACACTGACAGGTACCACCAAACAGTAGCTTCTCCCCTGTCCATTTAACCTACTCAGATCTTGGGTTAAATTAGTTAACCTCTTCTGGATTTCTTTACCTGAAAAATTAAAATATAAAGTATTCATTAATTGCCCGCCTCAAGGTCTCCCCCCAAATTAAGAACCTATGAGCATTTAAACTTGGCTGATGGCTTTCTGTTCTGCCAACTCATTGTATTATGCAATAACGTAAATACTCAAGTGTACTTAACCTTGGCAAAGACTAATTGAGGGACTTAAATGACTTCAGGTTTTATTTTAAAAGTGCACAAGTGCAAAATATTTACAACGTTTTCTGAGAGAGCCTTGGTGATTTATTTCTGTATAGCAGAACCAAAAGAAATTTCATTAAAAAAGGAACTGCTTCTTAATCAGAAAATGACTTTTCTTTTTAATAAAAAAAGTCAGCCTCTCATAGGAGACTCATGCATAAGTGGCTATGTGTTAAATACACTAAATAGACTTAGAAGATGAATAATATATTTAGAGATTTTAGCACAATTAAGAGGACCTCCCATTCCCTTTAAACATTTCCCACAACTCAAATCCCAAATGGACTCAGAAATAGAAGGCAGTTTGTCAGTTCTGAAATATTGTGTAATATGGATAATCTTGAGAAACAGAGATTCCGTGAAGCTAACATGTCAATCTGTGTGTCAAGACAACCCTGCAATGGATTTAGCAAAACACGTTAAGATTCTGGCATTGCTAGTTCTAAAAAGATGGGAGCAGAACGTGGCTTTTTGTTTTGTCTGATCGGAGTAAGTTACAGTGGTCATCAGCCTTCCAATTTCTCCCCGCAGTCACTGTCTGTGTCCTGTTTCTCTTGATCAAATGGAGTTGGCTCCATTCTGATGGGCCATGGAGATTAATTCCGGATATGTGCAGAATCTACCTGGCAAACCCGATAAAGGCGGCTTCCAAGAGTAGAAACAGAACAAAGGCATGAATAATAACACAGGGGATTTACAAAGGACAAAAATATGGGTCACCATTTGAAAGTGACAGTAGTTACTGAAATAAATGTCAAAACTCTTGAAAGAAACAAGAGGAAGACAAGTCATGAATATTTAAAGTTGAAACATGCCATTCTATTGATGTGCTATTTAGAAAGAGATCCTTCTTCTTACATTAGCTCAGGTAGTGTTTTTTGGAAGTGGTGTACAGCCTATCTATCTTTATAATGGGCAAGCTGACTCATAAATGATACAAAATCCACACACATTTTATCCAGTCGCTTAGTGCCTTGCTACACAAAAGGCTAGCAGCCTTGGCCCCAGCTGGGAGCTTGCTAGAAATGCAGAATCTCGTATCCCATCACAGACCTACTGATTCAGAACCTGCATCTTAACAAGATCCCCAGGTGGTTTGTGCGTGGTAAAGATTGAAATACCCAGTCTCAGAACATTTTGAAATGGCATCTTTTCAGTGATGTGTTGTTCCAGGCTTCTGCATTTAGAATACCTGAGTGGACAGTAAAAGGGTTGCAGTCGCCTCAGAGAATAAAAGGATAAATAATTTGCTAACCTACCTGGTCTGGTCATGAATAGGTGCCTAACTGTCCAAACGTGGTAATTGAGAAGAGAACCCCTAGAGGTTCACAAATAGCTTTCAAGAAGAAAAAGCTGCCAACTACTAATGCATTAAGCATAAAATTCCTGCTACATAAAGACAGTCCTTCATCTCCTTGTTTTCTTAAATCTTCAAAGAAATTTAGATTCCAAGTACTGATGGAAGGTTATCAAAATATTTATGACCTCAAACAGCAGAGCAAATCAAAACAGTACTGAGAAAAGTAGTGTGCCCGGAATCATCACCTGTTTGCCCTGACAATCACTTTAGAAATCAACTAGCACACCACCACCCTATTTTGACCATGCAGAAAATAATTTCCCACATGGTGAAATGACATGTTCAGGACTTCACAAATAATTGATGACAGAGCCAGAATTACAGGTCCAGTCTTATGAATCAAATCAGGGCTGTTTCTCTGCTCAACATGCATGGATGTGATCTGCATCCTGCCTGAGTCCTGCAAGTGGAAAGAAAGCCCCAGTTTTTCTTTCTCCAGTCACGTCACCCAGAGCTTCAACAGTGCCTTTACCTGCTCATTTGGAAAGAGTTATTTTTAAGTGAATTTCAAAAGCCACGTCCAAAAATAAAAAAGGGGGTGTAGCCGTTAAAAAAAATAGAGCTGTTTCAAAAGGAGCCAGGTGCCTGTTTGAATGGTTAATGGATAATCTTGAGCATCTGATTGAAGTTAGCATTTATAACAATTATGTGTGCCAACGTAAGCTTCTTTGAAGAAAAGAAGAGGTGGTGTGAGTGAAGTACTTTCTCAACTTGAGACCTGAAAAGTCACAATGAGTTCTGTGATTTTTTCCCCTTGCTTTTGCCACATGGATAAGAGGACCCAATGAAGTTAGAAGGGCAGGCAAGTTCTCCTCCCTGAGCAGGGGAGAGTCTGTACAGGATGCTCAGCTAGCAGAGTGAGATGAGAAAGCCAATGTGCTGGTCCTCTGAGACCTCCAGAGGCCTGGGTTGGTCCCAGAAACACTGTCACAAAAGGATCATGGTAAGCCGCTTTTTTCAACTTCGATTACTTTATTCAACTTTAGAAGACTCCTTAATTTAGGAGTTGGATTAAGCCATAGTTACATTTGGTTTTGCATTTATTTCCCTAATCACCAGCGAGTGTTTCATTAGTATGTCTCATTCCTTTAAAATATTTTATGTCCTTTACACAAGTAAATAAATTATGTGCTAATTTATAATACCGGGTATCTTCCACAATAGTGAGTCCTAATCACGTCAGCCAGTCGCTGTTTTTATCACTTCCATAGGGTTGCAAAGAGTCGGACATGGCTAAGCAAGAGAGCATANTGAAAGAAACAAGAGGAAGACAAGTCATGAATATTTAAAGTTGAAACATGCCATTCTATTGATGTGCTATTTAGAAAGAGATCCTTCTTCTTACATTAGCTCAGGTAGTGTTTTTTGGAAGTGGTGTACAGCCTATCTATCTTTATAATGGGCAAGCTGACTCATAAATGATACAAAATCCACACACATTTTATCCAGTCGCTTAGTGCCTTGCTACACAAAAGGCTAGCAGCCTTGGCCCCAGCTGGGAGCTTGCTAGAAATGCAGAATCTCGTATCCCATCACAGACCTACTGATTCAGAACCTGCATCTTAACAAGATCCCCAGGTGGTTTGTGCGTGGTAAAGATTGAAATACCCAGTCTCAGAACATTTTGAAATGGCATCTTTTCAGTGATGTGTTGTTCCAGGCTTCTGCATTTAGAATACCTGAGTGGACAGTAAAAGGGTTGCAGTCGCCTCAGAGAATAAAAGGATAAATAATTTGCTAACCTACCTGGTCTGGTCATGAATAGGTGCCTAACTGTCCAAACGTGGTAATTGAGAAGAGAACCCCTAGAGGTTCACAAATAGCTTTCAAGAAGAAAAAGCTGCCAACTACTAATGCATTAAGCATAAAATTCCTGCTACATAAAGACAGTCCTTCATCTCCTTGTTTTCTTAAATCTTCAAAGAAATTTAGATTCCAAGTACTGATGGAAGGTTATCAAAATATTTATGACCTCAAACAGCAGAGCAAATCAAAACAGTACTGAGAAAAGTAGTGTGCCCGGAATCATCACCTGTTTGCCCTGACAATCACTTTAGAAATCAACTAGCACACCACCACCCTATTTTGACCATGCAGAAAATAATTTCCCACATGGTGAAATGACATGTTCAGGACTTCACAAATAATTGATGACAGAGCCAGAATTACAGGTCCAGTCTTATGAATCAAATCAGGGCTGTTTCTCTGCTCAACATGCATGGATGTGATCTGCATCCTGCCTGAGTCCTGCAAGTGGAAAGAAAGCCCCAGTTTTTCTTTCTCCAGTCACGTCACCCAGAGCTTCAACAGTGCCTTTACCTGCTCATTTGGAAAGAGTTATTTTTAAGTGAATTTCAAAAGCCACGTCCAAAAATAAAAAAGGGGGTGTAGCCGTTAAAAAAAATAGAGCTGTTTCAAAAGGAGCCAGGTGCCTGTTTGAATGGTTAATGGATAATCTTGAGCATCTGATTGAAGTTAGCATTTATAACAATTATGTGTGCCAACGTAAGCTTCTTTGAAGAAAAGAAGAGGTGGTGTGAGTGAAGTACTTTCTCAACTTGAGACCTGAAAAGTCACAATGAGTTCTGTGATTTTTTCCCCTTGCTTTTGCCACATGGATAAGAGGACCCAATGAAGTTAGAAGGGCAGGCAAGTTCTCCTCCCTGAGCAGGGGAGAGTCTGTACAGGATGCTCAGCTAGCAGAGTGAGATGAGAAAGCCAATGTGCTGGTCCTCTGAGACCTCCAGAGGCCTGGGTTGGTCCCAGAAACACTGTCACAAAAGGATCATGGTAAGCCGCTTTTTTCAACTTCGATTACTTTATTCAACTTTAGAAGACTCCTTAATTTAGGAGTTGGATTAAGCCATAGTTACATTTGGTTTTGCATTTATTTCCCTAATCACCAGCGAGTGTTTCATTAGTATGTCTCATTCCTTTAAAATATTTTATGTCCTTTACACAAGTAAATAAATTATGTGCTAATTTATAATACCGGGTATCTTCCACAATAGTGAGTCCTAATCACGTCAGCCAGTCGCTGTTTTTATCACTTCCATAGGGTTGCAAAGAGTCGGACATGGCTAAGCAAGAGAGCATAAAGGAATATGTAACTTCCTAAGCATTAGTCACTTAATTTTTTTGTATCAGGATATGAGAATGACTCTCTCTCAGTCTTGATTGAGAGACTGGAGAACAAAACAATCACTGGCAACAGTTCCCACATTCCAGACTGAGGAGCTTTACCATTTCTTCAGGACTTGGAAAGGAGGGATCTGAAACATCAGTGAGTTACCTTCTCACCCAGCACTCCTTGGG
>SJYA01003372.1:1126261-1138757 GCA_006410615.1 Neotragus moschatus
GCATTATAGCTAGGGGTTTACCTGTTAACCTTCCTCACTCAGGTGGTGTTCATGAGGGTAACAGCCACATTTTACTTGTGTGTGTGCCCAGCATTTAACACGACTCTTGGCTCATGATAGATTCACAAGAAAGGTTTGCTAAAATTGATACAATCTTGAGCTAATCTATTGATGGAGGGGGTAACTCTCTGCTGATATGATTTGTAGATTCCTGAAATTCCCTGTGTCTCCCAAACACACTGCACTTTGTTCTCTACATTTCCCAGCGATCATGCTTCTTTGCGAGTTATCCTGACCAATGCACCTTGAGTAGAAGTGATGTGTCACGTTCAGTCCCAGGAAATTAAGAATGGGTTACCTCTTCCAGTCTTTCTTGCCCTTATGCCCACACAACTAGAAGCAAAAGACTACGATGGCAGAGTCGCAAACTTAAAAGTCACTAGCCCCTGCGCTGGTATTTGGAAGAAAGGCATGCAAGAGAAGCCCCCAATCCACATGAATCTGTGCTCTAAATGTCTTTACTGTGTCAATCCATTGAAATTTGGAGGTCTGTCACTACAGCAGAGCTTTTCCTATCCTAATAAACTCACCATGGTAAACAGAGTTAGAAATTTTCATCTGCATGAGTCTCTTAATTGCCAATGCTTTTGGGAAGAGGGATAACACATGAACATTATCTACCCTGATAACCACAGATTTTTCCTCCTTCCAAGGGAAATCCAAGAAACAGAAGATGTCGTAGGGTCTTAGGGAGTTTATGAGGGGGTCTGTGAAAGGAGAGGATTGAGCAGAGAGCTTAGGAAGCAGTACTTTCAGGTTTCAGGACAGCAGAGACAGTCCTTGTCTTTAGATAATTAAAAATTATACCAAAGGAAAATAAATTAAAAAGGAATTATTATGTACCACCCAGCTCACTCATGCTACTGCTTCCTTTTATTTTATTTTATGCTAGATAAAACTGAGCAGTTGTATAAATAGAAATGACTGGAGCCTTTACGTCTAATAGCAGAACTCATTTTTATTTCTTTTTTGGCCTCTCGATAAAGCTAAAGGATAAAGTCTTTTTTAGAAAGCTTTTATTTTGGATCTGTTAGGCTGTTCTGTTCTAAAATGTCATCAATATTCTTTAAGGTATCAAAACTAATTTTAGCAAAAAGCCCCAGGAGTTGACTGTTGCTGGTCTGATAATGGATATCAATTTTTAAAACTTAAAACAACTAAGAGCTCCTAAAAAAACCCTCCATAAACCAAGCAGACTTTCCTCCTCAAACAATGAGCTCTATGCTTTTATCACTTTCCACAGTTGCACCTCTTCCTATAAGCTACAGGAGCCGTATCGGAACCATGACAATGTTACAATCCCTTTCATCTTGGACTTTTCACATTTCCCAGTTCATTTGATCTTCTGGCCAGAGGAGAGTAACCAAGCCAAGATTCCAGTTTTTATTTCAACAAGCCGTATTGACATATGTTTAGATACACATACAGTTACCAGCTGTCTTCACTTTCTACATGTTTGTATTCTGTTCCCCACTGTTTCCCCAGCATGGTCACGTAGCAAAGAATTTGGCCCAGAGAGAATATCTGGCATTTGCCCTGTTTCTGGGTGGTAATCTCTGAGCTCTTGTAATGTTCTACCTGATAGGAGTGTCCTTATATGCCTGGGTGCCTTGAGTCATACTAGGTAGTCTAACAAAGTGGTTTACGGTGGGATATGGCCATACCCATAGACTCTCTTTTGTTTTAGGTAAGAAAGTTAGTAGCATCTTTATTCACAAGAGCAAACGATTATAAACCACTCAGATTTTCAGAAAATTAACAGAAGAATGGAAAACACAGTATGGCAAAATCAAACAATGGAAGAATTTTAAGCAATTGAAAGAATAAACTATTGATAAATGCAACTGCAGAGATAAATCTCAAAACATACTGAGTGAAAGAAGCCCTGCAAAGAGAACTACAGATGGTGTACTTTTATTAAATTCTAGAAATCATACACCAAATTTATTTGATAGAAGCCAGATCATTATTTGCCCAGGGCTGGGTTTCTGGAGACACACCCGTATAGTCTTAAAGTGGGGGCTGGCCATGCCAGAAAGATGAACAATGTAATTTAGGATGTGGGCTTTGGGTTGTATGGCATCAGTTGGCCTGGAGACTGAGATCAACCATGTAAGGAACTGATCAATCTGCTTACACAATGGATCCCCAGTCAAAACTGAATGCTGAGGCTTGAGTTAGCTTCCCCAGTTGGCAATCCTACATATGTGTTGTCGCATACTGATATCTGGAAAGCAACATATTTTGACTTCACCAGGAGAGGTTAATGAAAGTTTTGTGTTTGGAACCTTCCTGTACTCTGCCCTTTGCATGTCTTCCCCTGACTGACGTTAATGTGTCTCCTTTTCCTGTAATAAACCATAAGCATGAATATAAGAAATAGACATGGGTTTGGGTAAATTCGGGGAGTTGATGATGGACAGGCAGGCCTGGCATGCTGCAGTCCATGGGGTCGCAGAGTCGGACACGACTGAGCAACTGAACTGAACTGATGAATATAAGAGCTTTCAGTGAGTTGAACCTGAGGGTGCTTTGGGGAACCCCTCTCAAACTTCCAGTTGGTGTTAGGAGTGAAAGTAATCTTGGGCACTATACCCTCTGATTTCATATGCTGACCTACACTCTTCACGCTGGTATAATGTAACTGGCAAAGATTCGGGGGCAGAAAATCCAGGTTCAATGGCAGGCTCCGTGATTCACTAGCTCTGTGAATTTGGGCATTTTTTTTACTCTCTCTGTGCCTTAGTGTCCTCATCTGAGAAATAGCTGTTTAACTGTTTAGAGTCCCAGATTAGTAGAAGCATGTACAAGTTTCAGAGATAGAAAGTTGCGGAGTCATTGCTTATTTGAACCAAGTTAAGATACAAAGTTGGGATATATCCCAACCAACTTGGGATATAAAGTTAATTAAGAAAATTATGGACTCTAACATTAATAACATTATAGTGTAGCCAAAGATGTATTTTTCCCCAAATTAGGCATTCTTTATTTTACCTAAAATAAATTTGGTAACTCCTACCAAAGTTACATATAGTAAATTAATTAAAGTATTAATTCACCCATTCATCAGTTATTTAGGGAGCATCTATTATGTGCCAGCAGTGGTGCTGGGACTGGGAATGCAACAGTATACGAATCAGGAGCAGCTCCTACCCTCTTGAGCCCTGCAGTAAATATCGGTAAGACAAAAAATGCCCTCTAAAGGGAAGGAAAGCATATGAGGGAAGCAGGTGAATGGGTTGAGAAGAGATGGGTATGGGGAGAGAATAATCCGTGTGAAGTCACAGAAGCACTGGGGCAAGCACGATGGCTCAGAAAGGCTGAGCGGAGTGGGCAAAGGAAAAGGTGAGTGAAGGAGAACAGCCAGGCTGCAGCCAAATCGTGGAAGACTCCATGAGCTGAGTTAAGGCATCTGGCCTTTGTTGTAAAGGCTTCAGGATGCATCAGAAGGTTTCAAAGAAAGGTGATATGACTGTATTTGTGTTTAGGTAACCAGAGAATGGAGAATGTACTAGAGGAAAGTGAAAATTTCAGGGAGGGGACCAATTAGAAAGCCATGGCAGTGGTCCCTGTCCCAAAAAGAATCCTGTTTTGAACCAGAGTGGTGGTGTCTATGGAGAGAAGATAAACTTGAGAGACGGGGAAGTGGAAAAGAATGCAGATTCAGCAATCAGTTGAACATGGAGTGTGGCTAATTCAGTTGCACGGTGGTGGTTCATTTATAGGGCTGTGAAATACTGAAAGAGAAATGTTTCTGTGTGTGTGCATGTGTGTCAGAATTTGATGGCTCGGTTTGGGATTTATGTTTGAGACATCCATGGAGAGATGACATGACTAATGGGAATATGCTGATTTGTAGCTCAAAGGAGAGGTATAAAAATATTCAAACTGCCCAAAGAAAGGAAAGTATTATATCCATTAAACAAACTAAAATGCTCCATGTTCCTTTATCACTTGAATTATTTGTCCTCTACCCTCTTCCTGTTCTGGTAATTGGATACAAATAATTAACTCAAATTGGTAGGCAATAGGAATGTTCTCGTGAATGCATATTTATCATTTGCCTTTTATGACTCAATATGAATAGAATGCCATCCACAGGCTCAGCTGGTCCCAATTTAGTAATTATTGCTTACTTTTGGATGTTCGGTTTGTTTCAGCAAGCCTGAGAGGGACCCTTTTAAGGGCCTTCAACAAGATATTCCAGATTTATTTTGAGTTCTCTTATCCCCAAAGAGACAAATATCTGGATACCAAGGAGAGTACGTTGTATTATTTCACAAGAGAGCTCAAAGCAAAACAACACGACGTGGGACTTTCAAACCACCTCAAATATCAGATATATTTTTTTACCTTTCTCTAATATGAAAGTTTATTAACCCAGTTTATTAATTCCTTCCATTAACTCTTGAAGGGAAAGTGTTAGTTGCTCAATTGTGTCCGACTCTTTGGGACCCCATGGACTGTAGCCAACCAGGTTCCTCTGTCCATGGAGCGCCTGGTGTACCAGGCCATATTTTGTTACTGCAAACAATGCTCTTGATTTATATTATTGTTCCAGATTTAAGAGTCTTTATTTTTTCTTCTTTCTCTTTTGCTCAAGCGTAATGAAATTGACCCCAAAGTATGAGAATCTAGATGAGGAGCCAAAAGCCATATCTGGCCCACAGCTTCATGTTTAAAATAAAATTTTATTTGAATGCAGCCATGCCCATTTGTTCACGTGTTGTCTGTGTCCCATCACTTCATGGGAAATAGACAGGGAAACAGTAGAAACAGTGTCAGACTTCATTTTTCTGAGCTCCAGAATCAGTGCAGATGGTGACTGCAGCCATGAAATTAAAAGACGCTTACTCCTTGGAAGAAAAGTTATGACAAACCTAGACAGCATATTCAAAAGCAGAGACATTACTTTGCCAACAAAGGTCCGTCTAGTCAAGGCTATGGTTTTTCCGGTAGTCATGTATGGATGTGAGAGTTGGACTGTGAAGAAGGCTGAGCACCGAAGAATTGATGCTTTTGAACTGTGGTGTTGGCGAAGACTCTTGAGAATCCCTTGGACTGCAAGGAGATCCAACCGGTCCATTCTGAAGGAGATCAACCCTGGGATTTCTTTGGAAGGAATGATGCTAAAGCTGAAACTCCAGTACTTTGGCCACCTCATGTGAAGAGTTCACTCATTGGAAAGGACTCTGATGCTGGGAGGGATTGGGGGCAGGAGGAGACGGGGACAACAGAGGATGAGATGGCTGGATGGCATCACTGACTCGATGGACGTGAGTCTGAGTGAACTCTGGGAATTGGTGATGGACAGGGAGGCCTGGCGTGCTGCAATTCATGGGGTCACAAAGAGTTGGACACGACTGAGCGACTGAACTGAACTGTGGTTGTTTTTGCACTTGAAGGGCAGAATTGAATGGTCATGATAGAAATTATCTAGCCCACAAAACCAAAGATGTTTCCCACCTTGCCTTTTACAGAAAACATTATCTAACCCTTAGTCTGAATGAACTCCCTTGTCTGTACCTGTCAATCACCAATTGTCTAAAAAGAGAAACGAATCCAAACATTCAACATTCTTCCAAGAGAACACCAAAGAATACAGAAACACAGGCTACCCAGTGTCTCAGCCAGATTCTCATAACTTTGCCAGCAATAACAAGAAATGGGTCAATACAGGTAACTATAAACCATTAAGGTTTTCCCCAAAACTCTTTAACTTTTTATTGTTATGGGTCATAGTGTCATGATTTATTATTTATCATTGGAACCTTAATATTGAATGGCAACTTTTTAAAGGCCTTTGGGTTTATATGTTAATATATGTAGCAGACTGATTCTATTCAGAGTCCTAGTTTTTCACTTGCAGTCCCCTTCTCATGTCCATACCCTTTCACTGTCGTCACTCAGTCACCAAGTTGTGTCCAACTCTTTGGGACCCCATGGACTGCAGCATGCCAGGCTTCCCTCTCCCTCACCACGTTTGCCCACGTTCATGTCCATTGAATCAGTGATGCCATCCAACCATCTCACCCTCTGTTGTCCGTACCCTTTGCCATGTTTGCAGTTTCTCTCGCTAGTGTGTTTTCCCATCTTGTTTTAATCTGAGTTGGCCTTGTGACATGCTTTAGCCACTAGGATTTGGTGAAGATGATGGTGTGTCATTTCTGAACCTAGTTCTCAAGAAGCCTTGTATATTTCTGCTGTCTCCCTTGCATCTCTGCCCCTGTCATAAAAGCATGCCCAGGAGGGTGAAAGCTAACATGTTTGAGTTGCCCCACTTACACAAGCCACAGGCAGACAAGATCAACCAAGAGGGAACAATATCCACATGTGTAGGCGAGCCTAGGCAAGAATGGCAGAGCCCATTTAACCAGCCACTCGAGATGTGTAAACAATAAACACTGTTTTATGCTACTGAGGTTTTTTGTTTGTTTGTCGTGCAACATTACTGCAGCAATAGATAACTGGTGCCAAAAATATTGAAATTACTTATCTGGTTGTTATACCAGTCTATTTTTTCAAAATCTACTTACAAGTGTTCCACAATACAACCAAACTGATATTGAGAAGTTTGAGATACTTATAAAACTTAATCCCAAGACTTCAGGTAGAATAATTTTCATGAATTGTGAAAATACTACAAAAGTCAACCAGAAAACACTAGCACATTTGGATTGTGGCAAATTTCATTTGTAATTCTATAATCACATTACATTTAAATACCCCCAAATCCCTGTACAATCAATTCCCAACATTTTTGGATATATCCCAGAAGTTGTAATCCAAATACAAAACAAATGAGAATTCAGCAAATTGTGGATCTGTAATATTGTGATGTAATTATCCATATTTTACAGGGATTTTGGCCCATCTAATGCTTAATTCTGTGTACAACTACAGATGAGGACTGATCAGTCACTTTTTTCTAGAGAACTTGGTAAATAGAGAGTCATAAGATTTCCAAATGTGGGTTACAGCTTTGCCAAAATCCAAACAGCCCCATTGCATGTTGGAATTGCTACTTGGATCTAGAAGAGATGAGGAGAAAGTAATTTATTTTAATAGTTTGGTGTCTATGTAGTTCAGACATTATGATCTCCAATAATTTAGCTGACTTGAATGCTGCTTGCTTGGGATCTGGTGAAGGACTCTCCACATGGTAATTAGCATCTGGCTTCAGGTAGGGGTAACATACCTAACAGCCGTGTGGTTTCACTTACAGATATCCTGTTGAGTATCTTGTTCTATCACTTACAGATATCTGCTAATGGCACTGCTCTGCTGGGGTGGGGGGATGTCTCCATCTTCAGCCTATCACATTGAAAGACTAAATCTCTCTTCCCTTTGGAGATCCAGTATTCTCAAAAATTTCTTATTGGAGCTGTATTTCCTCCCTGGTCACCCTACTTTCTCTCAGGATTCTTTTTAATTGCCTAAGGAAGAACTTTTCTTTCCAAATAATTTACAATCTAATCTTATTTAGCCAAACTTCTTTTGGGGAGCTTCCCCAGCTTTGAATCATCTTTTATTGAAAATGTAGAGGTGAGGAGAGAAGCCCTCACCTGTCCCCATGCATCTTCTTAGTTTCGAGTCAACAATTCTAAATTTTCCAGACAGGAAGAAGTAGTTGGTCTTCTTCCAAGACTGAAAAGATCTGGAATTTGATCCAGTGTCTCTTTGTTTATTTTAGTTTGTTCTAACCCAAGAAGATTGTCTTTTCTTGAACAAAATTTTGTCTGCAAATATTAGTTGTGTGACACTTTGGTTGCATTGAGTCAATTTCAAATCAGTGTACTTAGGAACCATGTCTCACCTTGGATGTAATTATGAATATAGTTTGTGACTTCTCAGACATTCTTAGTACTGTATTTCGCCAGGTTACCTGCACATCTCTAAGACTGCTTTTTTATTTAAAAGATTACCTTTTTTAACCATTGACAGTTTCGTGTTTTAATGAAATACTTCTGATTTTTCCATTTAATATGTATCTAGTTCACATAGAAAATTATTTCTGATACCCAAGCTTTTGTATGCCATTAAAAATATATGTATGCTTGAATCACCCAAAGTTGGAGATCCAAGTCCATAGCTCTTTTTCAAATGAGGAGATTTTTAAAGATCTGATATATAGATAAGCTACATATGATAAACTCAGCATAGCTTACAGTAATGACAAAATTTTGATGTTATTTTTTCCCGTGAGCTCTTCCTCCTTGGGTTTGTGACAGTAAGCATATTCCATCTCCTTTCTTCCCCTCTCACACTGAAACCCAAATTTGCCTCAAAAAGTTCAGTTTTATTACTGACTGGAAAAGGTCAGTTTTCATTCCAATCCCAAAGAAAAGCAATGCCAAAGAATGTTCAAACTACTGCACAGTTGCACTCATCTCACATGCTAACAAAGTAATGCTCAAATTCTCCAAGCCAGGCTTCAACAGTACATGTACCATAAAGTTCTAGATGTTCAAGCTGGATTTAGAAAAGGCAGAGGAACAAGAGATCAAATTGACAACATCTGTTGGATCATTGAAAAAGCCAGAGAGTTCCAGAAAAACATCCACTTATGCTTCATTGACTACGCTAAAGCCTTTGACTGTGTGGATCACAACAAACTGGAAAATCCTTAAAGAGATGGGAATACCAGACCACCTTACCTGCCTCCTGAGAAATCTATATGCAGGTCAAGAAGCAAGTTAGAACTGTACATGGAAAAATAGATTGGCTCCAAATTGGGAAAGGAGTGCATCGAGCCTGTATATTGTCACCTTGTTTATTTAACGTCTTTGCAGAGTACATCATGTGAAATGCTGGACTGGATTAAACAAAGCTGGAATCAAGATTGCTGGGAGTAATATCAGTAACCTCAGATATACAGATGACACCACCTTTATGGCAGAAAGTGAAGAAGAACTAAATAGCCTCTTGATGAAAGTGAAAGAGGAGAGTGAAAAGTTGGCTTAAAGCTCAACATTCAGAAAACTAAGATCATGGCATCCGGTCCCATCACTTCATGGCAAATAGATGGGGAAACAATGGAAACAGTATGAGACTTTATTTTGAGGGGCTCCAAAATCACTGTAGATGGCGACTTAAGCCATGAAATTAAAAGATGCTTGCTCCTTGGAAGAAAAGCTGTGACCAACCTAGACAGCATATTAAAAAGCAGAGACATTACTTTGCCAACAAAAATCTGTCTAGTCAAAGCAGTGCTTTTTCCAGTAGTCATGTATGGATGTGAGAGTTGGGCTATAAAAAAAAGCTGAGCACTGAAGAATTGAAGCTATTGAACTGTGATGTTGAAGACTCTTGAGAGTCCCTTGGACTGCAAGGAGATCCAACCAGTCCATCCTAAAGGAAATCAGCCCTGAATATTTATTGGAAGGACTGATGCTGAAGCTGAAGATCCAGTACTTTGGCCACCTGATGCAAAGAAGTGACTCATTGGAAAAGACTCTGATTCTGGGAAAGATTGAAGTTAGGAGGAGAAGGGGATGACAGAGGATGAGATGATTGGATGAAATCACCGACTCGATGGACATGAATTTGAGTAAGCTCTGGGACGGGGAAGCCTGGCGTGCTGCAGTCCATGGGGTCACAAAGAGTCGGATATGACTGAGCAACTGAACTGAACTTGCCTAATAAACAAGCCTTTATCAGTCCACAGGATGTTGTTTCGGAGGTACTTCACTCCTACATGTACTTCCCTCCTATACTATCCTATATGTTCCTGATGGATCTATTCTAGGATCAGCATCATTAACTTAATGTCAGTTTTCCTTGACAGTCAGACATTAATCCATGTTACATTTCCCCATTTCCTCCCAATTCCCTCAGCCCTAGGGAACCACTAGTCTTTCTGTATCTACGTATTTGCCTATTTTAGATATTCCATGTAAATGGATTCATAAACGATGTGATTTTCTGTGCCTACATTCTTCTATCAGTATAATGTTTTTGTTTTGTCTGTTTTGGGCCATGCTGTGTAGCACATGGGATTCCCCACCCAGGGATAAAGCCCATGCCCACTGCAGTGGAAGCACAGAGCCTTAACCACTGGACTGCCAGAGAAGTCCGAAATAATGTTTTCAAGATTCATGCAAGTTGTAGCACAGATTAATCTTGCATTCCTCCTCTTTTTTGGCAGAGCCATAATCCATTGTATAGATATACCATGTTTTGTTTATACATTCAGTCAATGCTGAACATTTGGGCTGGTTCCACTTTGGGCTATTATGAACAATGTTACTATGCGGACATAAAGAACAGACTTTTGGACACAGTGGGAAAGCTGAGGGTGGGATGATTTGAGAGAATAGCTCTGAAACATATATACATTACCATATGTAAAATAGATGGAGGGAACCTAAAGCTGGTGCTCTGTGACAGCCTAGACAGGTGGGAGGGGAGTTCAAGAGGGAGGGGACATATGTATACCTATGGGCAATTCATGTTAATCTATGGCGAAACCATCACAATATTGTTAAGTAATTATGCTCTAATTGAAAATAGAAAATAAAGAGGATAAAAAATAATGTCACTATGAGCATTAATGTACAAGTTTTTTGTGCACATATGTTTTCATTCCTCTTGGGTATATACCTAGAGTAGATTGCTGAGTCATCTGGTAACTAAGAAATTGACAGACTGGTTTCCACCAGTGGCTTCCATTCCCACCTGTGATGTGTGAGGATTCCAATTTCTCTACAACCTCCTCAACACTTACTGGTTTTTTTCTTTTTGATTATAGCCATCCTAGCGGATATGAAAGTGGTATCTCATTATGGTTTTGATTCTGCAATGCAATTTTAATGTTCTTATCAGTTAAAAGCTACAATGCAGGTGCTGAAATGGATGCAGAAATCTAATACTTAAAACCTCTTTCACTTTGTGTGGTCATTAGTGCAGCTTACTTGGGGCTCTAATGCCTTCCAAGTCCTAAGGCAGATTGCATTTACTGAATGGCTTGCAGTGAGTTGTGGCCAAGTGACTTGCTCTGGCTGAGAATGGAAGCAGTCAGTCCCTGTCACTTCTGTGCCAAAGCATTGAATTGCTGATGCAGGACCATCCAGAACTCTTCCCTTTTACTTTGAGAACCAACAGTTTTCAAGACAGTAGAAGTTTTGATAGCCTTGGAACTGACCTATGATGCACATGTCATGTGAGTGGGAAACAAGCATTTGTTATTAAGAGATAGGTTTTGTTGGTTACTGGGCTTCCCTAGTAGTTCAGTTGGTAAAGAATCTGCCTGCAATGCAGGAGACCCCGGTTCAGTACCTGGGTCAGGAAGATCTGCTGGAGAGGGGATAGGCTACCCACTCTAGTATTCTTGGGCTTCCCTGGTGGCTCAGCTGGTAAAGGATCTGCCTGCAATATGGGAGACCTGGGTTCGATCCCTGGGTTGGAAAGATCCCCTGGAGGAGGGAAAGGCTACCCACTCCAGTATCCTGGCCTGGAGAATTCCATGGACTGTATAGTCCATGGGGTTGCAAAGAGTCGAACACGACTGAACAACTTTCACTTTTACTTTGTTGGTTACTGCAGCATAGAAGACATTGGCACCCCACTCCAGTACTGTTGCCTGGAAAATCCCATGGACGGAGGAGCCTGGTGGGCTGCAGTCCACTGGGTCGTGAAGAGTCGGACACGACTGAGAGACTTCCCCTTCTCTTTTCCCTTTCATGCACTGGAGGAGGAAATGGCAACCCACTCCAGTGTTCTTGCCTGGAGAATCCCAGGGACGGGGGAGCCTGGTGGGCTGCCGTCTATGGGGTCACACAGAGTCGGACANCAGTCCACTGGGTCGTGAAGAGTCGGACACGACTGAGAGACTTCCCCTTCTCTTTTCCCTTTCATGCACTGGAGGAGGAAATGGCAACCCACTCCAGTGTTCTTGCCTGGAGAATCCCAGGGACGGGGGAGCCTGGTGGGCTGCCATCTATGGGGTTGCACAGAGTCAGACACGACTGAAGCGACTTAGCAGCAGCAGCAGCAGCATAACCGTTTGAATCCCACGTGATAAAATAATCTTTATTTCATTAAGATATTAGAGTTCAACAGATGAGATGTGGGAAATAATTTAGCATATCTAAGCCTCAGCTTCCTCTAAGCATGGGTGTCATAATACTACTTCACACAATTGCTTAAAGTTAAGCAAGAAAATTGTTGTTCAATAATGCTTAGCACAGTGCATAATACATAGCAGGTTCTTAAGGAATTATTGTTATTAATAGAAGGGCAGTGAAGTGAGTACTGTGATATTGGAGCTAATTTTATGCACAAGATGATGAGTTAGCCTTTGCAGGACCAACCCATAGGAGCAAGGAGGCAGGGGGAAGGATAGTAGTTTTTTTGGGGTAGTTTATTTGAGCCTCACAGCAAGCCTGCCTGACGAACATTCTCATTCATGTATATATGCATAAAATTATTGCACGTG
>SJYA01003372.1:1156450-1169011 GCA_006410615.1 Neotragus moschatus
CCCCCCGCCACCCAACCCTACTGTCTCCAAACTTCTTCTTTTCCATTAATGAATTAATTAGAATTTTGTCTGGGGAGAATGTTGTGACACCTCTTGAGATAATTGGGGACATCCTGGGGAGTTGCAGAGCCAGAGTCAGAAATCACTTCTCTGAGCTATTTTCATGTGAAAATGGAGGAAACTGACACAAGAAAACTAGGCAACTGGGGAAATAAAGGGTCTCTAACCCAGAAGCTGAGTGAAAGGACAGATACTTAATGATACAGAATGATCAACCCAGTTCTGATGATCAGCTGAACAAGTTGAGATGGAGGTTCTGGTCTCAGAGTTGTTTGTGGGCTGAACACATAGACACAGGATCCAAGACATATGCAGTTGCCTTGCCCTGAATATGTGAGTGCTAAGAAGCACAGTAGGAAAGCCCCCAATTTTCCGGTAGAGATGATGGAAGGATCATTATTATCAACCTAGTGCTGCTTCACTTCTTCTCAAATGTAAATATGGATCTCCATTATTCATGGCAGTCTATTAGGGCTTAGATTTCACTCCCTGCACCTCCAGTCCAGCACCAGCAAGAACCTCATGCTGCTGCTGCTAAGTCACTTCAGTCGTGTCTGACCCCAGAGACAGCAGCCCACCAGGCTCCCCGTGTCCCTGGGATTCTCCAGGCAAGAACACTGGAGTGGGTTGCCATTTCCTTCTCCAATGCATGAAAGTGAAAAGTGAAAGGGGAGTCACTCAGTCGTGTCTGACCCTCAGCGACCCCATGGACTGCAGCCTTCTAGGCTCCTCTGTCCATGGGATTTTCCAGGCAAGAATACTGGAGTGGGGTGCCATTGCCTTCTCCATACAGAATGAATAATTACTAAACTGGAACATGATTTGCAACGTTGTAGACTTTTATTTTTATGTCTTCTGGCAAATGTCAAAAATGTTAACAATTCAGATTGTTTTGAGGGTATTTTTTGCTCTGACCTCCACTTTGTACTTGGTCTACCAGATTTTCAGTCTAGGCCAAAAATCAAATAACGTAAGTCATGCAGTGAAGCTAATTTTGATACTAAGGAGGAAGGGAAAAGGTGCCATGATTTAAACTCAGTGTTAGTAAAGTCATTCATTAGATATAAAATCCATGAGTTAACATAATCAGAAGCTCAGCTCACTTCTAATGCTGGCAAAACTCCCACTTCCTGCCCTGTTCCCCTCTGCTACAGGACTGGCTATTCATACCTTTAGCCTGATTAAATGAAAGAAGAGACTGAGGCATGTTGTATAGTCATCAAAGAACATCTAAAAGGAGATAACTCATAAAATAATAATTTCACAGTTGACAAAAAATTTTAGTGTCCTCCAGTCCAACCCCCTTATTTTACAGATGAGAAAGTAAAGTTGAGAGAGGCAGAGCGACTTGTCTAAAATATAAAAGCTGGTTAGATGGAATGCCACTAAGCAATAGAAAGGAAGGAGCTATTGATATCTGCAACAAGGTGGATGGATCTCCAGGGAATTATACTGAGTGAAAGAAGTCAATCCTCAAAGGTTATATACTACATAATTCCATGTATAGGACTTTCTTCAAATGACAAAATTATAGAGCTGAAGAAGAGATGAGTGGTTGTCAGGAGATGAGGGCAGTAAGTAGGTGTTGCTATAAAAGGTCGTGGGGAAATCCTTGTGGTGATGGAAATATTCTGTAGTTTGCATCATTATTGTCAGCATCCTTATGATATTGTACTATAGTTTTACAAGATTTTATTAGTGCTAGAAACTGGGTAAAGGGTATATAAAGGATATGTGAGATTTCTCTGTGTTATTTCTTAAAAGTGCTTGTGAAAATGCAGTTATTTCCAAAATTAAAATTTTAATGTAAAAAAGCACAGTTCAAAGCAGCACCGCTACACTTACAACCATTCATGAAAATGTTTCCTGAATCTTGATTAGGTGATAATTGCAAGATTGTATAGGTTTGGCAGTCTTCTCAAACTACATACTTAATATCTGGGCATTTATTGTATGCAAATTGTATCTCAGTAAAAAAAGAAATACAACTATGCAGCATGATTGTTGCTCCAATATTTGGACTTGAAAGGAAAGCTATACAAACCTTTCATGAAAAGATATTTTCCTCTAACTTGTCTTCTCATTCAGGACCAGTAGATATCCTATTTGCATACTACCACCACTTCTTTAAAAAAGAAAAGGCAAATCAGAGACAGAGCAGGGACTGCAGCGTGGATAGTATGACTCTTCATAGAGAGTGCCCATTCTAGGGCTAGGATGAGATAGCTCAAAAATGGCCTCAATTCATGAGTTACACTCTACAGGGTTACAGATTCTGAGTAAAAGGATGGTGAAGTGGCTCCAGGATTAAAAAAAAAAAAAAAACAGGATGATGCAATGTAAATATAAGGCCAGATGTGAGTAGCTAGCTACAGAAATAGACTTTTTGGTGGGTCTGAAGTTTGAGACTGCTAAGAGGGCAATTTGCAAGTGAAATTGACTTGAGAAAATCACCTTCACTTCAACCAGGCTTGCCACTATGTTAGTTGCCATTACCAATTATTTACACCAATGCCTTGCATAGACACGTGGTCAGAGGCACTAGAGTAGTCGGGAGAATGAGAACAGAGAGCTTTGAAAGGACATGAAGGAGTTTTACCTCACTCAGGTGATCTTGCCACGGAAGACTGCCCCTTTGCCTGGACAGCTGCTGAATCCCCTGCTCTATGTGTCACACGTCGCCATCTGTAGGCAATGTCTCCTTTTCCCCCTGCACCTCACATCACCACCTCTTCGTGACAACTGCATGAGAATCACTGTTGCAGTTCAAACAAAAAGGTGCTGGTAGGGTGATCAATTCATTTTGGTTTGCCTAACACTGGTTCAGTTTTAGTACTGAGTATTCTATGTCCAGAAAGCCCATGTAATGCTAGGCATTTCAAGGACAGCTGGTTACCCTAGGAGTTGGTCCAGGCTGAAGGTCACCAGAGAAAGTTGCTTGTCACTAAAGGGTTTCCCACCATGTCATTTAAGCTGACAAACTCACCTCGGTCCAGGCTTAAAAGCTTGATTTTTATTCCCCACACTGAAAGTAGATCCATCTCATGGGAAGACTCACCTCCTTTATTGAAACTGACACAGAAATCCAGATTCCACTGGAAATCTGACCTGGCAGATCAGGGCATTCTCTCCTCATAGGGAAGCTTCATGCAAAGACAAATGATTGACAGAAATTTTTCAGGTGAGCAGGGAATCAGACGAAGGGGCCTAAACTTTATGATCCGTGACAGATTATGCTGAAACAGAGAGAAAAGGGCTGGAGTTCAGGGACAGATACACGCACCCAAGGACATACACACACGCACATGTACCCCAACTGAAAGAAAAGTTTCACTGAACATTTCTCATCTTTGCAACACATGATACCTTCAGATATTTTCTATTTTGTTCTATTCTATTTGATTTTTTAAATCTTGGTAGTTTTAAAATGTCTGAGAAGCACTATGATGGTGGGCTTCCCCACTGGCTCAGTGGATAAAGAATCCATATGATCAGACATGCCATTCATATGATCATAGCCTTCCTCCAAACAGGTTAAGTAACGATGGATTGGGTTTCTGCCACTTAAATGGCACTCACTTTCCCACTCAGCCTCCATGTATGCTCAAGTCATTGTGACTGAACTTGTGTGTGAAACTCTGCTGTCTGACATTTCAGATGCAAGTTTTCCCCCTAGAATGTACCCCTGTACATTCTCTGTGTGTGATTGTGTACATGTGTGTGTTATTAGATGAATGCTCATTTAAACACGTTCTTTCCAGCTTCCTGGGGAACATCTCACTCTTGCCCCCAAGGCACATCCTACAATACATTACTCATTTTCTAGAACTTCACAATTAACAAAATACGTTGCTATATGATATTACTTGTGGTAGTTTAACCACTAAGTCATGCCTGACTCTTGTGACCCCCTGGACTGTAACCCACCAGGCTCCTCTGTCCACGGGATCCTCCGGGTAAGAATAATGGAGTGGGCTGCCATTTCCTTCTCTAGGGAATCCTCCTAACCCGGGAATCGAACCTGGATCTCCTGCATTGCAGGCAGATTTCTTACCAACTGAGCTATGAGGGAAGCACATATGTTATTACTTGAGTATTCATGAAATAGATCAATCAAGTATTATTGGCTGCAAATTTTACAGATATAGAAACTACGGCTTAAAGAGAGTAAGTGATTTTCCCAAAGAGCATAGCCAGTAAATGATAGAAATTCTCTCCACTCATAGGATCAGTGCTAAGATCTCAGGCAGAAGACTTGATAAGACTTTGTATTATTTCACCTCCCGGTGGATGTCCTGGCACCCACTTCTGTACACCCTCTTCACTTTTCTCCAAAGAATACACCCTTGTGTATCACAACCTTGTTCTGAGGAGGGACCGAGGAGAAGCCAACACGTGTATTCTCACATTCCAGACTCTGCTTGCGTGTCTGTCATCCTCTTCGTTATCTGGCCTTGATTTCCTCTACCTTCCCCCCCATCCCACTTCATCATCTGGCACACTACCTCAGTTCTCTTCCTCTTCCCCCTGATCGGTCTCTTTTTTTCTATTTTATAAAATCTTTTCTCATCAATCTGCTTTATTTCTGGAACCATGGTCTAGAGCAGCACTTTCTGGTTCCAAAGATGGTTCAAGCTCACCACAGACCATCGTTGATTTATAATTTATGTGTCAAGGGCCATATGGAATTAACATGTCCCAGAAATAAGAAATGCTGGGCTTAATAATGGCCAGCCACGATGGCAGGCAAACCATTTTGTAAATTATCCTGCATACTCTCTCCCTCACCCATACTCTTGTCTGTGATACCCGGTTATATTCACTGCTTTCCAAGTTTGTTTTGCTCTGGACCTTCAGATTTGTCCATCAGTCGTGTCTGACACTTTGTGACCCCATGGACTGTATATAGCCCACCAGGCTCCTCCATCCATGGAATTTTCTAGGCAAGAGTACTGGAGTGGGTTGCCATTTCTTCTCCAGGGAATCTTTCCGACCCAGGGATAGAACCCAGCCAGGTCTCCCACACTGTAGACAGACGCTTTACCATCTAAGCCACCAGGGAAGCCCTGGGGAGAGTTTGTTACTGCCCATTCCACCACCACTTCCAGGAGGTAAAAAAAACCCTGATGTTCACCTCCTATGGTTAACTGAATACTTCCTAGAATTTAATTTTTGAAAATTCTTCTCTGCTTACCACCCTGGCTTTACAGTACCACAGGGTGTCTCCAGTTAACTTGAGGAGAAACAAGAAATCTACAAATGAATATTAGCTTTAGTATATAAAATCATAGGGCATTTTCAGAGAAGAACTGTGTCATCAAATTAAGTTGTATTAATAGCTTGTGACTTCAAATTGGTTAGGAACCACTGTTTCAGGGAACTGTTATAGCATTTGCAGACTAGAGAATGTTGCATGGTGAATTTGAACATATATTCATAATAATAATAAAATTTTAAAATGTATGGAAATATATAGCTGAGTACTAATATATATGGGGTTCTTTTGAGGGGTGAGAAACTTTATCATGTGCACATTTACATTGTTAAGGGATTGATTGATTGATAACGTTTTTAATGCCTGAAGCAGAAAAAAAATGTACCCCAAAGCTCTAAACGCTAGCAAAGTAATGCTGAAAATTTTCCAATCAAGTCTTCAACAGTACGTGAACCGAGAGCTTCCAGGTGTTCAAGCTGGATTTAGAAAAGGCAGAGGAACCAGAAATCAAATTGCCAACATCCCCCGGATCATAGAAAAAGCAAGAGAGTTCCACAAAAATGTCTATTTCTGCTTTATTGACTACGCTAAAGCCTTTGACTGTGTGGATCACAACAGACTGTGGAAAATTGTTAAAGAGATGGAAATACCAGACCACCTTACCTGCCTCCTGAGAAATCTGTGTGCAGGTTAAGAAGTAACAGAACTGGACATGGAACAACAGACTGGTTCCAAATTGGGAAAGGAGTACGTCAAGGCTGTATACTGTCACCCTGCTTATTTAACTTCTATGCAGAGTACATCATGAGAAACGCTGGGCTAGAAGAAGCACAGTCTGGAATCAAGATTGCCAGGAGAAATATCAATGACCTCAGATATGCAGATGACACTACCCTTATGGCAGAAAGTGAAGAGGAACTGAAGAGCCTCTTGATGAAAGTGAAAGAGGAGAGTGAAAAAGCTGGCTTAAAACTCAACATTTAGAAAACTAAGATCATGGCATCCGGTGCCATCACTTCTCGGGAAACAATGGAAACGGTGAGAGACTATTTTCTTGGGCTCCAAAATCACTGCAGATGGTGACTGCAGACATGAAATTACCTTGCTCCTTGGAAGAAAAGCGTTTTCATGCTGTGGCCCCGGGTTCATTCCCTGCTTGGGAAACTAAGANTGAAAGTAGATCCATCTCATGGGAAGACTCACCTCCTTTATTGAAACTGACACAGAAATCCAGATTCCACTGGAAATCTGACCTGGCAGATCAGGGCATTCTCTCCTCATAGGGAAGCTTCATGCAAAGACAAATGATTGACAGAAATTTTTCAGGTGAGCAGGGAATCAGACGAAGGGGCCTAAACTTTATGATCCGTGACAGATTATGCTGAAACAGAGAGAAAAGGGCTGGAGTTCAGGGACAGATACACGCACCCAAGGACATACACACACGCACATGTACCCCAACTGAAAGAAAAGTTTCACTGAACATTTCTCATCTTTGCAACACATGATACCTTCAGATATTTTCTATTTTGTTCTATTCTATTTGATTTTTTAAATCTTGGTAGTTTTAAAATGTCTGAGAAGCACTATGATGGTGGGCTTCCCCACTGGCTCAGTGGATAAAGAATCCATATGATCAGACATGCCATTCATATGATCATAGCCTTCCTCCAAACAGGTTAAGTAACGATGGATTGGGTTTCTGCCACTTAAATGGCACTCACTTTCCCACTCAGCCTCCATGTATGCTCAAGTCATTGTGACTGAACTTGTGTGTGAAACTCTGCTGTCTGACATTTCAGATGCAAGTTTTCCCCCTAGAATGTACCCCTGTACATTCTCTGTGTGTGATTGTGTACATGTGTGTGTTATTAGATGAATGCTCATTTAAACACGTTCTTTCCAGCTTCCTGGGGAACATCTCACTCTTGCCCCCAAGGCACATCCTACAATACATTACTCATTTTCTAGAACTTCACAATTAACAAAATACGTTGCTATATGATATTACTTGTGGTAGTTTAACCACTAAGTCATGCCTGACTCTTGTGACCCCCTGGACTGTAACCCACCAGGCTCCTCTGTCCACGGGATCCTCCGGGTAAGAATAATGGAGTGGGCTGCCATTTCCTTCTCTAGGGAATCCTCCTAACCCGGGAATCGAACCTGGATCTCCTGCATTGCAGGCAGATTTCTTACCAACTGAGCTATGAGGGAAGCACATATGTTATTACTTGAGTATTCATGAAATAGATCAATCAAGTATTATTGGCTGCAAATTTTACAGATATAGAAACTACGGCTTAAAGAGAGTAAGTGATTTTCCCAAAGAGCATAGCCAGTAAATGATAGAAATTCTCTCCACTCATAGGATCAGTGCTAAGATCTCAGGCAGAAGACTTGATAAGACTTTGTATTATTTCACCTCCCGGTGGATGTCCTGGCACCCACTTCTGTACACCCTCTTCACTTTTCTCCAAAGAATACACCCTTGTGTATCACAACCTTGTTCTGAGGAGGGACCGAGGAGAAGCCAACACGTGTATTCTCACATTCCAGACTCTGCTTGCGTGTCTGTCATCCTCTTCGTTATCTGGCCTTGATTTCCTCTACCTTCCCCCCCATCCCACTTCATCATCTGGCACACTACCTCAGTTCTCTTCCTCTTCCCCCTGATCGGTCTCTTTTTTTCTATTTTATAAAATCTTTTCTCATCAATCTGCTTTATTTCTGGAACCATGGTCTAGAGCAGCACTTTCTGGTTCCAAAGATGGTTCAAGCTCACCACAGACCATCGTTGATTTATAATTTATGTGTCAAGGGCCATATGGAATTAACATGTCCCAGAAATAAGAAATGCTGGGCTTAATAATGGCCAGCCACGATGGCAGGCAAACCATTTTGTAAATTATCCTGCATACTCTCTCCCTCACCCATACTCTTGTCTGTGATACCCGGTTATATTCACTGCTTTCCAAGTTTGTTTTGCTCTGGACCTTCAGATTTGTCCATCAGTCGTGTCTGACACTTTGTGACCCCATGGACTGTATATAGCCCACCAGGCTCCTCCATCCATGGAATTTTCTAGGCAAGAGTAC
The DNA here is from genome assembly GCA_006410615.1 of Neotragus moschatus. Classification (NCBI taxonomy): domain Eukaryota; kingdom Metazoa; phylum Chordata; class Mammalia; order Artiodactyla; family Bovidae; genus Neotragus; species Neotragus moschatus. The sequence continues at coordinate 1,164,824 of SJYA01003372.1, forward strand.
TGGAGTGGGTTGCCATTTCTTCTCCAGGGAATCTTTCCGACCCAGGGATAGAACCCAGCCAGGTCTCCCACACTGTAGACAGACGCTTTACCATCTAAGCCACCAGGGAAGCCCTGGGGAGAGTTTGTTACTGCCCATTCCACCACCACTTCCAGGAGGTAAAAAAAACCCTGATGTTCACCTCCTATGGTTAACTGAATACTTCCTAGAATTTAATTTTTGAAAATTCTTCTCTGCTTACCACCCTGGCTTTACAGTACCACAGGGTGTCTCCAGTTAACTTGAGGAGAAACAAGAAATCTACAAATGAATATTAGCTTTAGTATATAAAATCATAGGGCATTTTCAGAGAAGAACTGTGTCATCAAATTAAGTTGTATTAATAGCTTGTGACTTCAAATTGGTTAGGAACCACTGTTTCAGGGAACTGTTATAGCATTTGCAGACTAGAGAATGTTGCATGGTGAATTTGAACATATATTCATAATAATAATAAAATTTTAAAATGTATGGAAATATATAGCTGAGTACTAATATATATGGGGTTCTTTTGAGGGGTGAGAAACTTTATCATGTGCACATTTACATTGTTAAGGGATTGATTGATTGATAACGTTTTTAATGCCTGAAGCAGAAAAAAAATGTACCCCAAAGCTCTAAACGCTAGCAAAGTAATGCTGAAAATTTTCCAATCAAGTCTTCAACAGTACGTGAACCGAGAGCTTCCAGGTGTTCAAGCTGGATTTAGAAAAGGCAGAGGAACCAGAAATCAAATTGCCAACATCCCCCGGATCATAGAAAAAGCAAGAGAGTTCCACAAAAATGTCTATTTCTGCTTTATTGACTACGCTAAAGCCTTTGACTGTGTGGATCACAACAGACTGTGGAAAATTGTTAAAGAGATGGAAATACCAGACCACCTTACCTGCCTCCTGAGAAATCTGTGTGCAGGTTAAGAAGTAACAGAACTGGACATGGAACAACAGACTGGTTCCAAATTGGGAAAGGAGTACGTCAAGGCTGTATACTGTCACCCTGCTTATTTAACTTCTATGCAGAGTACATCATGAGAAACGCTGGGCTAGAAGAAGCACAGTCTGGAATCAAGATTGCCAGGAGAAATATCAATGACCTCAGATATGCAGATGACACTACCCTTATGGCAGAAAGTGAAGAGGAACTGAAGAGCCTCTTGATGAAAGTGAAAGAGGAGAGTGAAAAAGCTGGCTTAAAACTCAACATTTAGAAAACTAAGATCATGGCATCCGGTGCCATCACTTCTCGGGAAACAATGGAAACGGTGAGAGACTATTTTCTTGGGCTCCAAAATCACTGCAGATGGTGACTGCAGACATGAAATTACCTTGCTCCTTGGAAGAAAAGCGTTTTCATGCTGTGGCCCCGGGTTCATTCCCTGCTTGGGAAACTAAGATCTGGCAAGCCATGAAATGTTGCCAAAACAAAAGAAAAACATTGATGATAAATTCCAATTTGAGAACTACTGTAAAATGAAATGAGTTAACATATTTGTGACTCCTGGCATATAAAAGACGCTCAGTAACTGGAAATTACGATTCTTTTCCTCTGTAGAAGAAAAAGAATTATAAAAAAAATTTTCATTCAACTCTTAAAACAGTGAAAGATAAGATAGTAATCATTCTACATCGTGCAGTCTTCAGTCTTTTTTCCCCCTCTATTCTCTTCAAACCAAACCTGTTTGGCTTCTTTAATTTTTCTCATACAGTTTACATCCTTGCTAACATTTGGGGGTATACTGGCTCCTAATTCTGGTAAAGCAGAAGTGAGTAGTTTATAGAAGATTCATCCTGGACCTGCCACTAAATAGAGTATAAACTTAGGCAAGCCTCTTTAATTCTTTAATCCTCTTATCTATTAAATAAAAGGTGGATAATTGTAGAGAGGAGTAAAATGGGAAAGTATGTAAAAGTGATTTGTTTAGCACCGATGACTCTCTAACACTTAGTAAGAATTGATATATTACCATTGATTTAATAGAATTTTCAACTCTAGAAATGTATTCATAGCTATAGTAATGCTTTCTTAAAATACTGTTCACAAACCTTATTTGCCTTGTGGTCCTCTTTCATAAAAACATATAAGAATCATGTAAATATCCTTTGGACATTTTAAAAATCACTTATGCTCTTTTCCTGTAAGAGGCAGAGAAATAGTTTTAAGTAAAAATGTGCACATAGGCTTTACTTAAGATCATTATACTGTTAAATAATAGAAAGTTTAATTGAAATACAGTAATAGTCATAATTCATAAAGACAAATTTTACTTTTTCCCATTTAAGGGTGATACAAGCATTTGATTGATTTTAAATACATTCTTAAACAAAAATGTATAATTTATTAACAAATTAAATTCAGAAATTATATAAATATTTGATTTGATGATTGAAGAGACAAACCATGGATTAATATTGACCAATGTGTTATGGTATTTAAAATTGTTAAGAATCATTTAAATGGCATGATATTTAGAATGCTTGCATTTTGTATTTAAATACTCAACTGGCTTATTTGTATAATTTGAAGGTTTGTGGCTAAGGATATCAAGTTTAGAGATAGCCATTGCTTTTTGCAGTTGTAAGTGTGCAAATAATACCTGACAGGTGTGGAGGGTCTTCATTTTCAATGAATGAAAAGTGACAGTTATGCAATTTTCACCACTTAATTTTGGCACTGTCTTTGAGAGTCCTAGAGTAATCTTCATGTGCAAATTGAGACTTTGGACCAAATAGCTGCAGCTCATAGCTCTGATGGAGGTCAACTTGAGGCTTACCCACAGAACTATTATCCTTTCTATGCTCTTCACAAACCAGTTTTCAACATCAGTATGCTTTATAAATCCTGCCTTACCCATCAGTCCATTATTACACCAGCTTAAATTAGCTTAATGATAGTTGACCCAGGATAGTTTGAAACTTTGGCTGTTGTTGTGTTCAACTCTTTCTGAGCCCATGGACTGCAGCATGTGACTCCCCTGTCCCTCATTTCCCTGTCTCCCATTTGCTCTTCTTATTCTGTTTCCTTGGATGGAAATTCTTTCATTTGCTGCTTTTGTTGTCTCCCCTTCATCACTGACTTTTGTTAAATGTGTAGAAATTTGGGCTTCAAGACTTAACTTTGTAATCAAGATCTCTTCATAGACAAAAGATGCTATAGTGACTTATATCTTCAGTGCATTTAAAGTAAGACTAGTAGATGGACAGCTGAGCTGCCAGGCACTGAACCTCACCAGTTTGTCCCCCGTGATTGATTTTCCTGTCCCTCTCAGGGGTACCACTTTATTCTTTCATTCAAGCCACCACAAGAGACTGATAGACCTTCCCCTTTGCTAGAGTGTGGCTCACTTCATGCAGGAATAATCTCTGACTCATGCTATTGCCTTATACTGAGTAACATGTAGGAGCCAGCCCTTTTCTGCACCCAGGATCATGGACACATAGGAAGGAGGATTTCTTAGTATCGTTCTCTCCTTTTGATATGGGCCTCTCTTCCAAGTATCTGGGTCTGCCATTTCCTTTTTCAGTATAATTCTCTTGGTTTTCCACGTTTCAGAGCTTTCTCAGAGTTTCTGATTTGCCAGTGTTCTTTTTGTTTGTTTGTTTTTGTGATTGACTATGCATTCATTAGTGTCTTGTTTTCTATCATTTCTAGAGATTTTATTGAGGAGAGGGATGCTATGTGTTCAGTACAGAATTCTGAAACAGAATTAATCATTACTTTTTTCCTACTAGGATTATTACATTTTATTTATATTATTTATATTTACAAATATTATTTCTATTTATATTATATAATATTTAATAGTGTATAATAGCTGATATGAAAGTAACAGTCAATAGAAAATATTTTACAGGAGTCTATCTGTTGCATCAAAAGAAGCATATTAATCATTTCTTCAAATGCCAATATAACACAAGAAGTCATTCCCCTTTCAGGTCACAAGCTAATGCTTCTGCTAACAAATTAATGTAATGAATTAATGCTACCAGTACAGTAAGAACTACTTAATTGTCATAATTAATTGAAGCTAAACATAATCATTGCATAATCAAGCAAGGAACATTTCTAGATGTTGTTTCATTGATTTTTCATAGTGGTTTCTCATTCCCTGAACTTAATGATAAAACTGAGCAATTCACAGGGTGCCTCTCA
>SJYA01003372.1:1169385-1188040 GCA_006410615.1 Neotragus moschatus
ATTGCCAAAATATACTTCTCAATAATTTTAATCTTGTCATTTATTATAAAATATTTGGTGAATACAAATCAGTATGTGTATCATGTAAAATATTAATAAAATAAGCTCCTGTGTACCAATCACCAAGCTAAGAAATGTAACATATCCAAACTTTGAAGCCTTTTATTTGTCCTTTCTTTTCTCCTCTCTTATTCCTCCAGGGTAGTCATTATCCAGATTTAGCATTTGTATTGTTATGTTGTTTCCGTTTAAGATTTTTGCGGCACATGTGGACATATTAATACATATGCATTCTAAAAATCCAAAGAGTTAAACTGGTTTTTAAACTTCCTATAAATGGTATTCCTCTGCCATTTGCTTTTTTAATTTAGTATTGTTTTCTGTGATTAATCCATGTTGATAAGTTCAGTACTAGGTTGTTAATTTTCCCTGCTGTGGAGAGTTCCGTTCTATTATTATTCCAAAATGTTCTTAACCTTTCTCCTAAAACAGGCATTTATATTATTTTTAGTGTTATTGCTGTTCTTGATTTTTTCCTTTGTGTTTTTTTTTTCTGTTATAAAATGTAGCTAAAAACATTTTTGTTTATGTCTCCTATGTGCACATAGGAGAGATTCTCTAGGGTAATAGCAAGAAGTAGAATATCTGGGTTGTAGGTTACACTATTTTAAAAATTACTGAATAGTGCCAAATTTTCTCAAAGTACTTATTTATAATTCTACTAGGCATCTATAAGCTTTCCCCTCACTCATATGCACACTACCTGGTATTGTCAGACTTTAAAATGTTTTGCCTGTCTTAGTAAGCTTGAGCTACCGTAACAGAATACCATAGGCTGGGTGGCTTAAGCAACAAAAACTTATTTTCTCATAATTCTAGAGCCTGAACCAATGTCAGGTTACCAGCATAGTTGGGTTCTAATGAAGGCACTCTTCCTGGAGTACGTCTTCTCACTCTGTCCTCACTAGGCAGAGAGAGGAGGAAGCAAGAGAGAGAGAACGCTCTTCGTGTATTTTCTTATAAGAATACTGCGTGCTTAGTCGTTGAGTCATGTCCTGACTCTTGTGACCCCATGGACTGTAGCCCGCCAGGCTCCTCTGTTCATGGGATTCTCCAGGCAGGAATACTGGAGTGGGTTGTCATTTCCTCCTCCAGGGGATCTTTCCGCCCCAGGGATTGAACCCACATCTTCTACAGATTCTTTACCTCCTGAGCCATCTGGGAAGCCCCATAAGAACACTAATCCTGTGGAACTAGGGTCCCCCCCCTTATGGTGTCATTTAATCTTAATCTTAATTACTTCCTTACTCTGAATACAGTCACACTGTGTGACATCAGCATATATATTTTGGAGAAGACAGTTCAGTCTGCAGCACTGGTGAACTGTAAAGACATCTCACTGTAGTTTTCCTTAAAATTTCCCCAATATATAATGAGATCAAGCATATTTTTCTAAGTTTATTGGCCACTGAGGTTTCTTCTTTCTGTAAATGTCCTTTGATCATACTTCCTTAGTTTGCTTATCTTTGTATGGACTTATACAGAATTTTCCTGGAGGAGGAAATGGCAACCCACTCCAGTATTCTTGCCTGAGAAATCCCATGGACAGAGGGGCTTGGCGGGCTACAGTCCATGGGGTCGCATAGGGTTGGACATGACTAAAGTGACTGAGTACATATACAATTTTATATCTTTATATGAATCTTTAAATGAATTGTTATAATTTCTTAATGTATTTTGGATAATAATTTTGTTGATGTTATAAGTTTAAAATATTTTCTCCTAGTTTGTGGCTTATATTTTCACTTTCTTTATGGTATATTTTGATTACCAAAGGTTCTTTATTTTTTTTTTTAATGTAGTCACATTTATCAGTTGTTTGTTTCATTAACAGTTTATACTTTTATATGTAGTTTATAAAACTCTTTTCCACCCAATGCTCTTTAAGATAGTCTCTTATTTTTCTTCTAGAAATATTAAGGTTTTGCTTTCCTCACTTAACTTTTTAAACTACCTGAAACTGACTGTGTGGATGATCTGTAATTAGGATCCTTTTATTTCTTTGTAGATTAATTAATTAGTCAGACCACTGTTCATTGTGAAGCCTATCCATTTTCCACTGATCTGAAATGCTCTCTTGGTATCTGTTTCTGGGCTCTCCTGTCTCATTGGTCTATTTTTTTCTACCCTATGTGAATTCTTCTTATACTTATATAGTAATATCTTCCATAGTAAATAAGCTCACCCTATTTTTCCTCATGAATGTACAGATAAGTTTGACTCCTTTCTCTTCCATATAAACTTTTGAATTAAAAAGAATCTGTTGTAATTTTCATTGAACTTCCATTGATTTCTACAGACCAATTTGAAGAAAGGCAGTATATTTACATTGTTTTGACTTCCTAACCATAAACAATTGTTTGGTGTCCATTAGTAACTTTTAATAAACTCCTAAAATTTTTCATGTATAGCTTTTGCCCAACTTTTATTACATGCATCTGATTCCAGGTCCATAATCTAAAATAAAGGGTCCAGAAATTGAACTGTTCAGTAATACTGTGGTTAAAAAAAAATATGGACCTAAGTGGATGGCATTTGGGGAACCAGCGTACAGAACCTCAATAATCTCGCAGTTGCCCCATCCACTAGAAAAATAGAGAAGGGGCTCTAGACAAAGAAAATTCCAACCCTGGTTTTGTAATTAAATCACTGTGCCTTTGTTGTTATTGTTCAGTCCCTAAGTTGTGTCCAACACTTTGCTACCCCATGGACTGCAGCACACCAGGCTCCTCTGTCCTCCACTATCTCCCAGAGTTTGCCAAATTCATGTCCATCGAGTCAGTGATGCCATCCAACCATCTCATCCTCTGTCGTCCCCTTCTCCTCTTGCCTTCAATCTTTCCCAGCATCAGGGTCTTTTGCAATGAGTCAGCTCTTCACATGAGGTGGCCAAAGTATTGGAGTTTCAGCATCAGTCCTTCCAATGAATATTCAGGGTTGATTTCCTTTAGGACTGATTGATTTGATCTCTTTGCAGTCCAAGGGACTCTCTAAAGAGTCTTCCCCAGCACTGCAACTCAAAAGCATCAATTCTTTGGCACTCAGCCTTCTTTATGATCCAGCTCTCCCATCCATACGTGACTACTGGAAAAACCATAGCTTTGACTCTGCTTTTTAACACACTGTCTAGATTTCTCATAGCTTTTCTTCCAAGGAACAAGTGTCTTTTAATTTCTTGGCTGCAGTCACCATCCACAGTGATTTTGGAGCTCAAGAAAATAAAATCTTCCATTGTTTCCATTTTCTCCCTATCTATTTGCCAAGAAGTGATGGGACCGGATGCCATGATCTTAGTTTTCTGAAGTTTTAAGACAACTTTTTCACTCTCCTCTTTCACTTTCATCAAGAGGCTCTTTAGTTCTTCTTTACATTCTGCCATAAGGCTGGTATTACCTCTGCATATCTGAGGTTATGATATTTCTCCCGGCAATCTTGATTCCAGCTTGTGCTTCATCCAGCCCAGCATTTCGCACGGTGTGTTCTGCATATAAATTAAATAAGTAAAGTCATACCCCTTTCCCAATTTTGAACCAGTCCATTGTTCCATGTCTAGTTCTAACTGTTGCTTCTTGATCTGCATACAGATTTCTCAGGAGGCAGATAAGGTGGTCTGGTATTCCCATCTCTAAGCATTTTGCACAATTTGTTATGATTCACACAGTCCAAGGCTTTAGTATGGCCAGTGAAGCAGAAGTAGGTGTTTTTTCTGCAATTCCCTTGCTTTTCCTATGATCCAATGGATGTTGGCAACTTGATCTCTAGTTCCTCTGCCTTTTCTAAATCCAGCTTGTACATCTGAAAGTTCTCAGTTCGTATACTTTTGAAGCCTAGTTTGNAAGCATTTTGCACAATTTGTTATGATTCACACAGTCCAAGGCTTTAGTATGGCCAGTGAAGCAGAAGTAGGTGTTTTTTCTGCAATTCCCTTGCTTTTCCTATGATCCAATGGATGTTGGCAACTTGATCTCTAGTTCCTCTGCCTTTTCTAAATCCAGCTTGTACATCTGAAAGTTCTCAGTTCGTATACTTTTGAAGCCTAGTTTGAAGGATTTTGAGTATTACCTTCCTAGCATGTGAAATGAGAGCAATTGTACAGTAGTTTGAACATTGTTTGGCATTTCCTTTCTTTGGGATTGCAATGAAAACTGACCTTTTCTAGTGCTGTGGCCATTGCTGAGTTTTCCAAATTTGTTGGCATATTGTGTGCCTTTTGGTTAGTATTTTGCATGCTTAAAACTCAGCTTACTTATCTGAGAAATGAGAATGTAAAACAAACCCCAGCGTTTCAGTCTAGCATTATATGAATCTTATTAGGAGAACTAGTAAAGAGAAGGACTAAGAGGGTCATGAAACTTTGAGATATCTTCTGACTTAACTTTCTTACAATAACAAATAACCTTCATTTACAGCAATTTATAGGAATAAACATTTTTTCCTTGCCTGTAAGTCATTAGTTATGGATTAGCGATGGCTGCTATAGCTCTGATCAGCTGTGCAGCTTTTGCAACTGTACCCTGGAACTCTCCTTGTGAAATATTGTCCCAAAGCACTACTTCCTAACCTAACAGTCTTTCACATGAATTGTCGATAAAATTTAAAATTGTTGTAATTGCAGTGTGTTTGTTCTGCTTATAAGAGCAATATGTACTTAACAAAGGATATCTGGAATCCATATAAAAATAGGAAAATAATGCAAGTGATTCATAAATCCAGTAGCTGCATATAACTAGTGTTAATTTTTTGTATTTTTTTCTTTAAGTTTTCACCTTTGGGTCGATATGTGTGTATATATATATATATATATATGTATATACACACACATACATATATATATACATATATATATAAGCTTTAATAAAATCATACTTATGTTGTGCAATTCATTCTGTAATCTTATAACAAAGCCTAACATATATTGTAATCATATATTTATTTGTCTTTATGAATTTTAAAAACAGGAATTTAAGTGGCTGCCTAATATCCCATGGTCCATAACTTAGTTAATCCTTTTTTCCACTATTAAAGTGTTTCCTTTGTTCTTCTACTATAAGTAAGGCTGCAGTTCATGTTATTGTAAATAAATTAGAATATTGGTCATTTATGACTTCTTTATGAAAAATTTCCGGAAGAGTAACATGAATTCTGGTCTTGGAGTGAATTTATGTCAAACATCACATAAACGTGACATCTCAGTGTGATGGAGGATAAATGTGCTTGTGGTTTAAGTCACATGACTGTGAATTATCTAATTGTTGAGAGTAAACCTAAGGGCAGGCCAGGTTTGACTGACTAGGGGTGAAGGGTTTGATGTAGGAGGTAGATAATGAAGTAATGTAGGAAAGAAATCTTGCATTAAGAGAGTCCCATTTTTGTTCCAGGCACTGTTTTGTTTCTGAGCTGTCTTTTCTGCCTTCCTGCTAGCATTAAATCCTCTTGCCTTGGTCTTCGCATTACTATTTAGAGTATCTGACCAGCCAGTCACATATCCCTAATGGGCACACACTTACAACTTATCTTCCACACACACACAGCACATTTTAATTATTCTTATATATCTAAACATCTGAAATATCATCTTACGACAACCAATAGGGACCATATCAGCTTACCTATGCAGGACTAGTTTTTAAATATAAGTATTTGTTCTTCAGTTTAGTTCAGTTCAGTCGCTCAGTTGTGTCCGACTCTTTGTGACCCCATGAATTGCAGCACGCCAGGCCTCCCTATCCATCACCAACTCCCAGAGTTCACTCAAACTCACGCCCATCAAGTCAGTGATGCCATCCAGCCATCTCATCCTCTGTCGTCCCCTTCTNACACCGTATGTTTTAATAGCACTAGATCTTTAGGAAATGATTAACTAGCAATCATAGTTTAGGGCAATGCAGATGAGAAAGCCTTCTCTCAAGGTCAGATCGGCATAATGAGATAATTTTTACTAGAAAGGAAAGAATCCTTCAACTGGCCAGGTAGAATACATTTATTACAAAATTTTGTTTATATATTTATTATTTTTAATTTCTTTTATTAAAATATAGTTTTTTTTTACAGTTTTGTATTAATTTCTGCTGTACAGCAAAGTGGTTCAGTAATATATATATATATATGCAGGTTCTTTTTCACATTCTTTATCACAGGATATTGAATAGCCTGTGCTGTGAAGTAGAATCTTGTTGTTTATCCATTCTATACATAATAGCCTGCATCCTCTAATCTCAAACTCCCAACCCATTCCTCTCCCAGCCCCTCCCCCTTGGCAACCATAAGTCTGTTCTCTATGCCTGTAAGTTTGTTTCTGTTTCATAGGTAAGTTTAATTGTATCATATTTTAGATTGCACATAGAAGTGATATCATATGGTATTTGTCTTGGCTGGCTTACCTCACCTAGTATGGCAGTCTCTAGGTCCATCCATGTTGCTGCAAAAGACATTATTTCATTCTTTTTAATGGCTGAGTAATATTCTATTTTATGTGTATACATGTCTATTTGTATACATGTATACACACCACATCTTCCTTATCCATTCATCTGTCAGTGGACATTTAAGTTGCTTCCATGTCTTGGCTATTGTAAATAGTGCTGCTATGAGCATAGTGGGTGCATGTATCTTTTAAAATTATAGTTTGTCTAGATAAATGCTCAAGAGTGGGATTGCGGAATCATGATCATTTTAGATGATCATCTTTCCATCCCATAAAACGAGCAGGAATACACAGTGTAAAAAAGGATCTGTGGAGGAATAGGAAATGGGAGAGGACAGCCTGCCTTGGTCACAGACCCAGAGTATCTGCCTGTGTCTTCTCCCTCCTCCCCAGTTTTCCTCTCCCACTCTGGGAGACTTCTCATAAGGAGTTTGCATTTCAGGCAGTTTTTCAAATCAGTGTTCAAGCTTAGAGATTTCACACAGGATTCTCCCTTTAGACTCACAGAGAGATGGATAAAACTCCAACCCAGCCTTTTATACACTTTTTTAAATGCTCTGTACATTTGTAATAAGAGATTCTTGGGTAGAGAAGTATATTATCCCAATTTTGAAATGTCTGGAATCAGAGAATGAGCAGCCTTTCCTTAGGTGTTTTGTTCCCATCAGGACATAGTTGCTTTTGAAGCTACTCAGAGAAAGAATGGCAGGAGAAACTTATAGAGGAAAACTACCATGTCTGGTGTCCTTGGAAGTGTTTACTTAAATTGAAAAAACTGATGAACTAACTCATATTTGGAGCTAGTTAGCAGAGCAAAAGTGATGTAGGAGCACAATATAGAAAAGTGACAAGGGTGACAACTACAGGTCAAATGTCACGTGAGGATATCATGGAGAATTTCTGAGAGGTGCAGGGCAGGATGAACTGCTGCAAAAATCTTTTAACTGTGCCCTGGAGAATCATGCAAACTGTTGACATGGTTGCAACTTCCATGATATGAGCTAAAGTTTAAACACACTGTTACTTAGAAATGCAAAGAAAATATAGCTTTATTAAATTTGCTTAAAAGTATGTGTATAACATACATATATGATTTTATATAGAAGCATGAAGGTGAATATGTATTAATATATGCTTTTTGTAGATCAAGGGTCAGCCAACTTTTTCTGTACAGGGCCAGAGAGTAAATGTTTCCAGCTTCTGGACCCTATAGTTTCTGTTGCAACTACTTAATTGTGCCCTTGTAGGTGAAAGCAGCTATAGACAATACATAAGTGAATGAGCAGGACTGTTTCAAATAAAACTTTATTTACAAAAACAGATGGTAAACTCCCCATAGGCAGTTACCAAAGAAGCAGGGGCAAAAGGATAAATTAGGAATTTTGGATCAAGAGATATACACACTACAATATATGAAAAGGATAACCAACAAAGACTTAACCATGTAGCATAGGGAACTATATTTAGTATCTTATAATAACCTACGATGAAAGAGAATGTTTAAAAAAAGAATATATATTTATATATACATATAACTGAATCACTTTGCTGTACATCTGAAACTAATACAACGTTGTGAATTAACTATATTTCAATAGAAACTTTTAAAAATTAAAATAAATAAAATGATCTCTTGCTCTTACTCTTTCTTTCTTTCTCACACACACACACATCCACACATGAAATGTTCTAACACTCTCTGCAGCACTGCCTGTCATCCATCAGTCCCTAAAATCACCATCACCCACATGCTAAACTCAGTCTGCTGAGGACAAATTTAAGAGTTTCATTTTTTAGCTGGAGAGATGTCCAATCTTTATAAAAGAAAGATTCTTCTTACAAACATCCAGTTATATCTTACATTATTTTTATCATCATGTTATATAGTATATAAAAATATAATATATGAATAGGTCTCCTGTGTTGAGTTATTCCTAAGAGCCAGGAATTCTTTAGTGACTAAGTTTGTTTTGTCTGCACAAAAATCTTATGATATCAAAACAATTATTATCTCTATTTTCTAGGAGCCAGTTTTCAAACAGAGGCACAATCATTGCAGATCAATGACCTTAACCAGTATTTTCCTCCTAAATGTTTATTCCTTTGAAACAAAAATAACAGGAAAACATAAAGACCGCACGTGAACAAAACAGTGAAGCCAAGAAAACTAAAACAACACACTCATGTATACACACCATACATGCATACTCATACATATGCATGTACGTGTGTGTGTGTGTGTGTGTGTGGAGAGAGAGAGACAAAAAAAGAAGGACAGAGACAGAGACAGAGACAGAGAGGAGGAAGAGAAGATTATGGCAGCTTGTCATTTTATTGCAGGAAGGGGAACCCCTTCCAGGGCCCAAAAGTGGGCTCTTGTCTAACACTCAGAGTTGAATTGTCCAAGGAGACATATGCGCTGACAAAGCAAGAGATTTTATTGGGAAAGGGTTCCCCGGCAGAGAGCAGTAGGGTAAGGGAACCCAGGAGACTTGCTCTGCCATGTGGCTCACAGACTCGGGTTTTCTGGTTATGGGATTAGTTTCCGGGTTGTCTTTAGCCAGTCATTCTGACTCAGAGTCCTTCCTAGTGGTGCATGCCTTGCTCAGCCAAGATGGATGGCAGTGAGAAGGATTCTGGGAGGTGGTTGGACACGGGGTGTCACCTTTTGACCTTTCCTGAACTCTCCCTGTTGATGCTGGCTTATTAGTTCCATGTTCCTTACCAGGACCTCCTGTCCTAAAACAACGCATGCAAATAGTTACTATGGTGCCTGGCCAGGTTGGGTGGTTTCAGTCAATGTGCTTCCCCTAACAATTTCTGTATACTAATTTCTGTGTTAGTCACTTCTGCTTGCAGTGACAAACAGTCCCCCAGAACTTAACGGCTTACAATCATAAACATTTATTTCTCACTCATGTTGCATGTGGGCACTGACAAGTTAGCTATGGGTCAGTTGTATGGCCTGTGGCTTTGCTCCTCTCTTATTGGCTCTGCTTTGCTTCGCTTGTCTTCCTTGTCCTAGTGCACAGGCTCAAGGAGCTCTTAAGGCAGGGTCTGCCCGTTTCTGGCCAAAAGAATGTGCAAAAGGCTAAGCCAAACCATACAACCATACTCAAAACTTTTGTTTGAACTTGGTTTCCATCACATGACCTCTTATTCCATTGGTCAAACTAAGTTATGTGGCCAAGTCTAGAATCAGTGGGGCAGATAGGTCCTCTGAGAAGGAGGCAAAGGAATGAATAGTTGTGAACAGTACAGTGCAATACACCTCCTCTTTGCTCACCGCACGACAGGCCAAAGTATCCAAGAGACAAGGTGTTGAGGCAAGGAAGAGACTTGAATTGGGGAGTGGGCAGACCAAGAAGATGACAGGCTACTCCTCAAAATAAATATCTTATTAGACTCCGGATGCCAGGTTCTTTTATAGATGGGAGGCCAAGAAGCAATGAGGAACTAAAGTCAAAAGGCAGAACAGAGAGGGAGATACATTGAGGAAGTAAAGTGAAAGGATCTTCAGTCTTGCAAAACATCTCCAAGGGAATTTTCCAGCCTTCAAAAGGGGTGTGTCATTCTCTCCTATTCACAGATGGGCAGGGACAAACTGTCTCTCCATCAGCTGAACAAAGGCACTTTAGTTTACAGTCAAGCAGAGGGGTAGGGTACTCCAGGTAAGCCATTAAGTATAATTATAACAAAAGCAAAGAAAAGCAAGTTAAACAAACAGTTTCCAACATGGAGTCGGAATTGCCTTCCTCCCTGCCACATCTTCATGTGTTTAAAGATTGCAAGGCAAAATTCTTCGATTAGCTACCCCACAGCTGACTTCCCTTATGCTGTCATTACAATCTATGCTTATTGACTAAGAGAGCTAGTTCACCCAGGACAAGTTTCTCTGAAATAAGTTTGTGTGCACTGCTTTTACCTTTCCATTTAATTGCAAAGATTTATGTATTATCAGCATGCTAATTTGAAAGAACATTAAAGGACTGAAATATACATTTTTTTTTTTAATCTTGTCACTTTCTTGGTTCTGTATTAGCACAATGTATTCTGCACAGGCTCCAGCTAGAGGGGTTCTTCAAATCAAAGGGGTTTTAGGATGCATTCAGAGAATCATATACTTTTACATCCTTTTTTGTTACCTTAATTACTTTCCTATTTGCATTCCAAATGCTACTTTATTGAAATCCGATTCAAAATCAGATTATGGTCTTGGGTTTAAAAGGCATTGCTAACCTGTGCTTATTGTTATAAATGGCCCTTGGAGAAATCTGAAGCTTCTGTTGTGTTACCTTAAAATTTTGAATGTTCCTTTTGATTCGGACAGAGGACAAGCTGAATTAGAATGCCTGTTGTAGTAGGAAGCTGACATTCTAAAGAAGAATATGATCTTTGTAAAACTCATTTATTTGAGCATTACATCACCAGCACTGCTCAATTTGATGTTAATGTTTAATTCAGAATGTCCACTTTGCTAAGCAAATGAGAAATCCTGCTGTTAGCTTTCTGAGTAATTCAGCTTTCTACATTGCATTTTCCATTCATTGGCGCCTTTAAGGTATTTGACTTCAGTCTATCCCCCCTGCACCTCGTTTTTTTCCTGTGTGGATCATTGGTTCCCAGGGGACATGGGACAACCTTCTGAAAGCATTTCCTTCTTTTATTGTATCCTTGGCTATTCTTCTTCATCAACATCAGAACTTTAGTCTCGGTATATATGAACCCTCAGGAACTCAGGACTACATCAGAAAAGCCAAGTTGTCAGTGAAGTAAGACTTAGTTGGTTCAAATGGAACTTTCAGATTTTATTGTAGGTGGATAGGTCTAGCCAGACAATGGAACAAGAAGTAATGGCGTTCAGGACACCCTACCTCGAAATATGGCACCTTGGCATATGTAATATTTTGAACTGGAGCAATTTGAGAAATAGCAAGTACAGGAAGGACTCTCTGGATTTTCCCCTGAAGCAGATTATAAGATCTTCACGTGAAAGGTACCCCCCTATANACTTTCAGATTTTATTGTAGGTGGATAGGTCTAGCCAGACAATGGAACAAGAAGTAATGGCGTTCAGGACACCCTACCTCGAAATATGGCACCTTGGCATATGTAATATTTTGAACTGGAGCAATTTGAGAAATAGCAAGTACAGGAAGGACTCTCTGGATTTTCCCCTGAAGCAGATTATAAGATCTTCACGTGAAAGGTACCCCCCTATATCCTGGAAGGTGAAGTCAAGTGGGCCTTAGGAAGCATCACTACAAACAAAGCTAGTGGAGGTGATGGAATTCCAGTTGAGCTATTTCAAATCCTAAAAAATGATGCTGTTAAAGTGCTGAACTCAATATGCCAGCAAATCTGGAAAATTCAGCAGTGGCCACAGGACTGGAAAAGGTCAGTTTTCATTCCAATCCCTAAGAAAGGTAATGCCAAAGAATGCTCAAACTACTGCACAATTGCACTCATCTCACACGCTAGCAAAGTAATGCTCAAAATTCTCCAAGCCAGGCTTCAACAATACGTGAACCATGAATTTTATTGTTCAACCTAGTTTTAGAAAAGGCAGAGGAACCAGAGGTCAAATTGCCAACATCCACTGAATCATCAAAAAAGCAAGAGAGTTCCACAAAAACATCTATTTCTGCTTTATTGACTATGCCAAAGCCTTTGACTGTGTGGACCACAACAAACTGTAGAAAATTCTGAAGGAGACGGAAATATCAGAACACCTGACCTGCTTCTTGAGAAACCTATATGCAAGTCAGGAAGCAGCAGTTAGAACTGGTCATGCAACAACAGACTGGTTCCAAATAGGAAAAGGAGTACGGCAAGGCTGTATATTATCACTCTGCTTATTTAACTTCTATGCAGAGTACATCATGAGAAATGCCGGGCTGGATGAAGCACCAGCTGGAATCAAGATTGCTGGGAGAAATATCAATAACCTCAGATATGCAGATGATACCACCCTTATAGCAGAAAGTGAAGAAGAACTAAAGAGCCTCTTGATGAAAGTGAAAGAGGAGAGTGAAAAAGTTGGCTTAAAACACAACATTCAGAAAACAAAGATCATGGCATCCGGTCCCATCACTTCATAGCAAATAGATGGAGAAAAAGTGGAAACAGTGACAGACTATTTTGGGGGCTGCAAAATCACTGCAGATGGTGAGTGCAGCCATGAAATTAAAAGACACTTACTCCTTGGAAGAAAAGCTATGACCAACCTAGACAGCATATTAAAAAGCAGAGACATTTGTTTGTCAACAAAGATCTGTCTAGTCAAGGCTATGATTTTTCCAGTAGTAATGTATGGATGTGAGAGTTGGACTATAAAGAAGACTGAGCGCTGAAGAATTGATGCTTTTGAACTGTGGTGTTGGAGAAGACTCTTGAGAGTCCCTTGGACTGCAAGGAGAGCCAACCAGTCCATCCTAAAGGAAACCAGTCCTGAATATTCATTGGAAGGACTGATATTGAAGCTGAAACTCCAATACTTTACCCACCTGATGCGAAGAGCCGACTCATTTGAAAAGACACTGATGCTGGGCAAGATTGAAGGTGGGAGAAGGGGACGACAGAGGATGAGATGGTTGGATGGCATCACCAACTTGATGCACATTGAAGGAAAGGAACATCCTTATCTCAATAGATGGAGGAACGCCAAGAGGAATCTCAACACACAGACCTTGTTCAGTTTTCCCGAGTTGACTACTTGTAGCTCATACCCTTTTGTCCTATTGTATGGGACACGACTTTACACTCTTCATCAAGCCTATCAGAGAAACACTCAAATGTAACTGCTTCTTCAGGTCTTCATTTCCTTTTACAAGATTCCCATGTTGTGTCAAACTCATATTAAATATATTAGTATGCTTTTCTCTTGTTTAACCTGTCTTTTATAACAGAGACATAGCTGAAAACCTAAGACGAGTAGAGGAAATGTGTCATCTGGTCATGTTCAATCTTTAATAAACAGGAAATGTGTCAAATTTCAATATCTTATTTGATTTATAAGTTTATAGTGGGAAATTCGGAGAAGGCAGTNGTGTCAAACTCATATTAAATATATTAGTATGCTTTTCTCTTGTTTAACCTGTCTTTTATAACAGAGACATAGCTGAAAACCTAAGACGAGTAGAGGAAATGTGTCATCTGGTCATGTTCAATCTTTAATAAACAGGAAATGTGTCAAATTTCAATATCTTATTTGATTTATAAGTTTATAGTGGGAAATTCGGAGAAGGCAGTGGCACCCCACTCCAGTATTCTTGCCTGGAAAATCCCATGGACAGAGGAGCCTCGTAGGCTACAGTCCATGGGGTTGCTAAAAGTCGGACACGACTGAGCGACCTCACTTTCACTTTTCACTTTCATGCATTGGAGAAGGAAATGGCAACCCACTCCAGTGTTCTTGCCTGGAGAATCCCAGGGAAAGAGGAGCCTGGTGGGCTGCCGTCTATGGGGTCTCACAGAGTCGGACACGACTGAAGCGACTTAGCAGCAGCAGCAGCAGCAGTGGGAAATTAGGCTAGTACACTGAAGCAGGCAAAATGATACCATCCTGTTATATAGTGCATAATTGCTACTCAGATTTCATAGGCAAAACAGTAGCAGCATCACCTCAGCAGTTGTTAGAAATGTAGAATATTGGGACTGATTCTTGACCTTCAGAGTAAGAATCTCAATTTTTATTGGTTCCCAAGGGTATGTAGAACACTAAAGTTTGAGAAGAGCATACCAGAGGATTCGGCACACCATTTCATCAGAGTGTTGCTGTTGTTCAGTCAATCAGTCGTGAAGTTATGCCTATATGGTGTGTGATATGAGGCATGTCACTAATGCTGTGTCTTGGTCCTGTTCAGTTCAGTTCAGTTCAGTCGCTAAGTCATGTCCAACTCTTTGTGACCCCATGGACTGCAGCACACCAGGCTTCCCTGTCCATCACCAACTCCTGGAGCTTACTCAAACTCGTGTCCATCGAAACTGTGATGCCATCCCACAGTCTCATTCTCTGTCATCCCCTTCTCCTCCTGCCTTCAATCTTTCCCAGCATCAGGGTCTTTTCCAGTGAGTCAGCTCTACTCATCAGGTGACCAAAATATTGGAGCTTCAGCATCAATCCTTCCAATGAATATTCAGGGTTGATTTCCTTTAGGATTGACTGGTTGGGTGTCCTTGCTATCCAAGGGACTCTCAAGAGTCTTCTCCAACACCACAGTTCAAAACCATCAATTCTTCAGCACTCAGCCTTCTTTATGGACCAACTCTCACATCCATACATGCCTACTGGAAAAACCATAGCTTTAACTATATGGTCCTTTGTTGGCAAAGTAATGTCTCTGCTTTTTAATATGGTGTCTAGGTTGGTCATAGCTTTTCTTCTAAAGAGCAAGCATCTTTGCCCGACTATGAATAGACCAAGGGTAGAGTGTAATGATGGAGATTTATGTTCTTTTGGTACCGAGCATTTCTGGTACCCAAACTCCTCTTCCACTACTGTCTTTTCCTTTGCTTCTGTCCTGGTCCCATCCCACCTACTCTGGTCTCTAGCTCCCAAAGCCTTCCAGGTGCTTTGTCCATCCAAGATGTCCCCAAAGCCCAGGTCTCCATCTAAGCTGTACAGTGGAATCACCATAAAAGCTTGGAAAGATTGATACTAGAGCCTAACCCATAGAGATTCTAAATTAATTAATCTTCTAGAAGTTCTTATGTGCAGTGCAAGTTGAGACCTTGTCCACTAGTTCTGCACTTTAAGTCTCTTAGGAGATACCTGGACTGATTTTCTATTCTCCACACTAAAAGGTGTATAGATGGTAATGATTTACTTGATAAATCCAAAGAGTGTTTGCATCTTGACTGGGGAATGACCTCAACCAAGAGACTAATCTCTAGTGGTTTTGAATTTCCTATTCCTCAGGGGGCTACTCCAGTCAAACAAGGAGAATATCTGCTTTTTTCTATGGAGGCTGAAGGCTTACTGAGGATATTCAGAGTGTGACTTGATACCTTCACATTGGGGTAAAGAATTGCCATTGTTTTAATGATAAGGCAGCAGGGTCTGTTCTCTCAGGCCCACGAATGAGGAGTTCCTGACTCCTTGGTACACTCTGGCTGCCTGGGTGGCAAATACCTATGTTGCTCCTCTCTTCCTAGAATGGTTAAGAAAACAGAGAAATCCAAAAGGTCAGAAGTGATCAAACTTTGGTGATACTTATTGTCTGTATGTATGGCTCATGACTTGGAAAAGAATGTGTAGAAGGGCCTCCTGTCTCAGGAGAAATTCAGTTCTATTCTGCTGCCAAAGAGGAACCAATGAATCGTCTAAAGCATCTTCTGCTTTGTCTCTGCTCTTCAGTGGATATTTGGTTTTTGCCTAACCAGCAGCTAGTCCATACTTTTCTCCCAGTTGTATCCTATTATGGAGCAGCCGGGCTTTTTGAGGGGAATTATTCTCTGTGCCAGCTCTTATGGTTAGTCCTAATTGGCCTTTTAATTGGCTCAGAGATGAGTTGTAACCTAGCTCTAAGCCAGTCTTTAAGCACTGTCCTGGTCAGTTACTTAGTGTTGTGGTCTGAATGTTTGTGTCCCCTCTCCCCCCAAATTCATATGCTGAAGCCCTACCCCTCATTGTGATGATATTTGGAGGTACGGCCTTTGTAAGGTAATTAGGTTTAGAGTAGGTCTTGAGAGTGTTATCTCCATGATGGGATTGGTGGTCTTATAAGCAGAGGAAGAGAGACAAGAGCCCTCTCTCACCATATGCACATCCCCAGAGAAAGGCCATGTGAGCACACAGGAAGGTAACCCAGGAAATGGACTCTCACCAAACACTGAATCTGTTGACACCTGGATCTTGGACTTTCCAGCCTCTAGAACTATAAGAAAGAAGTCTCTGTTGCTTACATCACCCAGTCTGGAGTATTTTGTTACAGCAGCCTGAGCTAAGGCAGCTAGTGATTGGTTACTACATAGATGGGGATGGCACAATAATAAATTGAGCCAATCAAAGCAAATGCAGGATGCTGTCCAGTAGTTGAAGGAAAGAAAGGAAAGCGTATAGCCCCAGGTGCTTCTGGGATGTGCTCCTGGAACTGCCAACAGTGACACTATGGGTGGCAGCATGGAGAGTCAGAAAGAGTCCTGCCATTGAACATGCCCTTTGTGTGACACTACAAATGATCTTATCATGTGAACTGGTGTGAATCAGAATTTTTTGTTACTTTGAAACTGGAAATATCTTAACCAATACATATCTTGATCTGGACTAAATGTCCCCAGCTCTTAAAATGGTGTGATTATCTCTTTGTGCCTCTATGATGAGAACAATGCTGAGTTACCAAGAATACCCTCAAAACACCTGTTCTCAAACTTAGCTGCACATTGGAATCACCCAGCAGTTTCAAAAGGTATCAAGGCCTGTGTCTCATCCCCCAGAGATTGTGTTTTAATTATTTTAAGTATGATGGTGGTTTTGTGTATCTATCTGTCTTATTTGCTTGATTTTGGGGGTGAGAGGGCAAGTAGCAGCTGAAAAGAAGTGGGAAACTTCAATATAACAAATAAGCAAATTTTAAATTTTAATATTACCATGCCCCCGATGCTTCTTCTCCTAGCCATGACCCCCAGGACTCTGGGAAAAGAGAAAGAAGAAATAATCCCAGTTGGTAGAATCTTGAGGGGATACATTGACCTTGTGATACTCAGAAAACCAAGTCAGTGAATGATGCTGTTTCCTGAGTCAATTTCTGAGAAGCAAATGTTCACAAAGATTTTATAGGTCCCAATATGACAATATCTTCTCCAGTCTCTTCACTGTTCTCCATCTCTTTGCCCGTCACCATGACAACCCACATAGGTATTAGCCAAGAAACCTGGAAGGGACATTTTTAGTGTTTTACTTCATCTCTTTTCTTAGATATTTCACAGAATGATACATATTTGAGAATGTCCTAGGATAGATGAATTAGAGATTTTCAAGCTCCAAAATTATAACAGATTATGGCAAGGGGCATATCCCTATTAGAGAGTCATTGAAGATGTAGCAGTGGTACACCATAACAAATACTAGTTGCAGTAAAAGGAAGGGAAAGGAAGGCAATCTCTATGCAAATATAGACCCATTTAACTTTAGTGAAGAAATGTCAGAGGCCTTATTCAGATCTCAAGAAAGGGAGAGTCAAGAGTGTTCTACCTAAATTCACTGTGATTTTGCTTTCATACCAGACTTCTATATGATCAATATAAAAATACCTTTAGCATTAGGCCTCAGCAACCTTAACTTGCTAATGTTCTTTAACATCTAGTTATGGGGAAGTTGGGCTTCCCTGGTACCTCAGACACTAAAGAATCTGCCTGCAATGCAGGAGACCCTGGTCAGATCCCTGGGTTGGGAAGATCCCCTGGAGAAGGAAATGACAACTCACTCCAGTATTCTTGCCTGGAGAATTCCATGGACTGAGGAAACTAGTGGGCTATAATCCATGGGGTCGTAAAAGAGTCAGACACAACTTAGCAACTAACACTTTTTTTTTTTTAATAAAAAAGTGTGCCTCAGAGTTGTTGTATAGTCACTAAGTCATATCCAACTCTTTTGCAACCCCTAGCCCACCAGGCTCCTCTGTCCCTGGGGTTTCCCAGGCAAGAATACTGGAGTGGGTTACTATTTCCTTCTCCAGAGGCTCTTCCCAACCCAGGGATAGAGCCCAGGTCTCTTGCATTGCAGGCAGATTCTTTACCACTGAGCCACCTGAGAAGGCCGTGCCTCAGTATACACATTTCTCTCCTCAGCAGCTTCATGATGTATCTATTAGCTGCTACTGTTTAACAAACAATTCCAAAGCTCATTGGCATACGACAGTAAACATTTATGCACAATCATAGGTCTAAGAATTGGCTGGAATGGCTCTGCTTCAGGTTCTGGATTATAAGTTCAGTTCCAGTGGCTCTGCTCCATATTCTTTTCATTTTTATGCTATGAGGGATGTGTCCTTCTAGTTACAATGACAGAAATACAAGAAAGAAAAGCAAAAACGTGTAGTTTATATTATTGCCAAAGCTTAGAACAAGTGCTCTATCACTTTCCTCCATGTTCCATTGACCAAAGCAAGTTGTATGGCCTGAGCCCAACATCAGTGAAGCAGAAAAACATACTCCATCCAGTGGTATGAA
>SJYA01003372.1:1234019-1244330 GCA_006410615.1 Neotragus moschatus
TGGCTATTTTATAGAATGTTTCTCGTTGGGCTTTGTCTGATGTTTCTAGCATTTCGATTGAAGTTTTGCGTTTTTGGTAAGAGTGCATCATATCAAGGGGCTCATGATGTTGATGTGTCTTATTACTCGTGATGTTAACCATGATCTCTTTAGAAATGCTATTCTCAGGACTTCCCTGGTGGTGCAGTGGCTAAGACTCTGTGCTCCTGATGCAGGGGGCCTGGGTTCAATCATTGGTCAGGGAACTAGATCCCATATGCTGCAACTAAGGCCTGGTGCAGCCAAATAAAGAAATAGTAAAAAAAAGAAATACTAATCTAATGCTGCAGAAGGAGAGTGGAAATACTATTTATAGGATGTCAACTGTATACTAGGTACACTGGATTTGTTTTTTTCTGTAAAGTTAGTCTTGTTATCACCATTTCATTGAGTTTCATTAAAAATATGTAGCTCACTCAAAGTCTTAAAAGATTTGTCTGCCTCCAGAAGCAGGGTTTTCCCATCACAGACAACAATTTCCTCTACTGGGAAACCGTTAACAGCAAACCAAGCATATGTAGGTGTGAGTCACTACCCTTTGAGAGTTTGATTCTCAATTTTATTCTCCTCAAGGTAGAAGTGTGTAGAGTCACATTTTGAGACATAGTCCTCTGTTATTTATTAACCAAGTCAAATATTTAATGATCAAAATTTATGGGAAACTCCTCCATCTTACACAATATTATAGTGCCTCTGATCTTTCCTCACCAAGATTTGTGATGTGATTTTCTTTTTGGTTATTGTAATATAGAAGCCAAAAGACAAGTGCAAAATAATTTTCTAAATTGAAAACTCTGAGATGTTGTTTTTCACTCAGTCCTATGTAGACAATACTTTCATCAAATTAATTGTCTGAAAGTCAATGATTTATTTCTCTCTTTAGATAATTAAAGAAGAGAACAGGCAAAGCATAGTATCTGCATAACACTTACCATTTTGGGTAATGAATGCCTGCACCCTGTGAATGTTCCTGCTGTACCATTGAAAGCGCTAACACTGATCTGAACTGATAGGATGGGTGAATATAAAAGAATAAGTAAGAAGTGGAACCCCTGAAGAAAAGCAAATTGAGATAATGCATGGCAAGTGTTGAGTAGAGTGCCCGGTGCACAGTGAACGCTCCATAAATTTTAGCTCTTATCATTGCTGCTAAAGCTGTCCTAGATGTCACTGACATTTAACCTGGGGATGGGACTACATGGCTGACTCATTCCATGCTCCATGAGGCAAACTAATAAACTGCTATAAATTTAGAAAGGAAGATGGCTGATCTCTAGCCAGGTTGGCAGCTGTTTATCTTCTCTAAGTGCTCTGGCGCTATTCCATTGCAATATGATCCGAAAGCGCCATTATGAACCCATTTGGGAGCAAGGTTTGGAGCTAAATCAAGGCAGGGTGGCAAGTACTCAGTTAACCTAGTTCAGCCACTTCTGCAGTGACTTCTTTTTGGGCTTCGCATCTGAGAGAGTGACTTTCACCTAACTGATCATAGGGCAGGATTTCTCAACCTCAGCATTATTGATCTGCGGTGCCCGATATTTTGGGTGTTGTGGGGGGCTGTTCACTGTAGGATGTTCAGCAGCTTACCTGACCTTTCCCCACTAGAGGCCATTAGCATCCCAACCCCAGGTGTGGCAACCAATATGTCTCCAGACATTGCCAAGTGAATTCTGGGGGGACAATCACTCCCTTGGAGAAGAACTGCTAAAAACCAACAAGTAATTCCACACTCAAAATAAGTGACCATAAGTTCAAATTGAAAAGTATAGGGAGGATAGAATACAATATTTTGTGAACAATAAGTGCTCTGACAGATATTATCTCAGGTAATTCATGTCATTTTCACAGTAGTCCTATCCCTTATGCACAGATGGGGAAGCTCATAGGAATCAAGTGATTTGCCAATCACCCATTATAACTATTCTGACAACAAAGCCCTTGCTCCATTTTATGATGCCTTCATGATTCTCAGTTCAAATAGAGAAGGCTCAGCCTCGACCTACAGTTTTCTGTGACCAGGAAGGGGAGAATTCCATTTACCAAGTACAAATGGTGATGAAGCTGCTGTCTCGGCCCATAAAATCCATTTCTTGAGGCTGTGACTGGAACTATTTGAGTTTGCCAATACGGGGCATTAGACGAAGGTTTGTAGGTCACAGGAGGGGAGAGGGAATGCCTTCTTCCTATAAGCTAGCTGTTCCTGATCCAGCTGATCCAGTGACTGCCACTGCTGAGCACTCAAACTACTAACAGCAGAAACCAACATGAGGTCTCAGATGTGGCAACACTCTTCCAGGGGACCAAACAGCCACCTGATGGCAGGTTAATTATGCTAGATCCCCTCCGTCACCCACAGAGTAGTGTGCTCTCTTCACTTGAGCAGACATGTTTTCTGGATACTGATTTGCCTTCCCTGCTGCTAATACTTCTGCCAGCACCACCATCTGCACAGGCAGAGGGTTTTATTCACCATTGTGATGTCCCACAAAATGATTGCTTCTGACCAAGGAGCTCAGTTCAGAGGGGGAGAAATGTGGTAATGAGTGCGTGGCCATGTGATTCACTGATCTTACCACATACCCAATCACCCAGAAGCAACCGGTCTAACAGAAGGAAGTAAAACCCAACTAAAGCTTTAGTTGTGACCAGCTGGGAGATAAAAACAGAAGTTGGGAGCTATCTCATAGGAGGTGCAATTTGCTTTGAATCAGCAACCAACATCCATGTCTGATTCCCATAGGCAGAAATCATGGGCCCAGGAATCAAGGGGTGGAAATGGGAGTGGCTCCTCTCATCATTACACTGGATATCCTACTCATAGAATGTCTGATTTTAAACTCATTACTTGGGTTCTGCTGGTTTGGAAGACTTAATTCCAAGCAGAGGTCACAACCACAATTTCACTGAATTGGAAGTTGAAACTGGCACTGGCATTTTGGACTTCTAATGACCCTTAATCAAAGAAGGGTAAAGATCTGTCTTGGTTGAGATGAATGATCCAGGTTACCTAGGGGAGACTGGCCTGCTGCCGCTCAGGAGGGTAGATTACATCTGGAATCTGAAGAACTCTCTCCAGATCCTTCTGTTGCTTTCTTTGTCCAAGAGCAAGTTAATGGTAACAGTCAACATTCAGAAAACAAAGATCATGGTGTTCAGTCCCATCACTTCATAGGAAATAAATGGGGAAACAGTGAAAACAGTGTCAGACTTCAGTTCAGTTCAGTTCAGTCGCTCAGTCGTGTCTGACTCTGTGACCCCATGAATCCCAGTGTGCCAGGACTCCCTGTCCATCACCAACTCCCGGAGTTCACTCAAACTCATGTCCATCGAGTCAGTGATGCCATCCAGCCATCTCATCCTCTGTCGTCCCCTTTTCCTCCTGTCCCCAATCCCTCCCAGCATCAGAGTCTTTTCCAATGAGTCAACTCTTCACATGAGGTGNAAGGTCTTGTAGGTCTTCATAGAACTGTTCAACTTCAGCTTCTTCATCATTACTGGTTGGGGCATAGACTTGGATAATTGGTATTGAATGGTTTACCTTGGAAGTGAACAGAGAACATTCTGTCGTTTTTGAGATTGCACCCAAGTACTGCATTTCGGACTCTTTTGTTGACCTTGTGGGCTACTCCATTTCTTTTAAGGGATTCTTGCCCACAGTAGTAGATATAATGATCATTTGAGTTAAATTCACCCATTCCAGTCCATTTTAGTTCTCTGATTCCTAGAATATCGACATTCACTCTTGCCATCTCCTGTTTAACCACCTCCAATTTGCCTTGATTCATGGACCTGACATTCCAGGTTCCTTTGCAATATTGCTTTTTATAGCATTGGACCTTGCTCTTATCACCAGTCACATCCACAGCTGGGTGTTGCTTTTGCTTTGGATCTGTCTCTTTATTCTTTCTGCAGTTATTTCTCCACTGATCTCCTGTAGCATATTAGGCACCTACCGACCTGGGAGTTCATCTTTCAGTATCCTATCTTTTTGCCATTTCATACTGTTCATGGGGTTCTCAAGGCAGGAATACTGAAGTGATTTGCCATTGCCTTCTCCAGTGGACCACATTTTGTCAGAACTCTCCACCATGACCTGTCCATCTTGGGTGGCCCTACACGGCATGGCTCATAGTTTCATTGAGTTAGACAAGGCTGTGGTCCATGTGATTAGATTGGTTAGTTTTCTGTGTATCTTACTAGGCAGAATAATAGATTTCATCATTTGGTTGCATGAAACTGAAGAGTGTGCATGGATCCTCAGGTGCCACAGGTCTGTGTTCTTTCAGTTATTAGGCCAGTGATAACTCCAATCCAGCCTTCTAATAGACTCTGCTTTGGGACTGGAGTTCATCAAACTACATCTCTTCTTTGCCAGTGGGCTTCCTGTGAAGTTCACATGGTAGGGGGAGCCAGATGGAGAGTACAAAGCTGGGGAAGAACAGCTGGGGGCTGCTCTTTCTGTAAGTGTCATCCCAGCTGCAGTAGACCTTTATCCCTGCAGTGCAGTTGGTTCCAACCTCCATCTTCCATTCAAAAGCCAGCTTTATCGTATGACCTCAGAGGTACCAGAAGCAGTCAGATTGGGCCCCTCATCAGAGAGCTGAGCCCTAGATCCACAGAGCCTCTCTTCCAAGCTTCCAAGTTTTAAATAGGTTTATTGAGATATAACTCATGTACTACTAAATCACCCATCTAAAGTGTACAGTTCAGTGATTTTTAGTGTATTCATGGAATTGTGCAACCATCAAAGCAGTCTAATTTTAGAACATTTTCACCATCCCCAAAAGAAACCCTTTAGGAGTCACTTTTTACCCCTCCTCCAGTCCTAAGCCACCCATTAATCTGCCTTATTATCTCTAAGGATTTGTCTACTTGAACATTTCATATAAATGAAATCATGCAACTTATGGCCTTTTGTGACTGGCTTCTTTCACTTAGCATATTTTTTAAATGTATTCATGTAGTAGCATGTACTTCATTCCTTGTGGCTGAATAGTATTCCATTGTATGGATATATCACATTTAATTTAGCCATTTATCAGTTGATAGACATTTGGGTTGTTTCTACTTTTTTGACTGTTATGAATGCTTCTATTATGAACATTTGTGTACAGGTTTTATGTAGACCTTTGTTTCCATTTCTCTTAAATATATACCTAAAACTAGAATTGCTAGGTTGTATATTTTCCAAGCTTCTTAATTCTGATAATCTCTGCCTCTCTATTTTATACCCACAATCTGAGGAGTAGCAGCTCATTCCTGCAGCTAAAATCACTAGATTACCTCGATGCTCCCTTTTTGATCTTTCTAACCTCCAATGACTGTGTGATCATCTACCTGCATTAAATTTCTTCAGTTGAAGTACCTAGTATGATTTCTGTTTTTCTGACTAGACCCTTGAGAAGTTGTATGAAGCTTTATAATCAGTTCATCCATCTTCCTTACTGAGTAAGGAATAGAAGTCTGTTTTATTTCAGCAGGTCAGATAGAAATAATTCTCACAAAATGAAGACTGTTAAACATCAGCATATATCTTGTAAGTCAGAAATGTATTTTAATTGGAATCTACTGAATGAGTGGCCTCCCTGATATAATATTTTAAGCATCTGTCTGAAATAGTTTAAGGATAGTACCACTTAGATGCTAGAGGAAAATCCATTCCTTCATTTCTTCCTTCCTTCACTCATTCATCCATTTAGTAATTATTTATTTATCACTACATTTGTGCTATGTACTATTCTAGGTGCTGTTTGTATAATAGTGAATAAAATAGACAAAAATCTTAATAATCAGAATTTATGTTTTAGTGAAAGAGATGGTAAACAAGTATAAATGTGTCAGATGGTGATTAGTGATATGGAGAAATTTAAAGAATGGAAGGAGGATAGGAAGGGCTGGATTGGGGGTACATTTTTCAAAAAGATTGATCAGAAAGGATTTCACTATAAAAGTAACATTTCAAAAAACTCCTGGTGGAGATGAAGGAGAAAGCATGTGGATATCTGGGGGGAAAGAGTGTTCCAGGCAGAGCTAACAGCAAGGCTTCACTCTCAAGGCCTTGAGTTGGAAGGATGCCTGGTTTGCTCAAGGAATAGGAAGTAGGCCAATCTGGCTGGACTTGAAATCAGAGGGAGAACTGTAGGAGAGAATGTTAGAGAGACAGTGAAGGGTCAATCCTATAGGGCTTTGTATGTCATTATAAGGACTTTGGCTTTATTATGAATGTGATAGGAAGCCAGTGGAAGGATTTTAACAGGGAAGTGATATGATTTTACTTACATTTTAATGAGACAACTCTAACTTGTGTGTTGAGAATAGATTATGGTAGTGCATTGAAAGGCAATAATCTGAACAGAAATATAGTGAAAACTGTAGGGAAATAAATCATTGGATTCTGTATTCATTGGCAAGAGTGCAACTTGTTCCCCTATAGATGTTCAGGGAGGCTCTTCTCCATATAGTCAGTCTGGGTATGTGCAAGCTGAGAAAGAAGCCAAAGATGGCTCCCAGAACTTTAGCCTGAGCGACAGAAAGAAAGCACTGTGTATTACTGAAACAAGAAAGACTATATAGGAGTAGGGTTTTCAGGAGAAATCGTGAATTCAGTTTTGCTTAGGCTAAGTTTGATATATCTATTAGGCATCCAGATGGAAATGTCAAGGAGTCTGCTGGATATGCAAATCTGAAGTTCAGGGGAGACTCAAAACAGGAGATGGGAATTTGGAGATTATTGATATAAATGTAATATTTATAGCCATGACAATAATTTAGAACATCCAGTGAGGATTTTATGTAGAAAAAAAAGAATAGATTCAAGGACTGAGGCCTGCAGCAGCCTGATTCGGAGTTCAGGGAGATGCGAAGAAACCAGTAAAAACACTGAGAATGAATGGCTGTTGAAATGGAAGAAAATCAGAAGTATGAGCTGTCAAGAAGCCAGGTGAAAAAGCTTTCAAAGACAAAGGTGTGATTAATATTATGGTAATTACTATGTTAGGGCCCCATGACACTACGGACTTATAGAAACATGCTTAGTCGCTCAGTTGTGTCTGACACTTTGTGACCCATTGGACTGTAGCCCCCCAGGCTCCACTGTCCATGGGGATTCTCTAGGCAAGAATACTGGAGTGGGTTGCCATGCCCTCCTCTGGGGGATCTTCCCGACCCAGGGATAGAACCCAGGTCTCGCACACTGCAGGTGAATTCTTTACTGTCTGAGCCATCAGGGAAGTCTGAGAATATTGGAGTGGGTAGCCTATCCCTTCTCCAGGGGAAATCACAAGCCAGGAATTGAACCAGGGTCTCCTGCATTGCAGGCAGATTCTTTAGCAGCTGAGCTACCAGGGAAGCCCATAGAAACATAAGTGGAGCCATTAGATCTTGTTCTGTGTTAATTTGTGTTTACAAGAATTTGTTACATGTATGTGTGACATGGTGCTCAGTCACTCAGTCATGTCCAACTCTTTGTAGCCCCATGGGCTGTAGCCCACCAGGCTCCTCTGTCTATGGCATATTAGGCAAGAATACTGGAGTGAGTTGCCATTTCCTCCTCCAGGGGATCTTCCTGACTCAGGGATCAAACCCATGTCTCTTACATCTCCTGCATTGGCAGGTGGATTCTTTACCACCAGCGCCACCTGGGAAGCCTATATGGCATAAAATAGGTCAATTTCTCATTTCCTGTGTATATATTATAAATATAATAAATTTCTATGGTCATAGGAATATTTCATAGATCATTATTATTATCGTGCTATGGTAAAGATTTTGGTCATTTGTTTTCCACAAGTGGTTCTGCATCAAATTTTGTATTTTCTCAATTGTATGTTTTTAAAATTATTATTTTATTTTTTTATTTTTATTTTACACTGGAATATAGTTGATTTACAATGTTGTGTTAGTTTCAGGTGTACAGCAGAGTGATTCAGTTATGCATACACACATATCTATTCTTTTTCAAATTCTTTTCTCATATAGGTTATTACACAGTATTTCGTAGAGTTCTCTGAGCTATACAGTAGATCCTTGTTGATTATCTGTTTTATATACAGTAGTATGTATATGTTAATCCCAGCCTCCTAATTTATCCCTCTCTCCACACCTTTCCCCTTTGGTAAATATAAGTTTGTTTGCTAAGTCTGTGAGTTTGTTTCTTCTCAATTGTATCTTAAAGAAAATTATAAGGAAAAAATAGAAATGAGATATATTAGTTGGCTAGGCTATTCTTTGGTAACTGAAACAGTCAATGGCTTAACCAAGGCCTATTTCACCCTCATTAAAAAGCCCACACAGATGGTCAAGGAGGCTTTTCTCTTCATTTCGTTAAAGGATACATGGTGGGAGACTTGTAGCTGCATCATCTTGGGCACCTGATTTTCAAGCTTTCAACAGCAGGAGAAGAGAAGATTGAGTAATAATTGGGTGGATGTTTTTAAGGACTTAATTTGGGAATGACTTATTTAGCTTTCACCAACATCTCAGTGGACAGTAATGTGTTCTCAGCTATGAAGAAGCCAGGAAAATGAGTCTCTCTGTCTGTCCAAAAAGAGGAAAATAAAACAGTTTGGTGAACAGATAGTTTTGTCTCTGCTACAGTGGTGGAGAATAAGGACAAGAAAGATGTCAATAAAATAAGTTTCTTTATAAGGTTTTTGATTGCTTTGATTTAGAATTGAGTCTTGTATATTTCTTTCCAGTGAATTCTCTTTCTTCATTCTAAAGAATTTGAGGAAAACTTTTACACTCTTTTCAAAACAGTGTGACTTGAAAAGACTTAAGAATTCTAACATCATTGATACATACCTGAGTTCTTTGAGCAAAAGTATTTTTCTGTGTAAAATATATAGACATATACATTATCTGTGGTTTTCCATATCTTGGGATACAGTCCAGAAACCTGTGACATAATGAGATAGGCTGAGAAAGGTGGATGCCTAGAATGAGATCTGTCTTTGGACTGCAAAAGGGCTGGGAGGTAGAATGCAAAAGCCTGTGTGTGGTGATAACAGGCAGAGTAATAGGTGCCACCCAGTCAAGCATGTAGTACTTGGGTATTTTAGCAGGCAATACCAGCAGAGATTCCACAAAGAGCCCAAACTCAAACTATAGCCACAGGACTTCCCTGGTGGTCCAGTGATTAAAAATCCACCTGCCAGTGCAGGAGCCATGGGTTCGATCCCTGCTCCTGGAAGATCCCACATGCCTTGGGGCAACTAAGCCCGTGTGCCACAACTACTGACGCCCGCATGCCCTAAAGCCCATGCTCTGCAACAACAGAAGCCATTGCAATGAGAAACCTACACACCACAAGGAAGAGTAGCCCCCGCTTGCCACACAACTAGGCAAAGCTTGTGTGTAGCCACAAAGACCCAGCACATCCATGAATGAATAAATAAATAAAAGTTGTAGGCACAGAGAATAAAGATCAACAAGCAAGTCAGCACCCTTGGCTACAAGACCACTCTTAGACAGCAATCTGGTCTTTAGAAAAGGCCAAGTCCCAGTCCTACAAAAACCTTTGAAGTAGGGAAAACAGCAAACGGGCTTGAATTAGAAAACCAGGTTTCCTGCACAGGACATAGAGGAAAAGTTCTCAGTGTTGACTGCACATTAGAATTATCTGGAGGAAATTACCAGAGCACCCTTCTAGACCAGATACATCATCTAGAGGTGGGACGTAGTCAACAGTGATGGTACAAGCTCTCTGGGTGTTTCCAGTGTCAAATTAAGGCTGGGAATAGATGATTAGTGGGTAAGTTGTACATCTTTTATCTTTGTGACTAAAGTCAGGACTGACTTAGAGATTGGAGGGCTAGAAAACCCACAGGAGAATTTTTTAAATGTCTGTAGATACTAGCAGCCCTAACTTAGCTGTGCAGATGTACATGTGTATAAAATATACAGTATTCACTGAAACTGGCATCTGATTTGGCAGCTGTTCTGTGGTCTGATAGTGCTTCCAAAATCATTGTAATGAGAAAAAAAACATTAAGAAGTTACAATGGTTTCTTTCCACTTTTGACTTAAATTTTCAAATCTCAAAACTGTTAAAAATACTTTAAAATTGTGTTATTCAAAAGGGGGGGATAAATAGCTGAGTGTTTCTAAAAGAGGGGAGCTTGTTGGTAATTAAGACGTTCAACGTAAGGTAATAGGGAAGCCTTGGACTGTAAAGCTTTGGCAGTGCTGATTTCCTACTAACGATATCCAAGTATGAACCCCACTGCAGTCACAGCTGCTGTTCCTCATTATACCCAAGACATGGGTCTTGGT
>SJYA01003372.1:1247362-1260211 GCA_006410615.1 Neotragus moschatus
ACATGGCTAAATCAGGTAACTTCTATCCATTCACTGAACCAAAAATGTAATAGGTCATTCATCTTTGTAAATAAGCTGAAAACTAGACTTTGTTAAGATGACATTAGAGCCAAGAAAGGGACAAATGAACTAGAAACAAGCACAACAGTGGCTTCTGTTTGGTCCATGATTTGTTCTGGAACATTCACCTTCTAAGATGACTTGTATCGACTAGCTTATTTAATTTCTCAGTCTTCTTTTCAAGAAGGGCTACTTTACTACCATTGAATGAGTACAAAGAAAAAAAGAGGGGACAATTACATATTGGTAGAAAAGAGGGTCAGCAAATGACAGTCCACAGGCCAAATCTGGCTTGCCACCTTTTTTGTAAATACTTTTCTTGGAATACAGCCACGCCCATTTGCTTACATATTCTCTGTGGCTGCTTTCACTAAAATAGTAAAACTGAGTAGCTTCATGACCCACAAAGCCAGAATTATCAACTCTGGTCTTTTAAAGAAAATTGCTGACCCCTAAGAGAGATGAGTAGGCATCTGTCACTACAGTAGCACGTGCCAGTGATTAGGGTGTCAGCCACAGGGCCCAGGGGGCACTCTGATTGTCCAACTTTCCTTGGCAACCATGTACTCTAATTTGAATGCCTCGCGGCCCTTCTGCACCTATCAATCCGCTACTTAGCATCTAAGATCCTGTAACTTTTCTGTGTCAGTTCAAACTTCCCTGATTGTGTCTGGTGTCATGCCTGTCCCCTCTACTATCCACTTGTCTCCAGAGGAATTCGTAGGGTCTTTTATAAATTGTGAGGAGTATTAGTCATCCATCTCTTAAAATACACTTGGTGAGGGCCTTGCACAGAGCAACTAATTAGTAATTATGGTTTCATTGATCTACACTATCCAGAGGGACCCATAAGGCTGTCTCAGGCATCAATGCATTTGTTTCCTTTAGGAAAAAGTACTTGAGTTGTCATCACCTGCTATTGTGTACATTTTATATGTGAGGAACTGTTTTCAAGTCATCATCACCAAAGTAGATCTGGTAAGTATTACAATAGATAGAAGTATTACAATAGATAGAATGTAAAAATAAAGAACAGGGAAGAAGGTCATTCTTTTGTGTAACCTTCATATTTCTACATAATTCCTGCTTATATTAAGCACAAAGGTTTATGTGCTAAAAGAAATAAACTGGATTGATGATTGCTTGAAAGACAGAAAAAAATTCAAGGTTCTAAAACAGCCTAAAGACTGTTTTCTTCTCCTAAATGATTTCTGTTTTATTAAGAATTTTCTCCTTAATAACAGAATATAATCTATTTTAAGTGCAATTATTTCAGATACCATTCATGCTGAGATTTAAAACCAAGCAAAACATACAAGACATATATTTAGTAAAGCTTCATCTTGTCAAAAACTAAGAAAATAAACAATACTGAGAAAAGAAGGGAAAGACATAATTTATGCAATTTTTAAAATAGAAGGAGTCTTGAAATGCCAAGCAATAATCCAACTAAAAGATAAACATGAATGGCTTTTTAAAAAATTAATCCACTGGGGGGAAAAAAAAAAAAAAACTAATCCTTGCGACTGGAGAGCCACCAGGACAATGGGGAGCAGCAGCCCTTGATGTGCCCTTGCCACTCTGCTGAGGCTTCATTTGTTGACTCTCATTTTTCCCCTTCTGTAACCCACTAAGATTTGTTTTCTTCAAAACCTTATCAACCATCTCTCAAGTCATACTTGCCTGGAGTGTGCTGGTTGCCAAAGGTTCAATGCCTTAAGGCTCTTGTGAAAACAAATATAGGCAGGGGCCTCTATGAGTCTTTTGTCCTACAGGCTCAAGTAAATACCAGAGTGACAGAAAAAACAAGAGAGTGAGTGGTGAAGGTATTGGTAAGCATTTTTTTTTTTTAAATAAGGTGTTCTTTATCTTAAAAGTCATTTACCATGTCTGTTCAAGTAGGACTTGGATTGTAATAAGATTTCAGTAAATATTTAGCCTACAAATTAAATAATTTTCAAATACAATTATGCATGTACCTGTACACAAATGTATTTATATATTGGGTTGGCCAAAAAGTTCATTCAAGTTTTTCCATATGCTGTTATGAAATAAAACCCAAAGAACTTTTTGGCCAATCCAATAAGTATCACTTAGACTGCGTTAAAAAGAGTTAATAGGGCCAACCATGCTGTCAGCAGAGTATTCGGTACCTTATATACAATGATACTGAAGAAGGAAATGGCAACCCACTCCAGTATTCTGGCCTGGGAAACCCCAAGGACAGAGGAGCCTGTCAGGCTACAGTTCATGGGGTCGCAAAGAGTTGAACATGACAGCAATGGAGCACAGCATATTAAATGCTATAAGGATATCCAAGATCACTCAAAATTTTCTCTACAAATGCCTAAAATTCTGACATGAATAAATTCAATCCTTTTTTTGATAATAAAACTTCCATGAGAACATCACTTCCATGAAATAAGGGACAATAAAAGGCCTTGTTCACCATTGTATTCACAGTCAATGTCACAGTGCCTAGCATAAAGGGACTCAATTATCTGTTGTATAAGTGAATGGAAAGCAAATGGCCTTGGAACATCAATCCATAGAATCTTACTGCTTCACAATGAATGAATTTTTCAGAGTAATTTTATTTCTAAAAATTTTATGTGGTCACAACCCACAGAATGGGAGAAAATATTTGCAAATGAGGCAACAAGCAAGATGTAAATCTCCAAAATTTATGAACAGCTCATGTAGCTCAAGGAGATCAAACCAATCAGTAGTCCTAAAGGAAATCCACCCTGAATGTTCATTGGAAGGACTGATGCTGAAGTTCCAATACTATGGCCACCTAATGTGAAGAGCTGACTCACTGGATGACCCTGATGCTGGGAAAGATTGAAGGTAAAAGGAGAAGTGGGACAGCAGAGGATGAGATGGTTAGATAACATCACTGACTCAATGGACATGAATTTGAGCAAACTCCAGATAGTGGAGAACGGAGGAGCCTGGCATGCTACAGTCAATGGGGTTGCACAGGGTTGGACATGACTTAGCAACTGAACAACTACAACATGCAGCTCAATATAAAAATAAATAAATAAACAACCCAATAAAAAAAAATAGCCAGAAGATCTAAATAGGCATTTCTCCAAAGGTGGCAAGAAGACATACAAATGGCCAACAGCACATGAAAAGATGCTCAAAATCACTAATTATTAGAGAAAGGCAAATCAAAACTGCAGTGAGGTATCACTCCACACCACCATCAAAGTCTCCAAATAAGTGCTGGTGAG
Organism: Neotragus moschatus; assembly: GCA_006410615.1. Taxonomy (NCBI): domain Eukaryota; kingdom Metazoa; phylum Chordata; class Mammalia; order Artiodactyla; family Bovidae; genus Neotragus; species Neotragus moschatus. The sequence continues at coordinate 1,250,665 of SJYA01003372.1, forward strand.
GCTGTCGAAAAAAGGGAACCCTCCTATATGCCATTGGTACAAATGTAAATTGGTAACAGCCACTGTGGAGAACAGTTTGGATGTTCCTTGAAAAACTAAAAATATAGCTACTATATGATCCAGCAATACCACTCCTGGGCATCAATTCAGTTCAGTTTCTCAGTTGTGTCCAGCTCTTTGTGACCCCATGAACTGCAGCATGCCAGGCCTCCCTGTCCATCACCAACTCCCAGCGTCCACCCAAAACCACGTCCACTGAGTCGGTGATGCCATCCAACCATCTCATCCTCGGTCGTTCCCTTCTCCTCTCAATCTTTCCCAGCATCACGGTCTTTTCCAATGAGTCAGCTCTTCCCATCAGGTGGCCAAAGTATTGGACTTTCAGCTTCATTTCAGTCCTTCCAATGAATATTTAGGACTGATTTCCTTTAGGATGGACAGTTTGGATCTCCTTATAGTGCACACATGGATGCACTATATTAGCACCCGCCACCCACCTCCCTCCCCTGCAAAGCATTATTGAAAACAGGCTTAATTGTTAGAGAGGCTGGTTAGTCTTGCTGGGTTTTAGCTTTAGCCTGAAAAAAGTATAGGCATTATTTATCATAGTTATCAGTAAAGAAAAAGATGGGTCAATATATATCATTATACTGGAGGAGGGGACAATTCTACAAGAAGATTTAGAGTAAAGGACCATTTAGACGGAATTCTGTGGCGGTTACCCTACTTATTTAACTTATATGCAGAGTATATAAAATATATATGACCATCCTCAGTAAATGTTTAATCCAATTTTCTGTTGATGGGCGGGGCTGTTTCCCTCCCTGTTGTTTGACTTGAGACCAAACTAAGGTGGAGGTAATGAAGACAATGGCCACCTCCTCCCAAAGGTCCTAGGCAGGCACCGCTGCACTCAGTGCGCCTGCCCGTGCAAGGACTACACTGCTGACCCACGCCTCTGCCAGGGACTCCTGGTGAAAAAGTTGGACTAGAGCTCAACATTCAGAAAACGAAGATCATGGCATCCAGTCCCATCACTTCATGGCAAGTAGATGGGGAACCAGTGGAAACAGTGTCAGACTTTATTTTTCTGGGCTCCAAAATCACTGCAGATGGTGACTGCAGCCATGAAATTAAAAGACGCTTACTCCTTGGAAGTAAAGTTATGACCAACCTAGACAGTATATTGAAAAGGAGAGACATTACTTTGTCAACAATGGCCCGTCTAGTCATGGCTATGGTTTTCCCAGTGGTCATGTATGGATGTTGAGAGTTGGACTGTAAAGAAAGCTGAGCGCAGAAGAATTGATGCATCTGAACTGTGGTGTTGCAGAAGACTCTTGAGAGACCCTTGGACTGCAAGGAGAGCCAACCAGTCCATCCTAAAGGAAATCAGCCCTAAATATTGACTGGAAGGACTGATGCTGAAGCTGAAACTCCAATATTTTGGCCACCAGATGCAAAGAACTGACTCAGTGGAGAAGACCCTGATGCTGGGAAAGATTGGAGGCTTGAGGAGAAGGGGACAGCAGAGAATGAGATGGTTGGATGGCATCTCCGCCGCGATGTACATGACTTTGACCAAGATCCAGGACTTGGTGATGAACAGGGACCCTGGTGTGCTGCAGTCCATGGGGTCAAAAAAAGTCAGACACAACTCAGCAACTGAACTGAACTCAACATGGCATGGCTCATCGTTTCATTGAGTTAGACAAGGCTGTGGTCCATGTGATCAGTTTGACAAGCTTTCTGTGACACTGGTTTTCATTCTGTCTGCCCTCTGACAGATAAGGATGAGAGGCTTATGGAAGCTTCCTGATGGGAGAGGCTGACTGTGGGGAAACTGGGTCTTGTTCTGATGGGTGGGACCATGCACAGAAAATGTTTAATCCAATTTTCTGTTGACGGGCGGGGCTGCTTCCCTCCCTGTTGTTTGAGCTGAGTCCAAACTAAGGTGGAGGTAATGAAGACAATGGCCACCTCCTCCCAAAGGTCCCAGGCAGGCACCGCTGCACGCAGTGCCCCCGACCATGCAAGCAGTACACTGCCGACCCATGCCTCCACCAGGGACTCCTGGACACCCACGGGCAAGCCTGGGTCAGTCCCTTGTGGGGTCCCTGCTCCTTTCTCCCGGGTCCTGGTGCGCACAAGGTTTTGTTTGTGCCCTCCAAGAGTCTGTTTCCCCAGTCCTGTGTAAGTTCTGTAAGCAAATCCCACTGGCCTCCACAGTCAAATTCCTTGGGGGTTCTCAGTTCCCTTGCCAGATCAACTTTCTTAACAGTGCGAGAATTTCTTTGGTATGATTGTTCTTCACTTTGTGGTTCGTCTGCTCGGGGGCTCTATGGTTGGGATTAATGGTGACCTCTTCCAAGAGGGCTTATGCCACAGGCTGGGTGACCAGGGCTCCTGCACCCAGAGCCCCTGCCCCCGTGGCAGGCCACTGCTGACCCCCAGTCCCTCCACAGGAGACACTCACACACAGTTCTGGCTCAGTCTCTGTGGGGCCTCTGAGCCCTGCTGTGCACAAGGTTTTGTTTGAGCCCTCGAAGGGTCACTGGTGGGTATGGGATTTGATTTGAAATGAAATTTAGCCCCTCCTAAATGACAGTAAAGGAATAAAAAGAAAAGATATGTACTTATTGACAAAATAGGAGAGCAGGTAACAGTAGCCAAGTAGGGACAAGGACACTTTAATGCTTCAGAACCCTGGAAAGGCTCAGGAATTCTAGGCTCTCTCTGAAGGTTGAGGAAAAACTGATATCAGAGTGGGCATCTAGCCTGTCCACTACACTTTAAAACAAAACGAAGAAAGAACCGTNCGCACAATTGCACTCATCTCACACACTAGTAAAGTAATGCTCAAAGTTCTCCAAGCCAGGCTTCAACAGAACATGAACTATGAACTTCCAGATGTTCAAGCTGGATTTAGAAAAGGCAGAGGAACCAGAGATCAAATTATCAACATTCACTGGATCATTGAAAAAGATCAAATTATCAACATTCACTGGATCATTGAAAAAGCAACAGAGTTCCAGAAAAGACATCTACTTCTGCTTTATTTACTATGCCAAAGCCTTTGACTGTGTGGATCACAGCCAACAGTGGAAAATTCTGAAAGAGATGGGAATACCAGACCACCTTACCTTCCACCTGAGAAACCTATATGCAGGTCAAGAAGCAACAATTAGAACTGGACTTTGAAAGCCAGGCTGGTTTGAAATCGGTAAAGGAGAACATCAAGGCTGTATATTGTTACCCTGCTTATTTAACTTGAAAGCAGAGTACATCATGCAAAATGCCAGGCTGGATGAAGCACAAGCTGGGATCAAGATTTCCGGGAGAAATATCCATAACCTCAGATATGCAGATGACACTACCATTATGGCAGAACGTGAAGAAGAACCAAAGAGCCTCTTGATGAAAGTGAAAGAGNTTACCCTGCTTATTTAACTTGAAAGCAGAGTACATCATGCAAAATGCCAGGCTGGATGAAGCACAAGCTGGGATCAAGATTTCCGGGAGAAATATCCATAACCTCAGATATGCAGATGACACTACCATTATGGCAGAACGTGAAGAAGAACCAAAGAGCCTCTTGATGAAAGTGAAAGAGGAGAGTGAAAAAGTTGGCTTCAAGCCCAACATTCAGAAAACTAAGATCATGGCATCCGGTCCCATCACTTCATGGGAAATAGATGGGGAAACAGTGGAAACAGTGGCTGACTTTATATTTCGGGGCTCCAAAATTACTGCAGATGGTGAGTGCAGGCATGAAATTAAAAGACGCTTGCTCCGTGGAAGAAAAGCTATGACCAACCTAGACAGCATACTAAAAAGCAGAGACATTGCTTTGCCGACAAAGACCCATCTAGTCGAAGTCCCTTGGACTGCAAGGAGATCAAGTCAGTAAATCCTAACAGAAATCAGTCCTGCATATCCACTGGAACGACTGATGCTGAAGCTGAACTCCAATATTTTGGCCACCAGATGCAAAGAACTGACTCACTGGAAAAAGACCCTGGTGCTGGGAGAGATCCGAAGGCTTGAGGAGAAGGGGACAGCAGAGAATGAGATGGCTGGATGGCATCACCACCGCGATGTACATGACTTTGAGCAAGTTCCAGGAGTTGGTGACGAACAGGGACCCTGGCGTGCTGCAGTCCATGGGGTCACAAAGAGTCAGACACGACTCAGGGACTGAACTGAACTGAACACGGCATGGCTCATAGTTTCATTGAGTTAGACAAGGCTGTGGTCCATGTGATCAGTTTGACAAGCTTTCTGTGACACTGGTTTTCATTCTGCATGCCCTCTTGGCAGATAAGGATAAGAGGTTTATGGAAGCTTCCTGTTGGGAGAGACTGACTGTGGGGAAACTGGGTCTTGTTCTGATGGGTGGGACCATGCTCAGTAAATGTTTAATACAATTTTCTGTTGATGAGTGGGGCTGTATTCCCTCCCTGTTGTATGACCTGAGACCAAACTAAGGTAGAGGAAATGAAGATAGTGGCCATCTCCTTCCAAAGGTCCCAGGCAGGCACTGCTGCGCTGAGTGCCCCCAACCCTGCAGCAGTACATTGTCGACCCACGCCTCTGCCTGGGTGGACTCCTGGACACCCACGGGCAAGCCTGGGTCAGTCCCTTGTGGGGTCCCTGCTCCTTTCTCCCGGGTCCTGGTGCGCACAAGGTTTTGTTTGTGCCCTCCAAGAGTCTGTTTCCCCAGTCCTGTGTAAGTTCTGTAAGCAAATCCCACTGGCCTCCACAGTCAAATTCCTTGGGGGTTCTCAGTTCCCTTGCCAGATCCCCAGGTTGGTAAATCTGTTGTGGGTCCTAGAACTTTCTTAACAGTGCGATAATTTCTTTGGAATGATTGTTCTTCACTTTGTGGTTCGTCTGCTCGGGGGCTCTATGGTTGGGGTTAATGGCGACCTCCTCCAAGACGGCTTATGCCACAAGCTGGGTGACCAGGGCTCATGCACCCAGAGCCCCTGCCTCTGCGGCAGGCCATTGCTGACCCCCAGTCCCTCCACAGGAGACACTCACACACAGCTCTGGCTCAGTCTCTGTGGGGTGTCTGAGCCCTGGTGTGCACAGGCTTTGTTTGAGCCCTCAAAGCAGCACTGGTGGGTATGGGATTTGATTTGAAATAAAATTTCACCCCTCCTAAACGACAGTAAAGGAATAAAAAGAAAAGATATGTTCTTATTGACAAAGCAGGAGAGCAGGTAACAGTAGCCAAGTAGGGACAAGGACACTTTAATGCTTCAGAACCCTGGAAAGGCTCAGGAATTCTAGGCTCTCTCTGAAGGTTGAGGAAAAACTGATATCAGAGTGGGCATCTAGCCTGTCCACTACACTTTAAAACAAAACGAAGAAAGAACCGTGTAAGCATATTGNAGGAGAGCAGGTAACAGTAGCCAAGTAGGGACAAGGACACTTTAATGCTTCAGAACCCTGGAAAGGCTCAGGAATTCTAGGCTCTCTCTGAAGGTTGAGGAAAAACTGATATCAGAGTGGGCATCTAGCCTGTCCACTACACTTTAAAACAAAACGAAGAAAGAACCGTGTAAGCATATTGTGAGTTATAGAAGCAAACAGATGAAACTGCTAACGATTTAAAATGGTTGTTTCTGGGAAGTGGGAACTGGGATCGGAAAAAGCATTTCTGGGTTTTGCTCTTCTGAGGGCCTTGTGTCACTTGGCCTTTAAAATTAAATTCTGAAAGCAATTATCCTTCAATTAAAAAATAAACTTTATAAGTAAATATATTTTTTTAAAACAAAACCAAATGAAAACATTAAGTATATACAAAACATCGTTGTTTTTATTGTTTGTTTTTAAGTTGCTTTTGAAACACACTTGGGAGTGAAGGTATGCAAATACTGTAGATAAGAATGTACAATCGTAAAATCTTTCCAGGTGACAGGTGGGTAATATGGATCAAAAACTTCAATGTGTGGAACATTTAGTCCAGCATTTTCACTCTTGGAATTTGTCCTGAGGAAGTAATTGGACAACCACTGCTTCGAGTATAAAATAGAAAAATTGGAAACTATCTACACGCCCTACACCAGAATTTTGATTTGAACAAGTGGGTGATGGCTCCTCCAAACAGTGAAATTATATGCAAATACTTTAAACGATGGATTGCACACGTCCCGGACGCTCAAAAATTCTAAAATCCTGAAAGTAACAAGAGTGCTGGGCATGTGAAACCGCGAAATGTTGATATAGTGCCGACGAGTGTGCGCCGGTAAGGTCTTTGGAGAAAAAGCAAAAATTGGCGTGACATAAATGAAAAGTTANTATGCAAATACTTTAAACGATGGATTGCACACGTCCCGGACGCTCAAAAATTCTAAAATCCTGAAAGTAACAAGAGTGCTGGGCATGTGAAACCGCGAAATGTTGATATAGTGCCGACGAGTGTGCGCCGGTAAGGTCTTTGGAGAAAAAGCAAAAATTGGCGTGACATAAATGAAAAGTTAAATATACACGTTGATCAGCAATTCTCATAGGGAGTCTAAAGTGACTCCCATGAACTATACACTGCATGGACTTCTCCAGGCCAGAATACTGGAATGGGTAGCCGTGGGATCTTCCCGACCGAGGAATCGAACGCAGGTCTCCCGCGTGGAAGGTGGATTCTTTACCAGCTGTGCTACCAGTGAAGCCTGAGACCTCCTATGGATCTTTACAAATATTACATCCTGGGGTGAGAAGGGTGAGAACAGAACGAACACATCTACCTACCTACATAGGTTTACTAACTACCTCCATAAGTTTATGAACCAAGAAAACGAACCCATATGAATAATGCAGATATGAAAGTTGACTACCACTAAATCCAGTAGTAATAACTGTGGATTAGAAAAAAAAAAACAATGGTGGCTCACATGGTAAACAATTCGCCTGCAATGCAGGAGACTCGGGTTTGATCTCTGGGTCGGGAAGAGTCCCTGGAGAAGGGAATGGAAACTCACTCCAGTATTCTGGCCTGGAGAATTCCACGGACAGAGGAGCCTGGCAGGTTACAGTCCATAGGGTGGCTAACAGTCCCACAGGACTGAGTGACTGACACTACAGAAAACAAAGCACAGCCCCAAAGACAATTACACCTGCGACAGAAACGCGGGATCACGCAGAAAGAGTCCTCCTTTTCCCAGGTCGCTCTGTCTCTGAAAATCGATCAGTCGTGTCTGACCCAGAGCCTGTCTGGCTCCTCTGTCCATGGGATTCCCCAGGCAAGAACACTGCAGTGGGTAACCATTCCCTTCTCCAGGAGAACCTTCCCCGGGAACTGAGCCTGGGTCTACCGCATTGAAAGCAGGCTCTCTAAGTCACCAGGGAAACTCTAATCAGCAAAAGAAAATAATAATAATATTAGTAACCTGTCTGCCAATATCCGAGGCCTGGGTTCCGTCCACGGGGAGCGAAAAATCTGGCTAGTTTATTTGCCCATTCGGCCATCCTGTCTTCGCTTGAAAAACCCCATTGTGGTTTTATGGATATTGGGCTTCCCTCGTGTCTCAGCTGGAAAAGAATTCGCCTACAATGCGGGCGACCTGGGTTCCATCCCTGGGTTAGGAAGATCCCAGCAAAAGGGGAAGGCTAACCACTCCAGTAGTCTGGCCTGGAAAATTCCATGGACTGCATAGCACATGGGGTCACAAAAAGTCGGACACGACTAAGCGACTTTCACTTTCAACTCACCAAAGACCAAACCCGCAATCTGAAACGGTAAACACAGAGAGCTTCAAGAATCTTAAAAAAAAGGCCCGAAATCACTTATTTCCCAAGTTCTACTTTGCTACACAAGAATATCGGTCTTGTTTAACCTCATAAGACCTCCAAAAACCGTTGGCTAATGTAAAATTTCTTTCTTCCTCGGTCCTACTTGACTTAGTCTGCACGGCGATACTAGAGTTTAAGCTCAAGCAGCAGCAAGAAATGGAGGACGGATACCCGACCGTGCCTGGGCACGTACTGATGAGGGGAAGCTCACAGCTAATACACTGAGGATGAGAAGCAAAAAACGGGTAAGTCCCGGTGAAGAGGTTGTAGCAGATCTCTTCACATTAGGGGACGAAGGCTCATTCTTCGAAACATTATGTTTAAAGGAAATCTACGATAAAGTCAAATAATAAATTGAACATATTGCGTGCAGTGCCTTCTGGTTATACAAATGAACGCTGAGTCCCCACCCCCCGAGATTCGCCCCTTTCCCGCCCCAGCTCCCGTGAAGCCTGCTCCCAGTCCCTAGATCCCAGGCCCCTGCCTCCATGTCTTCTCCTCGACGCTCTGCGTCTGATTTCTTTCGAATAAAGGATTTTCTCCATGGCTTAAGAAAATGATACGGGAGTGCTGCATTTGACACAGAGAAGGTTCGCTACAGTGTCAAATGAAACAGAGTGCCCTGAGTGCACAGCCGTGCCAAACTATTTGCGACCCCACGGACTGTGGCCCTCCCGGCTCCTCTGTCCGTGGGATTCTCCAAGCAAGAATACTGCAGTGGGCAGCCATTCCCTGGTAGCCGTACCCAAGTGGGTAGCTTCTCCAGGAGATTCTTCCCCAGGAGTGCACCTGGGTCTCCCATATTGTAAGCGGACTCTTCACTGTCTAAGCCGCCAGGGTGACTCTTAACCACTAAAAACAAAACAAAACAAAACGCTGTCTCCCGATATAGGAGGATTTGGTTCCATCCCTGGGTCGTAAAAATTGTCCAGTTCCTTCGTTCAGTCGTCTCCAAACAGCTCTCCTGGGGCTCGTTCAAACGCATGTCCACCGAGAAACTGAGCGCTCTAGAATAAGCCAATGTCGTCTCTTTCTCCTCCTGTCTTCACTCGTCCCCAGAATCAGAACACAAAAAACCTCGAGGAAAACCCGTTCAGCGTTATGAAAATGCCACTGGGTCAAAATTAAGAATATGGTTTCCCTACGTAAACACACATAAAAGTCTTAGCTGCGGCAGGTGTAGAGAAACAGCTTCACTTGTTAAGTTCTATTTTTCCCACACAACTACAGTAGCCTTGTTTGATACAACAAGGCCTCCAAAAATTAGCAGAGCTCCCTCTACCCTTGCTTGGACCTACCCGGCCGAATCCTCAGCAAAACACTAAGGACTCGCACCGTGCAGAAACAAGGGTGAGACTAATGTACCACGGACCCTGTGAACGTACTGATTACATAACGGCCACTCCTAACACAGTGAGGGTGAGGACCGTCAAGGATAAGTCCGGGTTAGGAGTTTACAGATCTTTTCACAGAAGTGGACGAAGGCTCATTCTTCCAAATACTACGTTTTAAATAAAAGTATGATAATGGAAATAATAGATAGAAACGACATTGCGCGCAGTGCATGCTGGTTATGCAAATGAAGGCTGAGGCCCCGCTCCCGAGATTCACGCCTCTCCCCGCCCCAGCTCCCATGAGGCCGGCTTCCAGTCCCTTGTTCCCAGGCCCCTGACTCCATGTTTTCTCCTCCTGGACACTCTGGGTCTGATTTCCTTTGAATAAGGCTTTTCTTGATGGCTTAAGGTAATGATAT
>SJYA01003372.1:1276784-1312202 GCA_006410615.1 Neotragus moschatus
ACGTTTTAATTGATATAAGGTATGCATACAAAACAGTGCTTAACTCATGAATTTTCAAAGACTGAACACACTTGTTTAATCAGCATCCAGATCAAGAAACAAAACATGGCCAGCACCCTTGAGGACCCCCTTCTGCCTTCTGCATATTTCCAATCCCTTATCCCAAAGGTAACCACTACCTTGATTTCAAATAGAATAGATTGACTTTGCCTGGTTTTGAGGTTTATGTAGCTGGAACCAGAGAATATGTGCTTCTCTATGTCTGGCTTTTTACTTTCAGCATAATTCTTTTACTATCCATCTGTATTATTGCATGCAGTTGTAGTTTGTTCATTTTCATTGCACATAGTATTCCATAATATGGAAATACCATAATGTAAATAATAATAATAATATAATAGTAATTCTAAATAGGCAAGCTAATGGGTATTTGGGTAGTTTGCAGTTTGGGGCTATTATAAATGGTGTTGCTATGAACATTCCAGTGTATCTTTTTTGAGCTTATATGAATGTATCTTTTAGGTATATGTCTAGGAATGCTATTATTGGATCAAAAGGAATGCATATGCTCAATTTTAGAAAACACTGACAATTTTTCAAAGTGGTCATGTGATAGACTGCAAAAATGGTCCCTTCCTATATCCATATCTCTTTATGATGTGACTTTGTAGCTTCTCCCATCAAGAGATGGAATCTGTTTCCTTCACCTTTGAATTTGGACTTGTATCATGTCTTGCTCTGACTAGCTCTTTAAGAATCTTCCTCAGCTTCCATATAGAAAAGTCCAGTCTAGCATGCTAAGTGATTAAAAGCATGTGGCCAGGTCAACTCTCTCATACCAACCAACAGGTAGCCAGTCATCTGACATGAGAATGAGGCCACCCTAGACCATTCTGGCCCAGCTGGCCTGCCTACTGATAGCAGATGCATGAGTGAGCCCAGTCAATGCTGACCAAGGCTAGTCCAGATCTAAAGAACCACTCAACCTTAGACTTGTGAATAATAAATGTGATTGTTTTTTTAAACTAAGTTAGGCATCCATAGACAATGGTTGTATATGTCATAATTTTGAAAACAGTGACTTCAAGTAGGTAATGTTAGATTCATTTTAAGAAACTCAGATTCAGAAAGGCTAGGTGACTTACCCCAGAACACCCAGCTAGCAAGGGGTGGGGCCAGAAATCAAATTCTGCCTAACCTCAAAGCCCCCTTTCTTCTATATCATTCTGTTTATAAAGTAAAAATACAAAAAATAAACAGAATATTTAGATCTGTTGACTTCTACATGATCTCAAAGCCCCTTGAATACAAGTTCAATTGTAGCCAGCATTGGGAAGTGCTGTCATTTGAGCCCCAACCCTCATCTTCTAGCCCAGAAACTGGGTGTCCAATGGCCCCTGTGGTATCACACTTTGGAATTTTATTTATAGATTATTATCCATGTTTTACATTTCAATAGAATTTTTCACATGTGGGGTGACTTGATTTTATTATATTTGATATTTACATACCTCTTGGTCCTTAAAAATTAATCTTTGATCACATTTCTTAGTATAAAGAACTTGTTCTGAGGTGATGCCAGTATTGTGTACATATGAAAGAAGATGTGAAAGGAGTCAAGCTGAAAAAGTCAACCTGAGTCACACCCAACTGCTGGGAGCCAGCATGAGGAATCCCGCCTTTGGCAAAGGTCATGAGGAAGGAAGCCTGACAAAATGCAAAGGCGGGGATCAGGCTTCAGGGGTTCCCCCTGGAATTTCCTGAGCATCTAATCCCCAAATCAGAGTCTGCCTGCTTTACTATATTATGCTTTTCACCTACTCTTCTGACATTAACAGGAGGCTGTCCCCCCACCACCTTTTTTTAGGAAAAAGTTAATTTAGAGCTTGTTGATAATAAGTCTCCTGGGCATAATAAGAGTGTTTCAATCCAAAAACCCCTCTGATGGCTCTCTAACTTGCCTTACCTGGACTTTTACAACTACACATGTGATGGTTTACAGCCCCGCAACTGTGAGAGGCATGGGAAGCCTAAGACATAGAGCCTTTCAAAGAGTTAAAAGTTATTAGAGTAGTGCTGGTGTAAGATTTCACTATTGAGCCAATGCTTGTTGCTAAGTTCCCATATCTCTCATCCACTGTGCACCTAGGAGTGCCTTAGTTAACATAGTTAGAATGTAAGAAAAANATCTAGATGTGTATAAGAGACAGGGCTAGTCCAGATCTAAAGAACCACTCAACCTTAGACTTGTGAATAATAAATGTGATTGTTTTTTTAAACTAAGTTAGGCATCCATAGACAATGGTTGTATATGTCATAATTTTGAAAACAGTGACTTCAAGTAGGTAATGTTAGATTCATTTTAAGAAACTCAGATTCAGAAAGGCTAGGTGACTTACCCCAGAACACCCAGCTAGCAAGGGGTGGGGCCAGAAATCAAATTCTGCCTAACCTCAAAGCCCCCTTTCTTCTATATCATTCTGTTTATAAAGTAAAAATACAAAAAATAAACAGAATATTTAGATCTGTTGACTTCTACATGATCTCAAAGCCCCTTGAATACAAGTTCAATTGTAGCCAGCATTGGGAAGTGCTGTCATTTGAGCCCCAACCCTCATCTTCTAGCCCAGAAACTGGGTGTCCAATGGCCCCTGTGGTATCACACTTTGGAATTTTATTTATAGATTATTATCCATGTTTTACATTTCAATAGAATTTTTCACATGTGGGGTGACTTGATTTTATTATATTTGATATTTACATACCTCTTGGTCCTTAAAAATTAATCTTTGATCACATTTCTTAGTATAAAGAACTTGTTCTGAGGTGATGCCAGTATTGTGTACATATGAAAGAAGATGTGAAAGGAGTCAAGCTGAAAAAGTCAACCTGAGTCACACCCAACTGCTGGGAGCCAGCATGAGGAATCCCGCCTTTGGCAAAGGTCATGAGGAAGGAAGCCTGACAAAATGCAAAGGCGGGGATCAGGCTTCAGGGGTTCCCCCTGGAATTTCCTGAGCATCTAATCCCCAAATCAGAGTCTGCCTGCTTTACTATATTATGCTTTTCACCTACTCTTCTGACATTAACAGGAGGCTGTCCCCCCACCACCTTTTTTTAGGAAAAAGTTAATTTAGAGCTTGTTGATAATAAGTCTCCTGGGCATAATAAGAGTGTTTCAATCCAAAAACCCCTCTGATGGCTCTCTAACTTGCCTTACCTGGACTTTTACAACTACACATGTGATGGTTTACAGCCCCGCAACTGTGAGAGGCATGGGAAGCCTAAGACATAGAGCCTTTCAAAGAGTTAAAAGTTATTAGAGTAGTGCTGGTGTAAGATTTCACTATTGAGCCAATGCTTGTTGCTAAGTTCCCATATCTCTCATCCACTGTGCACCTAGGAGTGCCTTAGTTAACATAGTTAGAATGTAAGAAAAACAAAATGTAGCCTTGAAACTACCCACGTCAGACTTTTGAGCTAATTGGTTCTTTCTTCATTGTAACTTACTGCACCTTTGCTCCATGAGAAATGTAACTTTGTTTGATACTTTCTGAGGTTGACATAGATTAGAAATATAAAGAAAAAACACTTCAAGGGAAAATAAGTTTTCTGGTTGAGCAGCCTTTATCAAAAGAGGGTCTTAAAATGTTTCACAGGCCTCCAAGGCCAGAAGATAATGTACACATCATTTGTGGGAAAGGTATAAAAGTCCTTTTGAAAATAAAGTTATTGGGCCTTGCTCACCAAAGCAGCTTGGTCACCCCATGTCTTCTTTACTCTTATTTTCAGGCTGAATTCCCATCTGGGGCGTGGAGGCTCACCATGTCTACTTACTTGCCCTGGCTTCTAAGACCCACGCAAGAGGGAGCCCAAGGCGGGGCACCTTCCACTATTCAAATGGATGCTGGTGGCCTAACGTAGATGGTGCAAACCTCTTGTCTCAAGGTTTTATTAGTTCTCCACATAAACCAAGTTATTCAGCCTCTTTTCTCCACTAATTTTCCTACTACACTATTCTTTCCTAATCTAATCTTATATTTCTAATTAAATAAATCTCTCCTTGCCGACTCCGTCCGCCCTTCAAATTCCCTGGATCCACCAGGGCTGGACCCTGGCACCCAACAGGTGTACCTCCTACAGGAGGAGGTCAAGAGTACACCCTTCTTGAAATCAAGTGATTTGTGGGTATGAGATTTAGGCAAATTTTAAATGTTTGTGCAGAAAAAAATTGACAAAGACGTGGGCTCATCCTCCCATTCTCAGGTATTTCTGGGCTAGTATTGTCCTCCTTCCCAACAGATACTGGAAATATATGAGCTTTGATTAAAGGGAGTTCTGAGTCAAAATTCTAGCAAAGGTCACTTAGTTTCTTTGCAATGTAGTCATGTATAATGCATCCCTTGCTAAGTAATAAGAATCTGGAGGGATAGAGAGAGAGAGAGAGAGATCACTTAGCAAGTGTCTGACAACAGAGCAGACACTTATGAATTATAGCTATTAATACTGTTACATTATTGTTCTGATTGATTTTTTTCTGAACTGACAATCAACATTCCACGACTTTTTTCTCTCTTGCAGTCCTAACAAAGTTAGTCTAGAAGAAACTCTAAAACGTGTCTGACTTCCCATCTCAATCAGTCAGCATATATCTCTAGTCTGAGGCCTGCAAAAATGTAGAAAAAATGAAAGACATTGTTTTACATTGTCTAATAGAATGAAACAATTACCCAATTGACTTATAAAAGGTAGAAGGTGCTGTGTGCCATAAAAGAAGAACAAATGATTCCACTAGATGGAAAGCTGAGATCAGGAAGAAAAGTGATGTCACTGATGAAAAGGTAACTCCAGGCAGAAACAGTAGAATGGCTAAAGTTGGGAGCTGGGAAGGGGACAGGCATACTCAGGAAACAATGGCCTTAAGTAGTGTAGGGTAGAAGTTGGAGTCTTGGGACACGCAGTTGGAATGTAAGATTATGAAGCCAGAAGAAGACATCTGGGCTAGATTCAAGAGGCACTTACAGATTTTAGGTAGACACTTGAGGGAGATAAAATTTGACAAAATGAGCATATTGGAGGAATCAGAAACAAAGAGGCCAGAGGGGAAATCATTGCCATAATCACAGATAATAAAATCACAAATCATTGCCATAAGACACAGAAGCCTTGTTAGTAGAGTTAGTGGGTGGCAATTCTATAGAAAGGAAGAGTTTCAAAGAAAGAGGGCATTCTGTCAGATACAGAAAAGTTAATACTGTATGCTATAACATATGTGGAGTCTAAAAAAACCTTTGACGGACAAATGTTGGTGAGAAAAGAAAAGGTTGCTTTATTCAGGAGACCATCAGTCTGGGAAGATGGTGGACTAATGTCCTAAGACCATCTCCAAGTTGCTAGTTGGAAGACAAAAGTTTTATAGGCAGTGCGATGGAGGGGGCCACAGGGTGTGTGATCAGCTTGTGCTCAGTTCTCAGACTGATTGGTCTCAGATTGGTTGGCATCAAGGTGAAGTTTTGTGCATCACCAATCTTCTGGTTTCAACCAGTCTGGGGTCTACATCCTTATGGTCAGAAGTTTTCATCTGGTGGGGATCTGCTTCCTGTAAAAACAACTTTGGCATGTGTGTCAGACATTTATTATCTTTCAGAAAACTGGGAGTTTGGTGATTCTTCTTTGTAGCTAGCTTATAGTCTAAATCGTTACCAGTTTCCCAACCTAAGTATCTTTGTTTCTACATCTTTTCTTCACATTTCCTAATCATTAAGTCTTGAGCCAGCCTTTTGAAGCTCAGGGAAGGCCCAGAAGACTATAGCAAAAGTCTTTTACTTCAAGGGACAAGGACACAGCGGCTTTTGTGCAGCTTCAGTCACTCCTTTTCTTTGATACCATTCAATCTTTTGGGGAACAGGTGTTGGATGTAAAAAGGATTAATATTTTGGGTAGAGAGGTTAATCATAAACTCAGTAGAGGAGTTCAGTTTTATGGAGACTTGGTTTCAGAACAGTGGCTTTCGGGGGTGGAAGGGAGTGCTAAGGGGAGATGTTAGTCAAAGGGCACAAACCATCAGTTATAAGATGAATAAGTTCTGAGGATCTAATGCACAGCATTATTATTGCGATCAATAATGTGTTATATACTTGAAATGTGCTATGAGAGTAGATCTTAAGCATTCTCAGCAGAGAACAAATTATATGATATGTTGGAACTGTTAGCTCATGCTATGGTGATTATCATTTTGCAATATGTGAGTGTATCAGATTAACACACTGAACACCTTAAATTAACATGGTGTTAGGAGAAGGCGATGGCACCCCACTCCAGTACTCTTGCCTGGAAAATCCCATGGACGGAGGAGCCTGATAGGCTGTAGTCCATGGGGTCGCGAGGAGTCGGAGATAACAGAGCGACTTCACTTTCATTTTTCACTTTCATACATTGGAGAAGGAAATGACAACCCACTCCAGTGTTCATGCCTGGAGAATCCCAGGGATGGGGAAACCTGGTGGGCTGCCGTCTATGGGGTCACACAGAGTTGACAGGACTGAAGTGACTTAGTAGTAGTAGTAGTAGTAGTAGTAGTATATGTCAGTAATATCTTGACAGAAAAGAAAAGGTGTATTAAGAAGGCCTTTCAGCAGGAGAATTGACTAGATTAAACAATCAGGTGAAGGTGAAAAGTCAACAAGTGTGGATGACTACGTGATCAATGGGGTCAGAAAATCAGCTGGGTTCAGCTTCTTTGGGTAGGATATGATAAGGCTGTTGTGATCAAATTGGCATTTGAGGCTACTCTCTTAGAGATGCTCTTACAGGCAGTTGAGGATTCAAAACTTGTGTCAGAAATGAGTTGTGTGCTAGAGAGAAGATTTGAGTGGGATCCAGAAATGAAGCTTGATGATCTTACATCGTGGAAATTAAAAATTCTGAGTCATCTAGGGATATGGGAAAAGAGGAAGTGAAGTTTTAATAGGCCTGTAGTAATTCATAGCACTAAAATAAAAATGGCATATATATCTGTGAGTTGTCTAGGAAAAACACATTGGTGATCGACAATGAGAAAAAATTATTCTGGGAATCTGTCCAGGAGCAACAGGCTTTTTTGCTTGTTGCTTCAATCCCTTAACTTCCTTCCTAATTTTGAGATAGCTCCTAGTTCTTACTTAGTTCCTCTCTTCAAACCTGGCTTCAAAGTCTGGCTCAGCTTTCCAAATTTTCCCCTTCATAGAGTTGCCTAAAGAAGCTTACATTCTCCTCTTTTTTTGTCATCTAAATATTCTGATTGCAGGTGCAGAAATAGATAAAAGTACTAAGTGGTGAGTAAGGTGTAGATTTAACATGAAATGTTTAAAATGCTGATATTCATTATTCTTAGTCTTTATGCAAATATCAGGCAATAAAGTGCTGGGTCCAGAGTGTACTGGCTCATGGGAGACAATTGTTACATATTCAGAAATTTTACAAGCCAGTGGTTAAATATAGCTATTATTCAAAATTAAATTATAAAAAACTTACTATGAAATAAATTATCAAAGCTAAGGTAGTGCTCAGACTCATCACTTTTCAGTTATTTTACAAATACCTATATGCTTGAAGTTATTTGTGTTTACTATCTGTGTAGGGTAGAAATATTATATAATGGTGTGCTACTGTACATTACTTTACAGTTCTGTGTATAATTATATCATATTGTTAGCTTGAAATAGGCCATCATGGGAGAATTTGCTACAAGTCAGAGCTTTCTTATTTTCCCTTGGAGACTCAGTTGTTATACATCTTCCCTGGTAGCTCAGCTGGTAAAGAATCTGCCTGCAATGCAGGAGACCCTGGTTCAATTCCTGGGTCAGGAAGATCTGCTGGAGAAGGGATAGGCTACCCACTTCAGTATTCCTGGGCTTCCCTGGTGGCTCAGATGGTAAAGAATCTGCCTGCATTGCAGGAGACCTGGATTGGGAAGATCCCCTGAAGAAGGGAATGGCTACCCAACTCCAGCATTCTGATCTGGCGAAATCCATGGACAGAGGAGCCTGGCAGGCTACAGACCATGGGGTCGCAAAGAGTTGGACATGACTGAGCGACTTTCACTTCATCACTTCAGTACACCAGTGCTGTTAGTAATGTGTAACGTCATGGGAAAAGCAAAATATCATGGTTTGAGGTTCTAGATTGGCATCCAAGTTCCATCCCTGCTGAAAAAGCAGTCAACCTTAAACAAGTCAACAAATGTCTCTTGAGTCTCTGTGAAAGAGTATATGGATATCCTTCTCCTAGAATGATGTATGTTGAAAATTCTATTCACATAGTCCCAAGAAAATCAATCTTCATCTCATATCTAAGGAATGAGCTTGCCCAACTATGTCTGAATGAGACCACTAACCAGGCTGTGCCTAACATAATTCAGGTCCATTTGGGTTGTAACTACTATGTGATTTGGTGGGATAGTTGATCCTTCTAGAGTCAGCATTTAACCTTCTCCTGGAAGCATATGAGACCAGTCAGGAATGTTGTTGTTTAGTTGCTAAGTCATAACTGACTCTGCGACCCAATGGACTGCAGCACACCAGGCTCCTCTGTCCTTCCTATCTTCTGGAGTTTGCTCAAACTCATATCCATTGTGTCGATGATGCCATCCAACCATCTCATCCCCTGTCGCCCCCTTCTCCCACTACCCTCAATCTTTCCCAACATCAGGGTCTTTTCCAATGAGTCTGCTCTTTGCATCAAGTGGCCAAAGTATTGGAACTTCAGCTCCAACATCAGTCCTTCCAATGAATATTCAGGGTTGATTTCCTTTAGGATGGACAGGTTTGATCTCCTTGCTGTCCAAAGGACTCTCAAGAGTCTTCTCCAGCAGCACAACTCAAAAGCATCAATTCTTTGGTGCTCAGCCTTCTTTATGGTCCAACTCTCACATCCATACATGACTACTAGAAAAACCATAGCTTTGACTATACAGACTTTGTTGGCAAAATGATGTCTGTTTTTTAATACACTGTCTAGGTTTGTCATAACTTTCCTTCCAAGGAGAAACCATCTTTTAATTTCTTGGCAGCAGTCACCATCACAGATATTTTGGAGCCCAAGAAAATAAAGTCTGTCACCATTTCCATTGTGTCCCCATCTATTTGCCATGAAGTAACGGGACCAGATGCCATGATCTTCATTTTTTGAATGTTGAGTTTTAAGCCAGCCTTTTCACTCTCCTCTTTCATCAAGAGGCTTTTTAGTTCCTCTTCGCTTTCTGCCATAAGGGTATTATCATTTGCATATGTGAGGTTCTTGATATGTCTCCTGGCAATCTTGATTCCAGCTTGTGATTCACCCAGCCCAGCATTTCGCATAATGTACCCTGCAAATAAGTTAAATAAACAGGGTTACAATATACAACCTTGATGTACTCCTTTCCCAATTTTGAACCAGTCAGTTGTTCCATGTAAGGTTCTAACTGTTGCTTTTTAACTCACATACAGGTTTCTCAGCTTGAAGGATTTTGAGCATTACCTTGCTAACATGTGAAATGAGTACAATTGTGTGGTAGCTTGAACATGTTCTGACGTTGCCCTTCTTTGGGACTGGAATGAAAACTGACCTTTTCCAGTCCTGTGGGCTCTGCTGAGTTTTCCAAATTTGCTAATATATTGAATGCAGCACTTTAACAGCATTATCTTTTAGGACTTGAAATAGCTCAGCTGGAATTCCATCACCTCCACTAGCTTTTTTTGTAATGCTTCCTAAGGCCCTCTTGACTTCACGCTCCAGGATGTCTGGCTCTAGGTGAGTAACTATACCATTGTGGTTAATCAGATCATTAAGAAGCAGGTAAGACCAGTCAGGAATATTATCATACCTTAATTTTAAGGGAAGAATGATGACCTAGATTAGGTCAGCAGTGTTAAGGTATAACTAATATGCTCTCTTCCTCAGCAGAGAACATTCTTAACACTTGTTAAAATGTTTTGACATTACAATATCAGAACACTTTAAAACATAATTTCATTCTTTCTAACAAGGGGGAAAGTGGAGGGATGTGTGTACATATCTGTTTTTCAGGTAATATCATGAAGTATCTAAGATTTATTTTACTAATTTGTTAACAGAGTTAGGAGCTAAAGGAAACCTCTAGGATGGAATTTTTATTTCAAAAAAACAAAAACAAATATGCATGAAAGAGTACAGAAAATGATCTGTATCCTACACGATGACATTTTGTCAAACCATCTGTAAAATTTATTTTGATGGGTTTCAGAACCCATGTTTTCAGCCTGAAAAGTACATTCAAGTGATTTGTGTCAGCTTGTATGATTGGATGGTTGGCCTATTTGATTCTACCACCTGTCTCGGTCATCAGTTCTTATTAGCTCTCATTTGATGAGGAAAATAATCTCTGAAATTCTATTTTCCCTCCCAGATACCAAAGGATGCTTCATTTTTATTTAGATAGAAGCATATCTTTCTATTTGTCAAAGACTGTTGTTATAAATTCAGGTTGCCCATTGTTTGTTCCTGTAATCCCTTACCATTTGTAGAACAAAAACAACTTTTTCTTGTTGAAGACAAGACAAACATGAATGTTGAATGTGTCTTTCAACTTCAAAGCATTTGATTAACATTTAAGAATATATACCTTGGGAGTAGCATATTGCTAATTTTGGATTCCTAAAAATTGTTTATGTTACAACATATAATGTCCAGTACCATACTACAGGATAAAAACTAAATAAATGGATAAGAGTTGAAGCAAGTGTCATAATTGGTCAATTTCAGTGCCACAAAAAATTGAAAGCTAAAGGTCAATTAATTGCATGCTATGTTAAAGAATAATTCCAGATGAAAAATGTGCCTGGACCCCAGGATGAATTGTAACCACCTAAAGCAAAGGTAAGAGATCCTAAAAACAGGTATATCTACGTGAAGTTCCAGGGAGAATTTCAAAGTACATATATACAGAATGAATAGATGGAAAAATCATTCCATTAGATAGAATATAGATAATCACAGCTATAGTATGTACCCTATAGAATGTACCTTAAAGTCATGATACTTAGGCAATGGACTATGATTAAAACTGGAAATCTACCATTGATGTTAGTATACACTTAAACCAGGTAATCCAGAATACTGGCCACCTACTTGGATCCTTCTTTGGGAGTTCAACATGCAGATAGATAAGGGCATGACTTTATGAGTGAATATATGGAAAATCTTTAAAATAGACTTTCTTTCAGGCTCTCCATGTGGCATCTATTGCATTCATATTTTCAAAACAGTGCCTTGTATGTGAGAAGCATAGGAGATAATGCAATGAAAAAAAATAAAATCTCTCCCATGAGGAGTTGCATTTACTCTGAGAAAAAAGATACTCAAACTAGTAATTATTATGTAAAGTAAAATATAGAGATAGACTAAAAGTTCTACAAGAATATCTATCTACCTTTAAATTCTAATTGAAGAGTTGAATGCATTTTTTTACCAACATTAGAAAACTTAAACTATACGTATATCTCTAAACCAAGATGTGAAATTCAAATTGCCTTTTTGAACTGTTTTTGAGACTTTCAAAACTGAAAATGTGATGAATCACAGGGGTGCGAGGAAGTAAGGAGAAAGGCATCTGGGTAGACAGATGGGACCTGAGCGGGCAAAGACTGGGCTGTGGGGGTCTTTGGAGCCAAGCATTCTCCCTACCGTGCCCTCATTTCCCTCATCAAGTAGCAGATCAACTGTTTTGGGGCTTTGTTCCAACAAAAGCAAAGTTAGTAAATTGTTGACAGAGCCATGCATGTTCATCACAGAGGTCAGCAGCATCCAAGTCAGTTTAGAGCTAGTGTGCTCAGAGTCAGGATTAAATCAATCATCAAATACGGATTTACTTCACATAGTGACTGTCAGTTAATAGTTGTCTTCCTAAGAGCCCTTAGAAAGTTACTCCACTTTTGAGATGATTCTTTTTTGTTTTCACTTGAAAAAAACATAAAGAAATAATGTATCAATATTACCACTTCAGAAAAAGATACCCTCCTCAATTTACTCAAAACAAAAGTTTCCTAGTCAGAGATAATCGTATGGAACATAAGTGAATTGTGTGACTTATTGTAATGAATGCAGATGCTTTGCTTTGGTTTCATCCAGCCAATAACAGAAATTGTTTTTAGATCTTCAAACTGTTCGATTCATGAAGTACCTTCACATGTTTCAAAGTCCTCTCATATGTTAGCATTTATTCTGACCTGTAAGAGATTTTATGTGCTGTAATATTTTTAAGGCTAGTCTGAGTGTGAAATAACCATAATCTCCCAAAAGACTGAAAAATTAGTGGATGAAACTGGGCAGAAAGAAAAATGCACCTTCTAAAGAATGACACCCTAATACTCTTTCTTTGCCACCCCCACCTACTCTCAAGAAGTTTCTCCTGCCTTTGTCAAGTGTAATAAACTTTTATTATATTTCATGTCAAACAGTATTCATTTACTTTTTTTTATAATTATTTTTCTTGGCTGTGCCTCACAGCATGTAGGATCTTAGTTCCCTAACAAGGAATGGAACTTGTACTCCTTACACTGGAAATGTGGATTCCTAACCCTTGGACCACCAGGAAGATCCCTTTACTTACTTACAAGTTATAGTTTATTACTTATAAAAGTTTACCTTCATTGTTCAGTTGAGGTATTTTTCTACCTATAAAAAATTAAAGGTCTTACATTGGAATGGAATGAAGCAGCATCTTTTCCATTAATATTAATGGCAATGGTTTATCATTTAAAGTCTTCTCACTTTGCAATCAGGTTTTCAGTTACAATGTAAACTCCAGAGGTGAGAGATAGGTGTGTTTACTGAGGAACTACTATACTCCAGAAATTGTGCTAAGCACTGAGGAAAAGCTTGTAAAAGAGACTGGTGTGGGCCCTGCCCTCTTGATGTTTACAGTTAAGCTGGGAAGATGGTTGAAATCATTTTTATTTTCCAGAGATATGGCTCTTCCTTCCTGGAGTAGATGGGGAGAATCTGTTCACAATGTTTAAGTTTATCATATCACCCCATTACACATACATTTAAATATCATACAATTTTTTATTTCTGTTATAACTCAGTAGTTAGATAGGTAAATAGATACATGGATAAACAGCTGCGGCCATCAGGTGGATCAGGTATATTTCTCCAATATCAGGCATCATTGGGCCTCCTCTCTCATAAGCTGTGAATAAAAGGAGACCTGGGTTAGACCTTCAAGGAAGTTTGCAACACCACAAATATCCCACCAGAAATCCTTCCATTATCCTTCTAGACACCCAAATCCAGACTGAACTCTGATAATAGGATGTGGCAGGATATAATCATAGGAATAGAGAAATTGGAGCTAAAACTTCTGATAAAATTCTGCTTCACCATTTGCCAGCTAAGAACTTTGGACAAGTCCCTGTACTTTTCTGAACTCTGGCTTTCTTAGCTATTAAATGGAGACAGTAATTTTCACCACGTGGATTTGTCATGAAGTTCAAGTAAAATACATATGAAAGAATTTTGTAAGCAAACTATGACTTTAATGCGTGTGTTCTCAGTCACTCAGTCCTGTCCGACTCTTTGCGACCCTATGGACTATAGCTTGCCAGTTTCCTCTTGTCCATGGCATTTTCCAGGCAAGCATGTTGGAGTGGGTTACCATTTCCTACTCCAGGGGATCTTTCCAATGCAGAGATCAAACCCCACCCCACGGGTCTTCTGCATTGGCAGGCAGATTCCTTACCATTGTACCGCCTGGGAAGCCTGTAACTTTAGTAGCCCTTACTAATTATCTTCACAGTTATTTATTCATTCACTCATTCATTTATCTATCAGAAATCATTTCTTAAGAACTTAACATGTACTCTAACTACAATAATAATAAATAGTTTTTGTCCTTTTGGATCAGCTGCTTGCCTGTTTCCTAAGAGTCTGTGATCAGCAAAGCTTTCTGCTCCAAAATTCGAAGCCATGAACTTGTTCATGCCAGTTCTCCACCGTGGCAAACATATGCAATATCTCTACTTTCAAGGAACTTCAATATTAGAAAAAGATATCATTCCCTAAAGCTGAATTTAAAAAACTCTCAAAATATGGGAAAATTAAGCCATTTTTTCTACACATTTTTCCTTCCAGTATATTACTCATACGTGCCCGACAGAAGCTAAATTTATCTAATTTTCCCAGCTAAGCCATCTGTTGCATGTAAACATCAATGATGCATGCATCTAGTTAATTACAGTTCTCAAAAAAATCTGACAACCATGGTACAGTGTTTGGTGTTGATGCTGATATTACAGTGGTAAATGAAAAAGTCTTTGTGTCAGAATAGATCTGTAATAAGTTTATCAATAAAAATAGAAAATCTGGAAGTAGAAAGAAAATACAGGTCTCATGAAAGAAGGCACACAGAAGGGCAAGGAATGAAACTACTTAAAAGTGTCATTCATGTGATAAGAGAAAATTATTCTAAAGCCTTTCAAAGGAAAATATGGGAAGCAAAATAGAATTTTTCAAAGTCCAAAGTCACATATATAGTCTTGCCTTCATGAGCTCCTCAGAACAACTATATGCTCATAATGAGCTATGTGTGTGAGTAAATCTCCAATGAGGAACAATTCCATCAAATATGTTTTTAAGGTACTTGTTTTGTCAACAAACGTTCATTTAATATAAATTATTAATTGGTCTAAATTACTTTTCCAATCAAAAGAAATGGCAAATTAGAGGAGTAGTGAAATCAATGTCACTTCATGGCAAATAGATGGGGAAACAGTGGAAACAGTGGCTGCCTATTTTTTTAGGCTCCAAAATCACTGCAGATGGTGAGTGCAGCCATGAAATTAAAAGATGCTTACTCCTTGGAAGGAAAGTTATGACCAACCCAGATAGCATATTCAAAAGCAGAGACGTTACTTTGTCAACAAAGGTCCGTCTAGTCAAGGCTATGGTTTTTCCAGTGGTCGTGTATGGATGTGAGAGTTGGACTGTCAAGAAAGCTGAGCGCCGAAGAATTGATGCTTTTGAACTGTGGTGTTGGAGAAGACGCTTGAGAGTCCTTTGGACTGCAAGGATATCCAACCAGTTCATCCTAAAGGAGATCAGTCCTGGGTGTTCATTGGAAGGACTGATGCTGAAGCTGAAACTCCAATACATTGGCCACCTGATGGGAAGAGCTGACTCATTGGAAAAGACCCTGATGCTGGGAAAGACTGAGGGCAGGAGGAGAAAGGGATGGCAGAGGATGAGATGGTTGGATGGCATCACGGACTCAATGAACATGGGTTTGGGTAGACTCTGGGAGTTGGTGATGGACAGGGAGGCCTGGCATGCTGTGGTTCATGGGGTCACAAAGAGTCAGACACTACTGAACGACTGAACTGAAGTGAACTGAACTGAATCAATATTATCTCAAAAGGTTATCATCAACTTGCCTGTTACTTTTCAGGCATTTTCTCTTTTTCTCTTCCTTATAAGTCTAAATGAGAACTCTTCTCCATGCTGCACTGGAAAGAGACTCAAAGTGGAGATCTGTGTAGACTATCACCCACACGTGAACAAATAAAGATGAAATGAATACATAGCATTGACTTGGGTTTCCCTAGTGGTTTAGTGGTTAAAAAAAAAAAAAAAAATCTGCCTGCAATACAGGAGACACAAGTTTGATCCCTGGATTAGGAAGATCCTCTGGAGAAGGAAATGACAACCCACTCCAGTATTCTTGCCTGGGAAATCCCATGGACAGAGGAGCCTGGGAGGATGTAGTCCATGAGGTTGCAAAAAAGTCAGACACGACTCAGCTACAACAATAACAACATTGATTTATCCTAATTCTTAGAAAAGACAAAATGGCCACTGGTGTCAAATGAGAGGTAGAGAATATCAGTTCACACTACCTGACTCCCATTAAACGCTGAGCCCAACCAATATTGTGTACTCAATATCTTAACATCAAAAGCAATCAACTATACTCTATTCCTACCAAAGTTTAGCCTGAGGAATTTGGATAATTCTAATTTATTCTCCACTGTTGATGTGGCTATACACCACATGAAGATTGCAGACTTGCAAAAATTAATAAGGTCATTTGTTCTTACATATCCCGACAGAGAGAAACCTACAGAATCAATATACAGTAAATTTATTTTATTTTAGGATTTCACCTTTTTTTTTTTACATGATACTACACATGTTTCAATGCCATTCTCCCAAATCATGCCACCCTCTCCATCTCGCTCAGAGCCCAAAAGTCCGTTCTATACGTGTGTGTTTCTCTTGCTGTCTCACATACAGGGTTATCATTACCATCTTTCTAAATTCCATATATAAGTGTTAGTATACTGTACTGGTGTTTTTCTTTCTGGATTACTTCACTCTGTAGAATAGGCTCCAGTTTCATCCACTTCATTAGAACTGATTCAAATGTATTCTTTTTAATGGCTGAGTAATACTCCATTGTGTATATGTACCACAGCTTTCTTATCCATTCATCTGCTGATGGGCATCTAGGTTGTTTCCATGTCCTGGCTATTATAAACAGTGCTGCGATGAACATTGGGATACATGTGTCTCTTAAATTTAAAATCTTGTATGTTTTTATCTCCTGCTTGATGAGCAGCATTGCCACTCCCTAAAGAAAAACCTTGTCTTCATAAGGAATTCACTCAGATTCCAATCTCTGTTCTTGACTTAAGGTACATTTGTCATTTTATATCAGCAATAACCCCTGAAGTAAAGACCTTCAAACCATCTTTAACTCTTCTAAGACCCAGGAAAGCTTTCAAATGTTTGTAAAGTATATCTTCACTACTATGAATATTAAATATCCATGTATTAAAATACATTTTATTAGCTTAGTTTTAGTCTAAGTGGTCACAAGAAATTCTAAGTGCATTAAAATTCATTATAAATATTTTGAAGCAAAAAATAATAACAATACTCCTGTATTTCTGTTCATCTAGCACACTATGAATTGTAAAAATTACCATTGGGTCAATGACAGTTTTTTGAAAAAAATGGAATATCATATTAATCATATATAATTATTTCAATATCATCAAAATATTAGGGGTTCATGTGCCTTAATATTGAGGCAATGGCCCAATTCATGTTTTATAAATCCTAATTATAAGATTTTGCATTTGCTAAAAGAAGAGAATACCTATCAATGTTTGTAAATATGAAAGGTGTGGGTACCATACAAAAATTATGAAAACATGCTTTTCACTGATCCAGGTGTCCAGATACTGTTCTTGTTCAATCACTAAGTCATTTCTAATTGTTTCTGACCCCATGGACTGCAGTACACCAGGCTTCCCTGTCCTTCACTATTTCCTAGAGTTTGCTCAAACTCATGCCCATTGAGTTCATGACGCCATCCAACCATCTCATCCTCTGTTCACCCCCTTCTCCTCTTGCCCTCAATCTTTCCCAGCATCGGGATCTTTTCCAATGAGTCAGCTCTTCACATCAGGTGGCCAAAGTATTGAAGCTTCAGCTTCAGCATCAGTCCTTCCAATGAATATTCAGAGTTGATTTCCTTTAGGATTGACTGATTTGAGCTGCTTGCTGTCCAAAGGTCCAGATATATTATAATGGGCCAGCTGATGATCAGAGAGATATTCTTTAAAAGCTGTATATTTTAAAACATATTTTATGATTATATATATAATCATATATATTTGTTTTTCCTTAGTTTTCACAACAGTCTGTATAATCTGTTTGAAAATTGAGAATGGGTAGAGAAGTTTCTGTAAACTTAACCAAGAACAGTATATGCACTTTCTCTTGCTGACTACACAGTCCATTTGCGTTTTATCTATCTTACAGTTTTGAGAGTAATAAGACTAACACACATGAAGTTCCTGTTAGTGAATCAGACCAGACTTAATTTTACATTGAGCCTCATATGGCTACACTGAATCCACACTCTAGAGTCACCTGAATTGGTGAGGAAGTGGATTGGAGTAAAGATGTTGAAGAGACATTGAGGTGTTTTTCTGAATAGACTGGCGGCCAATACCATATCTGTTGTTCTTTAGTCACTAAGCCGTGTCTGACTCTGCAACTCCATGAACTGCAGCCAACTTGGGTCCTCTGTCTATGGGATTTCCCAGGCAAGAATACTGAAGTGGGTTGCCATTTCCTTCTCCAGGGGATCTTCCTGACCCGTGGATGAATCAAACCCACGTCTCCTGCATTGGCAGGTGGATTCTTTACCACTGAGTCACTAGGGAGGCCTGGATAGCATATCTATAGACCCGTTAAATAGCTTAGAAACTTCGTTTTGTAACTATTCACTAACATCCTTAAAGGCAAGAATAAATCATTGCATTCTGAAGCACTGATAATAATCTCTTTCTTGAGTAAACTGAACAAAGAACTAGGTTGTCTCTTACTGTAATTTTTTTTCCTATTAATGCTGTAACAAATCATCACAAACTTAGTGGCTTGAAACAACACAAATTTATTAGCTCTTACTCCTGGGGATCAGAAATTGGTCCGCTGGGCTGGGAAAAAAAAAAAAAGAGTGTCAATAGAGCTGCATTGTTTTTGGAGGCTCTCAGGGAAAATCTGTTTTCCTTGCCTGTTCCAATGTCTATATTCCTTATATCATTGCCCCTTCCTAACATCGCTCCAACTTCTCATTCCATTTGTCACCTCTCTTTGTCCTTATCCCTTCTTTCATCACATCTCCTTCCCCATCTCTGACTTTTCTGTCTCCCTCTTTCCCTTAAAAGAACCCTTATGATTATATTGAGCTCACCCAGATAATTCAGGATAATCTCCCCATTTCAAGGTACTTAATCACATCTGCAAAGTCCCTTTTGCCCTATAAGGTAACATATTTTTATGTTCTAGAGATTAGGACATGGACATCTTTGATATTGTGTCAACTATACTTGCTTCCTGTCTTTCTTCTCCATTCCTTAAAAAAAATGGGAATTCTCAAGTGATGTTCTGTGGTCCTTCTCTGAACTCCATTAAATCTTCTGTTACACTACTATTTGTAGTGTGATGAAGTCTAGACCTCAAACTATGGAAAAGCAGATCAGTACCACTTACAACTTATGAAAAATACAAATTCTTAGGCAAAAATAAAAAAACTCTGGGGATGTGGCCCAGCAATCTGTGGTCCTCCAGGTGTTTCATGCTTAAGTTTGGGAACCACTGGTCTAGACTTACATTTCTTATATGTATTATGTGGGTTAGCCTTCATTATTTTAAATCAGTGTTGGTCACATCTTTTTAGTTCTAGTGAGCTTTACCAGCTATAGCAAAGATGCAAGCATTGGATAGGTGAGTAGGCCTTGAGCCCTCACCAAAATCTTATGGGAGAGCCATTTCATATTGCATCCAATTTCCCTTTTTTCTCTTAAATGCATGATTACTTTTTTTCCATTTTTAGTGAGAAATAATTGATATATGTTACTATATAAGTTTAAGACATACAGTATGATAATTTAATTTACATATCCTGTGAAATGATTACCACAACAGGTTCAGCTAACATCCCTTTTCTCATGTAGATGTAATAAAAAGAAAAGAATTTTTAAAAAGGGAAAAAAATGTTTTCTTTGTGATGAGAACTCTTAGGAGCTACTTTCTTAACATGTCTATGTATTATGCAGCAATGTTAGCTACAGTCATCATGGTGTACATTACATCCCTAATACGTATCTTATAACTGGAAGTTTGTACTTTTTTACCACCTTCTCCAAATTCCCCCCTCCCCCCAGTTTCCTTTTAATGCTCTTTTTCATAGCTCAGTTGGTAAAGAATCCACCTGCAATGCAGGAGATCCCAGTTCAATTCCTGGATTGGGAAGATCCGCTGGAAAAGGGATAGGCTACCCTCTCCAGTATTCTTGAGCTTCACTTGTGGCTCAGCTGGTAAAGAATCCACCTGCAATATGGGAGACCTGGGTTTGATCCCTGGGTTGGGAAGNCATAGAGGATCCTGCTGTGATTTATGTCGGAGAGTGTTTTGCCTATGTTTTCCTCTAGGAGTTTTATTGAAACTTAGTTTTAAAGATAATGGAATTCAGGACCCAAACCTATGAATTCTATTCCAACAGAGTTATAGTTTCATGCATGGATATTCACGTCTTTTGAAAGCTTTCTTGGGGACTCTGGTGTGCAACTGGATCTAAGAGCCACTGTCCCCAGACCAGTCGAGAGAGATTATGCTCTGCTGCAGAAACAAAGAACCCTCAAATTTCAGTGGCTTAAAATTAAACATGTTCATGTCTCCTTACATATGTTACATAGGCAGGGCTACAGGGCTACTTTGTTCATTAGGATCACGCTAATGGAGCAACTTCCACAGCCCAGTAATGATCACTATCCAAAAGGAAAGGAAAAGAGCTCTGGAGGCTCTCACTCCAGTGATTAAATTCTTCTCTAGTCCAAAGGTGACACAAATCGGTTATAGTCATAATGCCTCGGTCTGAGTCACGTGAAACCACTCATCCATAAGGGGGCCAGGAAGTACATACCTATCGTATGATCAGGAAGTAGAAGAAGCCAGAAATAGTTCTTGACCAGCATTAAATATAATCATTCAGAGTAGGCATTAAGGAGAACCATTGTTAACTGCATAATGACAACCATTGTTCACCACCACTAAAGCCAGCATCTAGGATAACATAAAGATAAGCTTTACATTGACCACCATTAAAGGTAACTTACCGTTGACCGGTGTATTCAGAAAAAGGATTATATTAATCAATGTTAGGACAACCATTATGCACCAGCATTAATGATAACCACTAAGGACAAATGTTACCTTGATCAGTGTTAAGGACAACAACTCAGAATAACCATACAGGATCTCTCCTTCAGGCCAGGATACTCAGATCTTGGATTTGTAGTCTCCATGTAGTCCATCCTGACCAGTCAGCCTCCTCATCTTTGCTATATTTTGAACTACAAACTGTCCTGGCCCACACTCATCACCCGGAGACATGAGATAATTCTCTTTTGTATCTCCATGTTGTTGTTCAGTTATTCAGTCTTGTCTGACTCTTTGCGACCTCATGGACTGCAGCACGCCAGGCTCCTCTGTCCTTCACTATCTCTGTCATGAGTTCAGTTCCACCACAGTAATGCATGTTCCTTACTGAGAGGAGGGGCTCTGACTTGCTTTGGAATCCCTAGTATGTGGCATGGGATCTGCCATATGACATATGCTCAAGAAACGCTTGTGAAATTAATTTGAATTAGTGCTATTCCTTAAAGGAGCCCTAAAGTCCTGGAGCAACTCCTCACAGCCAACTTTCAAACCACTCCATCTTCCCTAAACTTATTCCTTCAACAGGTGACGCTTCTCTGCTCTGCCCACAGTGTCTCTGAGTACCCAGGCTGATGAACTGTTCCCACCACGTTCCCTTGAGTCCATGTTTGACAGAAGTAAACACAGTGATGCCTCTGCCAACAGGTAGGCATGAATCTATTCATTGAATTAAGCCTCTGCTATCAATACAAGGGAGACTGACTCCAAACAGCATCAGAAGCACCCATCTTATGGTGAACTACAATCCTGGAAGTGTGCTCATCGTAAATACTAATGATTCGCTGCCTTTCCACGTCAGATAATATTTCCTTACAAATGATACTACAGCAGAACCCTGGAGAGGGATGCACAGTGGAGGACCCACAGTAATTTCAGGTTCTGCCTCTGGTTTGTGCGCGCTCCCCTTCTCCGCATCTCTCTCCCCTTCTCTGCACCTCTCTCTCCTCTGCTACCCCCGCCTCTCCCTCTTTCTCCAACTCTCTGTCTCTTTGCGTATGTCTCTCCTTCTCCTCACCCCCACCCTACTTTCTCTCTGTCCCTCACCCTCTGTGTGTGTGTGTGTGTGTGTGTGTGTGTGTGTGTCTCCACAACCCCCACTCCTCAATGCCTCATTAACTGTATAACTGTGTGAATACCACTATAAGGATATATGGTATCCTTCATCTCTACCTAGATAATAGAGTAAAAACCAGGGAAATTGCTCTCAATGGAACAAAACTCATTTATCACCAATAAACAGCAGCTGCTGGTGCTTGATAACAATGCTGCTCCTCAGCACATTGAAATATTCATGCAAGGCTGTGCCAATATCAGAGCCCATTGCGCTGAAAATGCTTGATAAACAGAAGTGGGGATATAGGTTGAAAGGGATGTTAAATGAGCAAAGATAAAATCTTTTAAAATTGGAGAAATAAAGGCAGGTATCTCACCTCTGAGACACTAGTAGTGGTGCTCTCCTTGGATTAGATAGTTACTAAGCATCTGTAGCCACACAAAGGAAAATCAGACTAAGAGATAAACTTAGATGGTCTAACTGGTCCGATTCCCCTCCAGCTATATTCCCTACGATTGAAATTCCTTTTGTATTTAACAGGGAATTCCAGGCATGTAATCCAATAGAATAAATTAATGAACATTGAATTCATGTTCATATGATATTGATTCTATATTACTATGAGTTCATGTTTATACCGATCCCAACAGGGTGTCCTTTTGAGACTTTTTTCCCCAAAGCAATCTAAAATCTCTTCTTTCATTTTTATTTTTGTGACCAGAAAATGGCCCCTGCAGTCTGTGTCTCCAGGCAGTGAGCACAGAACTGCGGCCCAACTTGTCACCACATGTCCTTTTGTCCCCCAGCATATTTATCTTCTTCCAGCAACAGGCCCTCTCTTGGAAACCGCTTTATCCCTCCCTGCAAATGTAGCTCTTGCAGGGCCACCATGTTTTCTGTCACCCTGTTCTTGAAACTACAGTTGAATGGTTAAAAAAAAAAAGTGGCCACTGAACCCAAACCAAGACAGGGCAAGTTCTTCCTCTTGCCTTTTCTGGTTTCACTGAGTACAGAGCTCCCAATTTGGTGGTGAAAACTGTAGAATATAATGCTAAGAACAATTAGCAACTGGGTTCTCTGACTCATCGAGCAAACTTGTATACAGCAGAAAGGCAAAGCCAATAGGCAGAGATAAAGGATGAAAAAATAATTTTGATAGTGTTTATAGTAGGCATTGTTGGCATCCCACCCATATCCCTCTGAGACTCCTTATTTATTTATTTATTTGGCTGCAAATGATTCGGGTCTGAGTTGCGGCAAATGGGATCCTGGATCTTTGTTGCCACAGGCAGAATCTCTTTTTTTGGAGTTGAGGCATGTGAGGTCTAGTTCCCTAACTGGGGATCAAACTCTGGCCCCCTGTATTGGAAGCTCATGAGTCTTAGCCATTGGACCACCAGGGAAGTACCCCTCTGAGACCTCCTTTAATCATTTCTGTGTACCCTTTCCCCAACTGTGTGCATTTGTTTCTAATAGTCTACAATGTGATTCTATTAGGCCAATAGCTTTTGGATTACCGGAACTTCTCTGTGCATTGGCATTTAATGGTTCACACCTGTGATTATTTTAAGTCACTGTCTTTTGCTAATGAAGCTTTTTTTTTTCCCTGACATGTATAGCCAGAAGTGTCTGAGTTGATATTTCCCCAGGGTGGAGGTTGGGAATTTAATCAATGGCTGATTGGTATAGGCGTATGGGGGCCAAACTCCCTTGCTGCCAGGTGGAGCAAACTCAGTTATAATTTATGCTTTGGAGCACCCTGCAGGATCAGGCTGAAGCTGGAATTGCACACTATTGGTGTGGAGTAGCATATTTGTTTGGCTTCCTCTTCCCTGTCCTGCTTCTCACGCTCCCTTGCTGGTTTCTCCAAAGAGCGTGAAAAGAAGAAATGAAGACAGCATTCAGATGAGTCACTAGCCCCAGTTATCCCTGAGACTATTCAGTATACCTCTGAATTTTCGTTTCAAAGATGCCCAGTGCCCTTTCAGTCTGGCTTCCTCTTCATAAATTCATTCAAATAGAGGTTCTCTCATTTGCAATCAAGAGACCTGATTAACTCAACAACTGAGACACCTAGTTTATGGATTATAGTGTAGTGTTAGTTGCTTCAGTTGTGTCCAACTCTTTGAGATCCCACAGACTGTAGCCTGNTGAGACTATTCAGTATACCTCTGAATTTTCGTTTCAAAGATGCCCAGTGCCCTTTCAGTCTGGCTTCCTCTTCATAAATTCATTCAAATAGAGGTTCTCTCATTTGCAATCAAGAGACCTGATTAACTCAACAACTGAGACACCTAGTTTATGGATTATAGTGTAGTGTTAGTTGCTTCAGTTGTGTCCAACTCTTTGAGATCCCACAGACTGTAGCCTGCCAGGCTCCTCTCTCCATGGGATTCTCCAGGCAAGAATACTGGAGTGGATTGCCATTCCCTTCTCCAGAGGATCTTCCCAACCCAGGGATCAAACCAGGGTCTCCTGCATTGCAGGCAGATTTTTTTTTTACCATTTGAGCTACAGGGAAGACCTATGGTGTGAACCAAATGATTGTGTTATAGAATGTGTTAATAAGAACAGTTTATGTGCTTGACTAAACAAATGATTTAGCGAGTCTTTATATTTTAGAGATAAAACTCTGTGAAAATGAGCAAATCAACTTTTTCATTGTAAAAAATGCAGAAATAACTAAAAATTATCAAATCAATAAGTAGTATTTAGTAAAATTTTACTGTGTGTATAAGAATAGTTAGCAAACTTGGGAGCCTCCAAAAATAAAAACTGATATGAAACTCAGGGTCATGAACTTACAGGATATCTTACAAAGTGAAAATAAGCAAGTTATTTAACTTTTACAATGATTTGATTATTGCAATGAAGGTTCCCAAGTGGCAAGGGGATTGGTTAAAAGTCATGATCTTGTACCATTTTTAGGAAGGTGGCTTAAGTTTCCTTTATGATTGTCAGAGGCATTTACAAGAAATAACCTAAGTTAAGTTTCACTTATGTTCATTAAATAAGCTAGATTTAGTTTTGCTTACATGGCTAAAGTGGTTTTGTCTGCTCAAGGAATTCTCACGTCCAGCCTCCATTTTATATTTAATTTTAACAATATCTAGATACAGTTAAATTTACCATTTAACAGCCTTTGAGATAGCGTGGTAGAGAAAAGTTGGTTCTGTTGATTCATGTAGTTTTAGAGAAACTGGTGTAGCAGAATACTGAGCAGGATATTAATAACATTTCCAATCTTATTATGATTATAGACAACATATGATTTGCAATGAATTTTAAAGGCCCAGGAGAAGTTTACTGATGCTAATTATAAGAAACATTTTGACAGCTACCATCTGGAGCAAGGCTTAAGTGAATATAAGCTGCTAAAAATGAGTTTAATATGATAACCAGTTTATTGGGCAGGTTACAGAAATATCTCTCTTCTAACTACTCATCAGGGATTGAGATCATTTGCTCAAAACTTTTCTAAATTTCCCTCCCAGTTTGAAAGAAGGAAGCACAACCAACAAAATCCCAGACTTAAATTAGTTATAGATTTGGGACTAATTGGTGCCTGATTAAAGCTATTCAACCATGATCATGTTGTAAAGTAGAAGCAAAAATGGGGCCCTGGCAGGAAAGCCCATAATTACTCAGACAAAGAAACTGCAATCTCAGTGCTAAATTACTAATGGAAGTGTTTGACACTTTCTTGAGAAAGGAGGTTCCATAAGACTGTCTTTTACTCATGTAAATAATCTGTGAGATAATTGTTGAATATGAGATTTAATACTGGAAAAAGTGGCTTGTGCAACATTCTCTTGTAATTGTTAACCATTAATTAATCCACGAACTTCAAAATAATTAACGTCATAGATACAATGCCAGTTCACAAACTGAAGCTATACTTTAGTGAATTTCAGATATGCTGATTCTATTTTCTACACAGTTTACAACAGAAATGGAGTAGGGGTGTGGGGAGTGTGGTCATCTTTCCAATGTGTTTTGTTCAGAAATAACTCTCCTAATCAAGCAGACTGAAGGTATTAAGGCAATGCCTTCTATAGGTTTTATTTGCAAATGAAGTACCTTCATGTAAAGACTTGTCTCCATTCTTCACATTGTTTTCACAAATATTTCACAAGAAAGGAAAACACCTTCAGTTTTCCTTTGTCCAAGTACTGTAACTGGATGGGATGGGAAAAGGAAGGCTCAAGCACACCTCAGCATTCCTGAAGGAGTAAAAATTCTCCAGCAAAGAATTTTGCTGGTACTGATGCATTTCAATCCTTTGGATTGTGATTTTGTTTATAATCTAGGCTGCTATCCTTGTCATCCATTGATTCATTCCTCGTTCAATCAACATTTGGTCACCCGTAGTTTGCAGGTACTGGGAATGCCATAATAGCTAAGACAGGGCTCCCTCCCTTCTAAAGTCTCCACAAGCCAACATGAGTGACAGATGACATGTTGCCGGGAGCCAGCGTGAGGAATCCCACCCATGACAAGTTCACGCGGCAGGAGATTTTGATGGGCAAGGACGAGTCAAATCTCAGGGTTTTCTCCCTGGCATTTCCTGGGCATGTACCTCCCAAAACTAAGAATCTGCCTGCTTTTCCACTCTTCTGACATTCTCTGGGAAAAGTCAACTAAGGGNGCAATAACCTATAAAAGAATCTGAAAAATAGATATATACATATGTATAACTCAATTTGCTGTACATCTGAAACTTACAGAACATTGTAAATCAACTATACTTCAATTAAAAATAGAAATCTCAGAATCTTGACCACAGTA
The DNA here is from genome assembly GCA_006410615.1 of Neotragus moschatus. Classification (NCBI taxonomy): domain Eukaryota; kingdom Metazoa; phylum Chordata; class Mammalia; order Artiodactyla; family Bovidae; genus Neotragus; species Neotragus moschatus. The sequence continues at coordinate 1,303,414 of SJYA01003372.1, forward strand.
CTCTATTCATAAATTTTTTTGCAAATTTAAGTGACTTATGACCCAGTTTTATATGCCATTCTAATAAAATCTCTCATGTTCTTCAATCTGCCCCCAAACATAGTATAAATAATCTTCTGTTACACTGGACAAAATTCTGCTCATATTTTCTTTCATGCTGCTGCTGCTAAGTCGCTTCAGTCGTGTCCGACTCTGTATGACCCCATAGACGGCAGCCCACCAGGCTCCTCTGTCTCTGAGATTCTCCAGGCAAGAACGCTGGAGTGGGTTGCCATTTCCTTCTCCAATGCATGAAAGTGAAAAGCGAAAGTGAAGTCACTCAGTCGTGCCCGACTCTTAGCGACCCCATGGACTGCAGCCTATCAGGCTCCTCCATCCATGGGATTCTCCAGGCAAGAGTACTGAAGTGGGGTGCCATTGCCTTCTCCAATTTTCTTTCAATCACATGCAAGTGCACACATGTGCACACACTCCACAGTCTTCTCTAAACAGAAATATCTTCATGAATGTTGCGATACTTCACATCGTAGTACCTAGCTTAGTGACTGGCGTGTAATAGGCATGTAAGAAGAAACACATTGTTTTGAACTTAAATCATTAGCAACACAATTTTTCTCCCTGCATCCCATTTGGCATTATAAACCCAGTGATTTAAGGCAAGGAAAATACCGCTTTATTTAGGAGGAGTCTGGAATGCGTTGGGAATTCTTCTGAGATAGAAAGAATGAGTCCTCTCCTTCCATCTTGGGGGGATATAGAGAAGAAGAAGGAGAAGAGGAAGGAAAGCATGAGAAGATGTGCCTTGGCTTCCTTGCTCTGGGTTGAATCTTGCAGTGGAGAGGTCTGGTACGTTGTCTTAGAAAGAAGTTGAAAGATGAGTGGTTTGGGGGGGGGGTGTGATCCTAATTAGGAACTCCTGAGATGACAAGCATGTAAGGAGGGACAACATTCTGGAAAGTGGTCCTGTTGTGACTCTCTTATGGGTCCCCCAACTTTCCATACATGGAATGGATCTGAAAGTTTTCACAGGCTCCAGGGAAGAACCAAAGTGAAGCTTGAGAATCTACTGGGGAACTTTCCATGAAGGGTCTCTGTGGAGGCGAAGGGAGAAATATAGTGAAGGCCATTGAGGGAGTGGATGAACAGAAGAGTGAGTGAAACCTTGGAGGGTTTAAAAAGCCAAATAAAATCAAAGTGGGGCCCAGAAAGCAAGGAGAGATGGTTACTTGGAACAAGAAGACAGATCACAAGATGTACAAGCCATGGATTTGAGCCATGCATGTGAAAGGCAGCCAGTTCCAGAAGTGTAGCAAACACAACCTCACAGGAATACCCATCTAGAAACCAAAGTAGCCCTACAAAAGAAATGGGCCCCAACCGCTCCTAACACTAGAAGGGCTACAAGCTTCCCCATCCAACCACATCTAGGGGAAAGGGGGGAAAGGAAAGCAGCCTTAAGGGGGAGGTGAAATTTAAATTGACTGAATATTCTGTAATACAGATGGAATTATATAAAAAGGATTATTTAGACCAGAAGAGAGAAAAATCTGTTAACTTTTTTCTCTTGTGTCAGTTATCTCTGGCCATGCATAATTTTCTATTACTGCTGTAATAAATTATCACAGGCTTACTGGCTTAAACAATGCAAATTTATTATCTTACAGTTCTGGTGATTGTAAGTCTTGACACAGGGCTCCCTGGACTAAAATAGAGGTGTCAGCAGAGCTGCATTCCTTTCTGGAGATTCTAGGAGAGAAACCGTTTCCTTGCCTTTTCTAGATTCTAGAGGTCATCTGTAGTTTTTGGCTCACGATCCCCTTCCTCCATCTTCCAAGCCAGCACTTCTGACCATTCTCCCACAGCCATGTATCCCATTACCATGGAGGGCTTCCCAGGTGCTGCTAGTGGTAAAGAACCCACCTGCCAAGCCAGGAGATGCAAGAGATGCCGATCCGATCCCTGAATCAGGAAGAGCCCCTGGAGAAGGAAAGGACAACCTACTCCAGTATGCTTGCCTGGAAAATCTCATGGAAAGAGGAGCCTGGTGGCCTCCACGGGGTCACAAGGTCAGACACAACTGAGTGATTGAGCACATGACTAAAGGGGGCCCACTGAGACGATCCAGAATTGCCTCCCCATCTCAAGACCCTTCACATCATCATAACTGCAAAGTCTCCTTTGCCTTGTAAGGTAACATTCACAGGTTCTCTGGATTAGGGTGTCAACATCTTTGTGATTTTTTAAAATTTTCATAGTTGATTTACAGTGTTGTATTAGTTTCCGGTGTACAGAAAGTGAACCAGTTATACATATACATATATCTACTCTTTTTAAGATTCTTTTCCCATATAGGTCATTACAGAGTGTTGAGTTCCCTGTACTATACAGTGGGTCCTTATTAGTTATCTATTTATATGTGGTAGTATGTATATGTCAATTTCAGTCTCTCAATTTATCCCTCCCCTCCCCTTATCCCCCTGGTAACCGTAAGTTTGTTCTACATCTGTGACACTATTTTTGTTTTGTAAGCTCGTTTGTATCATTTTTTAAGTGAAAGTGTTAGTTGCTCAGTTGTGTCCAACTCTTTGTGACCCCATGCCTACCAGACTCCTCTGTCTGTGGAATTCTCCAGGCAAGAGTACTAGAGTGGGTTGCCGTTCCATTCTCCAGGGTACCTTCCTGACCCAGGGATCAAACCAAGGTCTCCTGCATTGCAGGCAGATTCTTTACCAACTGAACCACCAGGGAATCCCATAGATGCCACATATAAGCAATATCATATGGTATTTACCTTTCTCTGTCTGACTTACTTCATTTAGTATGACCATCTTCAGGTCCATCCATGTTGCTGCAAATGGCACCGTTTTGTTCTTTTCATCGCTGAGTAATATTTCATTGTATATATGTTCTGCATCTTCTTTATTCACTCATCTGTTGATGGACATTTGGGTCACTTCCATGTCTTGGCAATTCTAAATAGTGCTGCTATGAACACTGGGGTGACGTATCTTTCCAAATTAGAGTTTATTAGTGTGTCAGCATCTTTGGGTGGCCATTATTCCACCTGGCATAGGCCATGATGATGTGGAGATATTAGAGGGCAGGGAGAAACACTCAAGACTCCTGAAGGGCCCCTCTTGGCTCAGAATGAGCATCCTGGCACTTCCAGCTCATTCTGTTAGCCTGGGCCACAGTCACAGTAGGAGGTACTAGAGAGTTGTATGGCCAAGGGCCTTCATTCAGGGCATGGAGAAGAAAGAGAGTCATTTCTGCCATCTACTCATCTCCCACCCTCGCCCATAGCACTCCCTGCTAGTGAGCCAATGGTAGGCGCTGGAAACCAGCTCCCAACACTACATACTTGCACATTACTAAGTTGAAGCTGTCATGTAATGTATAGAGATATGATAAATGTTAGTCAAGGAGAATTGAATTGAATTCTACCATGAACAGGATGGTTATAACATGAGCCTCTCAAAGCTGAAGAAAACATAATGTGAATGAGAATGATAGAGCTGAATCATCTTTGTTCATTTGGCCACTTTTGTTAAAGTGGTCATGTTTTCTGCTTAACTGGCATCATAATTTTGTGGCTTCCAGTCAGGTTTTCCCCATTTATAAGTGTAGCATTTCCTAAACATCCATGAATTCAAAAATGCTAGAATCTGCCTAGGCAAATCCTGAATTTGGAGGAAAAAAAGACAAAATAAAATACTAACAGAGAAATAGATGTTAACTATTTGGAAAATAGTGAAAATCCAAGCACTTTTTAAAACTATATCTTAATCATGTTTTGATCAATTTTTCTTCTTATTTCATAGCAGAGCTGCTTTATATGAGCAATTTATTCATTTGTGAAAGAAAACTAATAGTAAAGTTTTGTAACAAGGAAACTTTTTAATAGCATAATTTTCCTGAAATATATTAATTTTGAACAATGAGCCCATGTGTTTCTTTTCTACAAAGATCAAGGAAAGACCAAAACAGACATTATGTGAGTCTATTTGAAAGCAAATTTTGATACTTTAATGAGGAACGCCATGCTAACACAGTGCCTCAGATTGATCATTTTTCCAGGGCGATCAGTTACTTTAGCTGTCATTGTAACTGATCATCTGACAATGCATTTTTCTCTGCCCCTCCCTATTTCTGCATTGTCATGTCCTTTACCTGCATTCACTGCTGGGTGTCACCTACACATCCCAGCCTCACTCCTGATCTCGAGCTTCTCATGACTTGATATGCTCTGATTCTACAGGTCCCAGGGAGGGTGGACTTAGAATGAGATGCCTACGCTATGAAGGGTCCTGCATGGCAGCGTGCATCCCAGGGATCTCATGAGCCCTCCAAGTCATAGCTTTCCATCCATCTCTCCTATGCCAGGCCATCCCATTGCAACCCCTGGCTACTGGGTAGATAAAATGAAAAGCTGATGTTATCACTCTACTGTTTAACATTATCTAGTGGGTCCTCCTTACAAGTAGAATAAAAAGCCAAAATGCAAACGTTGACCCCCTTCATGCCCCTCAAAAGTCATCTCCTTTGACTCTCCCTTCATTCACTCTTTTCCAGCCACACTGATCTTTCTGTCGTGGGGTCTTTGGACTTGCTCTTCCATCTGCCTGAAGCCCTTATTACTGCAACTCACAAATATTTTGTAGATGGGTCAGACACTGTTCTAGTTTGTGTGAACTAAACATATGAAAAGCCCTGCCCTACTGAAGCATACACTCTCTTCCTCAGGATTTTTTAATGGCTGCTTTCTGAATCTTCTCTGGTTTTCCTAGCTGAAGAAATTCATACCTGTAGTCACCCTATGCCATAACTCCCTTTTGTTTCCTTCATTCTTGCTGTGCATAAAAGTATCTGTTTATTCACTGTCTTATTGCTTTAGAATGTGATCTCCACTTCTCTCTTGCTCTTTACTAGTTCCGAGAACTGTACAGGCAGTGGGAAAGGAGGTGCATGGCATGGGTTCCTAGGCTCTGTAGCTGGTGCATCAGAACACGACCTCTGCTTATTTTTTCCACAGGAAATGCATCTCTTGGAAAATAATTATCATTTCTCCTAACTGCCCATTGAAATTAGGCCTAGAAATAATAGAAAGTCACAGAGTCAGTTTTAGAGATAGGTATTCTCAAAGTTGTTTGCTTTTGAACATAACAAAGTGACTCTGGATAAGGTGAGAAATTCCAAATCTTAGAAAGTAATTTTGTTTAAAACTGTGGTTGTCAGTTGCCAAGATATGCAGTATTAAAATGCTTCATCATCTCAAGCAGGAATCGGCAAGCCTTGTTGGATGGGCAAGCCTAAGGATAGGATTAAGTTTAAGGACAAGGACAGCAGGGCTCAAAAAGACTGAAGATAGTGGGTTTGAGGGATTATGGCCTTGTGGAGGGAAGACACAGAAAATATCCCCTCGGCACTTCTTGTCTCTCCCTGCCCCTGCCTTTGCTGGCGGAGTAACAGCTGTAGAATTCAGTTCCACCTGGAAGCAGCATGAAACCCAGGAATGATACTGCTTGAACACAGATAAGCTGTGTCCTGCTTGGAGGTTGTAGGGAAAGTTGATCCCATTCCCAGGGCATGGCTGATGCTGGAGTGCCTTCAGGTCTAGACATTTCTATGTGTGTGTGTGGAGGCTTCCTTCCCAACTGCGCCCATAGAAGCTTCCAGTCCAGCAGTGGTGATGTGTGCTTGGTCTTCTCTCATAGCAGTGGAGGACTGTGTCATATTGCTTGACTACCAGGAATAGCATGAGACAAAGATGGCAATAGAAGAGCCTGAGACTCTTGGCTCAGAACAACAGTAACAAAATATTTCCATTGTTCTTTGCTGAAGGTAACAGTAGTCAGAATCGAGGCTCTTGGACCAAATGACCAACTCTGAAGTTCTTAGAATTATTATGAGGTGGATTGTATGGATGGCAGAAAGACTTTTCTTGCAAATAGGGGGTATCGGGGCAAAGAATCCGTTAGTACAAATGAAAACGTCATAAGAAATACCACTATTTTGTATCCCAACCTGGTAATGAGATGAGGATGAGAGGAGGATGAGAGGTTAGATGGCATCACCAGCTCAGTGTGGACAGGGAGGTCTGGCATGCTGCAGCCCATGGGGTCGCAAAGAGTTGGACACGACTGAGCAACTGAACTGAACTGAACTGACTGAACCCGGTAAAGCAGGACATACCAATTTCATAAATATTTAAAGCACAATTTTGAAATGAACATTTATTTCCCTTGAAGTAGGTTGTACCCATATAAAGGACACTCTTAGAAACACTTCGCTGTATCAAAAATGTCAGTGAATTTATTTAAAATCAAGTCTGAAAATCCCATTGACATTGAAAAACTGCCTGTTAATCTGCTTTGTCTCTGTGAGAGATTAAAACTTTTCTTCTTAGCAAGTATGAAGGTTATGCACAAAAGAGTAATAAATGGAAAATAGATGAGTGGTTGGCAGGGGAGAGGCTGGCAGTAGCGGTGAGGATGGCTCTAAAGGATCAGCACAAGGAAGCTCCCTTGGCTTGGTGGACAGTTCTGTATCCTGATGCTGGTTACATGAATTATATACGTGATAAAACTGCACAGAACTACACATGCATGTATACAGAGGCGCATGCAAAACTTGTAAATGTGAATAATGTCTATGGGTTGCACCAATAACAATCTGCTGGTTTTGATAATATACCCTAAGTTATATAAGGCATTACTATCCTAAGAAGCTGAGTGAAGGGTAAACAGAAATCTCAGTACTGCCTTTCAACTTCCTGGATGGAAGTCTTTAATTATTTTAAGATTAAAAGGTTTTTAAACAGATAAAACTGTGACTTTCATAGGATGGAATGAGAGGATCCTCACTCAGAATTTGATGAGAAATACCCAGTTCAGTTCAGTTCAGTTCAGTCGCTCAGTCATGTTAGCACAGGGCATGCGGGCTTCAGTAGTTGTGACTCATGGGCTTAGTCGACTCTCTGCGATACCCATGGACTGCAGCATGCTAGGCTTCCCTGTCCATCACCAACTCCTAGAGCTTGCTCAAACTCTTGTCCATTGAGTCAGTGATGCGATTCAACCATATCATCCCTCTCTCCTCCCGCTTTCAATCTTTCCCAGCATCAGGGTCTTTTCCAATGAGTCAGTTCTTCGCATCAGGTGGCCAAAGTATTGGAGTTTCAGCTTCAGCATCAGTCCTTCCAATGAATATTCAGGACTGATCTCCTTTAGAATGTACTGGTTGGATCTCCTTGCAGTCCAAGGGACTCTCAAGAGTCTCCTCCAACACCACAGTTCAAAAGCATCAATTCTTCAGTGCTCAGCTTTCTTTATAGTCCAACTCTCACATCCATACATGACTACTGGAAAAACCATAGCTTTCACTAGACGGACCTTTTTCGGCAAAGTAATGTTTCTGCCTTTTCATATGCTGTCTAGGTTGGTCATAGCTTTTCTTTCAAGGAGCAACTGTCTTAATTTTATGGCTGTAACCACCATCTGCAGTGATTTTGGACCCCAAGAAAATTGTCTGTCCCTGTTTCCATTGTTTCCCCATCTATTTGCCAAAAAGTGATGGGATCGGATGCCATGATCTTGGTTTTCTGCATGTTGAGTTTTAAGCCAATTTTTTCTCTCCTCTTTCACTTTCATCAAGAGGCTTTTTAGTTCATCTTCTTTGGTGGTGAGAAACATCCAAGTAGATGCCAAATCAACTATATTTTGCTTACCATATGGATGTCTCACACAGACACATGACCATGTCTCATCACAGACTTGGTAATTCAGAGTTCAGAGGTCTGAAAATGAAGAACAATATTCCCCCTCCAAAACCCATGTTTTTATTTAAAATTGTGGGACCAAAATCATGTTTTTAATGTCTGCCTTAAGTTGAGTTCCCTGAGAGACTCTGACAGAACCATGTGAATGCACATAATTTATGTGAGACATTATCCCAGAAAATACCGCTTATGAATTACAGGAATGAAGGAAGGAAGCCAGCTAAGGGTGCATTATAGAGCAACTTGACAACTGACTGAGCTTCCCTGGCAGCTCAGCTGGTGAAGAATCCAACCTGCAATGCAGAAGACCTCAGTTGGATTCTTGGGTCGGGAAGATCCCCTGGAGAAGGGATAGATAGCCACTCCAATATTCTTGGGCTTCCTTTGTGGCTCAGATGATAAAGAATCCACCCACAATGTGGGAGACCTGAATTCGATCCCTGGATTGGGAAGATCCCCTGGAGAAGGGAACAGCTACCTACTCTGGTATTCTGGCCTGGAGAATTCCCACGGACAGAGGAGCCTGGCAGGCCACAGCCATGGGATCACAAAGAGTCAGACACAACTGAGTGACTTTCACTTTCATTTTTTTTTTTACCATGAACTGAAGCCCAGTCCCCCTGAGGTAGTCTGGGAGATAGCTTACATGCATCAGTTATCCAAAATGAGGAGAGAGGGAGCTGGAAGAGGGTACTTGCCGTGTCCTTGGTTGACAGGTGCATCAACTCTCTTAGGGGTATAATCCTGTTCTGATTATACTGATAAGTGAAGTTTGATTCTCACTTAAAATAAAACTGTTATCTTATGAGTTTCCTCATTTTGGGTTATAAGCTCAAGTTCAGTGAAGTTGTATGTGTAAGAATCTATGACCAGGACTGAGGGTACATTCATTCAGAGAGGATTTCTATATGTTTATTCCAAGTACACCAACAGTCTCACTTCTTTAAGAAGGATCACTTTTATGTAAATTCTTTGACTTTGTGGTTCCTGAGCCATTTGCTTGAGGAGCAGG
>SJYA01003372.1:1346170-1357420 GCA_006410615.1 Neotragus moschatus
TGGAGATAGCTTCTTAAAGAGGGGTGAGTCTTTATGCATTAAAGAATGTCAAATGTAGTTCTATCACTTACATTTCAAGGGCATTCTATGCAAGGCTGCCCTAGGTCTCTGTTGTAATGCCCAGAAAAGTTCTGCTAGCCCTTGCTCCAAAGAAAACTATTTTGTTTCTTCTTAGATGAAGGTTCATTCTTGTCTGAGTATTTGAATTTCATCAAGAAGGTGAAAAGTCCTTGCTTTGGATACATAAAATTAAAACAAATTAGTCAGTACTTTTTTGGGATGTCCTAGTCTCTTACCAAACAAACTGTGGAAAATTCCCAAAGAGATGGGAATACCAGACCACTTGACCTGCCTCCTGAGAAATCTGTATGCAGGTCAAGAAGCAACAGTTAAAACCAGACATGGAACAACAGACAGNGACAGGGAAGCCTGGCGTGCTGCAGTCCATGGGGTCACAAAGAGTCAGACATGACTAAGCAACTCAACTGAACTGAACTGAACTGTCTCTTAACATTTCAGAGTTCCATAGCCTACCTCTTCCATTCCAAAAACCATCCCAACTGTTTCCATTACCAGTTGAGAATGGAGGCCCAAACACAGATGGCTACTGGTCATACTCTGTATGTATATGTATACTTTGTAGGTATGTATACTTTGCATGTATGTGTGCTNACTCAACTGAACTGAACTGAACTGTCTCTTAACATTTCAGAGTTCCATAGCCTACCTCTTCCATTCCAAAAACCATCCCAACTGTTTCCATTACCAGTTGAGAATGGAGGCCCAAACACAGATGGCTACTGGTCATACTCTGTATGTATATGTATACTTTGTAGGTATGTATACTTTGCATGTATGTGTGCTAAGTTGCTTCAGTCATGTCTGACTCTTTGCGACCCCATGGACTGTAGCCCACCAGGCTCCTCTGTCCATGGGATTCTCCAGGGAAGAATACTGGAGTGAGTTGCCATGCAACAGGGGATCGAACCCCTGTCTCTTGTCTCCTGCCTTGGCAGACAGGTTCTTTACCATTAGCACCGTCTGGGAAGCCCATATGTATGCTTCACTCACACATTGTAAGTGTGAGACATACCGTTCAGCTGTTACTGCTGCCAAAATGTGACATCATTACATTATTAAGTGTTACGATGACGATCACGTAAATGTTCCAGTTCCCTGTTGCTCAGAGCACAGTTTGTGGACCAGCAATGTTAGCATCACCTGGAACCTTGTGAGAAATAATTTAAAGCCTCACCCTAGATGCGATAAATAAGAATCTGCATTTTAACAAGATATCCAGGTGATTTATAAGCTCATTAAAGTTTGAAAGGCTGTGGCTTAGAGTATAGACTTTGGAGTCAGACTAGCTGTGTGACTAGGCAGTGAAAATAAAATGTGACATTTACTAAGGGCTTAGTGGCACCATAACTGTGCCCAAGTCATCCTAATTAAATAACACCTCTGAGTCCCTGTTCTTTTTTCTATAGGAAAAAAAAACAAAGGTAAATATACTTAATTCGTCCAGCAAATAGCACCATCAAACTGCTCCATCCTAAACCCAGACGTCACCCTCGACCCCTCCTTTTCCCCTGCCTTCATCCAGTCCTGACTGCCCTGCTTGCAGTTGATCCCATCTAGTTTTCCCTCTCTGCACAGCCAACAGCTTCATTTTAATCATCATTTCCCTTGCCTGTACCACTGCAGTAGCCTCTTGATTGGTGGCCATCAACCATCCATCTCAACTCAATCCATTGCTCACATAACATTAAAATACATATAAAACTCAACCATAAAGTGCCATAGAGACAACCTATAACAAAAGCTCATCTGTAAGATGCAATAATTTCCAAGGGTAAGCAAAGCAACCTGAGTGTGACCTCAGAGAGGCATATGTGATGTGGTTCTCATGGGTTCTAGGGAAAGGGAGACCAAAATGGACGAATTTCGGTCTTCCTTTCCCTCCTCCCCCTTTCCATCCACCTCACCTCCTTTCTAAATCTCTTATGCTTGAGAGTGGACATACATGCAGCTAGACTGCATCTTATTCATATAGCTTTGAGATCAAGCACTTGCCTCCCTCAAACTGATGTTTTACTATTAAGTTTGCCTTCTGAGTATAATTTAAGTTCCCATGAAAATTCTCCTACAGAAGAAAATAAGCTGATAAGCATCTTGTCTACCTATCAGTCTTGCTTCTTAGAATGTTAATAAATTTGCATTGTTTTATTCATCTGTCCTTCAAGTGAAAGTATTAGTCACTCAGTCGTGTCTGACTCTTTGTGACCTCATGGACTGGAGCGCACCAGGCTCCTCTGTCCATGGAATTCTCCAGGCAATAATACTGGAGTGTGGAGCCATTCCCTTCTCCAGGAGCTCTTTCTGACCCAGAGATCAAACCCAAGTCTCCCATGAGGTCATGCGCCACCCAACCAACTAATTCTGAGTAGACTGACTAAATCACATTCTTGATACCTATATTGATTTGGTTGCAAAACAAACCATCCAAATACATAGTGGTTTTGTGAGTGAAGTCGCTCAGTCGTGTCCAACTCCTTGCGACTCATGGACTCTAGCCTATCAGGCTCCTCTGTCCATGGGATTTTCCAGACAAGAGTGCTGGAGTGGATTGCCATTTCTTTCTCCATGGGATCCTCCCAACCCAGGAACAGAACCCGAGTCTCCCACATTGTAGGCAGATGCTTTGCCATCTGAACCATCCAAATACATAGTGGCTTTAGGCACAACTATTTATTGAGCTTGTGATTCTGTAGGTCATCAGCTTAGATTGGGCTAAACTGGCTGGTTCTGCTGATTTGAGCTCCCCTGGTTGACCTTGGTTGGGACTCACACTAGCTATAATCAGCTGCCAGCCTGACTGGAGGCTGGCTGACTGCCCATTCTCCTCCACATGGTGTCTAATCCTCCAGTAGGCTTTTCTGGGCTTGATGGCAAAAGTTCAAGTGCACCAAGAGGACAAGCCCCAATGTGCAGGCAGTTTTCAGGTTTCTGCTCATGTTACATATGCTCTGGTCCCATTGGCCAAAGCAAGTCACAAGACTAAGCCCTGAGTCAGTGTAGGAGGGAACTACTAAAGAATGTGAATATTGAAAGCCATGAACAAATTAAACCATCCTTGCAAGCAATTCGCCAAGCATCTGAAGTGGATAGCCAGGACATAGTGAGGACATCAAGGAACCAGCAATCATTAAAGCCAGGCAGCTTCAGACATTATTAAGTCATCGTCTATTTTCAGTATATCCAATAACTGCAATATTCTATAGCATTTTCTTAAAGTAAGGTCAACCTACATGTGTGAGATGAATTCAAACAAAAAAGCCCTTAATCCTTGGGAGGCACTGCCACCACTCTCTTCTCTGTATTTGGGTGTCATCACTGTGAACACAAAGTGTTAATGTCGTGGCTCATATCCGTGCTGTATTGTCAGGAATGGGAGCAGGCAATGAGAAGCCAATTCTCTCCCTTGACATATAAGGAATCACAAGTTTCAACATCCACAGCAGATGTCAGATGTGTCTGGCCTTGCATATAATTTAACTTTCTATGTTATACTACTTGAACAAAAAGAGTGAAAAAATGTGTTTCCATTTTTTTTCACCAAATACAACTGGTGAAAAGAACTCCTCATACTAACAAAACTAAATTTAAAACTGTCTAAAGTGGTTAGGTCAGAACTCTAGGACAGATTTCAAAAAGACAAACTCAATTAAACCTAGGTTATCTTCTGAAACGTTCTGGAATATTCTATGGGTATTGTGTGCCTGTAGGGATGCCTGGTGAGCTAGTTCCCCCAGAGTCCTAACTAGGAAGTAAGATACGAGCCCACTGTTTTTGGCATCACCCATCAAACTATTTTCCTAATGCATCTTCACCTCTTGAGATTTCAGCCATCAGCAGGGGAAGAAGAAAGGACACTAATGTTTGCTCTCTTAAGCCTCTTTCTCTTTCCTTGGCTCTTTCTCCCAGAACCATAAGAACTTCCTTTCCCAGTGGAATAGAAGCATCTCTTCTTCATTTCCTCCTTCCTTGTGTATGATCTTTGATTTCTCCTATTTTCTTCCTAGTCATAAACCTTATGACTCACAAGATAGTGGAAAGGGAGTAACACCTAAAAGGAGATAAAAAAACATATTGAGTTATTATTTTCAAAATACCATCGCCATCTACTTGTTTTCAAAATTATATTTTTGTTGCAGCAGAAGTGGAAACATTGTCCAAGTACAACGTAAAAGAAATAGTGTCTGTGTAATAGCAAGACTATCCCAAACCTTGGCATAAAGATAAGCCAGAAAGGGATTTGTGTTTGTTACAGTAGCATTCTTATATTTCTCTTGTCCTCTCTCCTTTTTGTCTATTAACCTCCCAGATATTAGTGGATGCGGAGCTGTATGGTGGCAAGAAGATGATTGTGGTTAAGAAACATGGTTTAGAATCTTAGTTCTTCTATTTGGTAATTGTATGATCCAGACCAAATTCACCACATTTCCCTTGAGCCTCAGTTCAGTTCAGTTCAGTTGCTCAGTCGTGTCTGACTCTGTGACCCCATGAACCACAGCAACGCCAGGCCTCCCTGTCCATCACCAACTCCCGGAGTTCACACAAACTCATGTCCATCAAGTTGGTGATGCCATCCAACCATCTCATCCTCTGTCATCCCCTTCTCCTCCTGCCTTCAATCTTTCCCAGCATCAGTGTCTTTTCCAATGAGTCAGTTCTTCACATCAGGTGGCCAAAGTATTGGAGTTTCAGCTTCAGCATCAGTCCTTCCAATGAATATTCATCTCCCTTAGGATGGACTGGTTGGATCTCCTTGCTGTCCAAGGGACTCTCAAAAGTCTTCTCCAACACTACAGTTCAGAAGCATCAATTTTTCTGTGCTCAGCTTTCTTTATTGTCCAAATCTTACATCCACACGTGATGGCTGGAAAAACCATAACTTTAACTAGACTGACCTTTGTTGGCAAAGTAATGTGTCTGCTTTTTAATATGCTGTCTAGGTTGGGCATAGCTTTTCTTCCAAGGAGCAAGAATTTGTCCTTTACTTTCATGGCTTCAGTCACCATCTGCAGTGATTTTGGAGCCCCCAAAAAGATGATATGGAACCAATATAGTATTGTAGAGTAAAATAAAGTAAAAATAAAAATTAAATAAAAATAAAAAAATAAAGTCTGTCACTGTTTCCATTGTTTCCTTATCTATTTGCCATGAAGTGATGGGACCAGATGCCATAATCTCAGTTTTCTGAATGTTGAGTTTTAAGCCAACTTTTTCACTCTCCTCTTTCACTTTCATCAAGAGGCCCTTGAGCCTCAGCTTCCCTTTTTGTGATATTGGAATAAAATGCCTTTCTTCACAGCATTGTGATGAGAATCAAATAAGATATATAAGCAGACACCCAGTTCAGTACCTGACCTATAGTGGATGTTTGGTAAATGATAATATTATCATACCCTCAGTTAATAGATTTTTCTACTCAAAGCATTAACATCCAATATCCCAATCCATCTCATCCCATGACGCACCCTCTAGCCTGCAGGTGTTACCAGCTTGTGTTATCAACTGCACACTTTTAATAGCTCAGCCTTTCTCTCTGCAAAGATTTCCCAGCAGATCTGCACTCAAATTCTCCCCAAGGCTGGGTCAGGTAGGAGGGGAGGAAAGGCGAATTCTTACCACCTGCCTGCAGTGTGGATGCCATTCTGTTTGCATAATCTCTTTATGCAATGCCTCGAGTCCAAATAGCTCATGAAGCACTTTATAAACTTCAGTGACAAAGCATGTTACAAAGAGAAAAGTACTAGGCCCACCACTGGGATGGTTCCCCTCCAGGGTGCAGTGAAGATGTTGCAAAACCTGGCACAGTACCTCTTCCCAGCAATTAGGAAGGCAAGTAAGGAGTAATGCTCTGACTTCACCTGAGGGCACAGGCGAGTTGGACTTTTAAGAGGAAATGACCCAAGCTGGAAGTATAATAAGAAAAGAGAGATGCCTGGCTTTCATAACCATGGGTAGCCAAGAAATTAGATTTGTGATGCACCTAGAGATTTAATTTGTTTTATTAAAGCCAGCATAATGCTCAGAAAATAATAGATCCAGGCTTCTCACAGTGTGGCTGGAGAAGACCACACTGGAATCATTTGAGATGTGTTTAAATATGCAGGTTCCTGGGCTCACCCCGCCTCTCTGGCTGATCCAGGGGATCTAGACTGAGGCCTGGGAGTCTGTATTTTTAAAGCAACCTCCAAAAATAAATAAATAAATAAAAGCAACCTCCAGTGGTCATTTTGTCCCAGGAGGTTTGTCTTCTGTTTCATTTCCATCTCCTTATACTGCTCTCTGGGAAATGGTGGAGAAGCAGCGGAAGAACAAGAAAATCCCAGAGGGACCAAGTAGCAATGCTAAGGCACTCAGCTTCCTGTGAGCCATGAAGATAAAGAAAACCTCTCCCTGCCCACCCTCCATCCTCAAGAGAAAGCGAATATTTAAAAGTACAGCCTTGTGCCATTTTACAAGCAAAAGACTCCCATGAACTCCTACCATAGGTATCTCTGTTAGTCCCTTTCCAAATCTATGTTTTTAGATCTCATAAAGACTTATTTTTTACTGAAATATCTTAGATTTACAATATTGTGTTGATTTCAAGTGATTCAGTTCTATATATATGCATATGTGTACATACACACACACACATACATATTTTTGTTTAGATTCTTTTCCATCATAGATTATTACAAGATTTTGAGTATAGTTCCCTGTGCTATACAGTAGGTCCTTGTTGTTTATCTATTTTATATATAGTAGTATATATATATTAAGCCCAAACTCCTGATTTATCCCTTCCTTTATGAAGACTTCTTAACTCAGCTGATTATACCTTAATTTCCTTTAAGGCAATGGTTCTTGATATTTTTTAAGTCCAAGACTGCTTGAGACTTGCGGGAACTATGAATCCTCTCCTCACAAAATATTTATACATACACAATATTCAGGAGATAACTCAGAGTCCTAGGACTTTAAGTGTGGTCCCCACACCAGTAGTAGTAACCTCACCTGGGAGCTTGCTAGGAATGTAGATGCCATGTGTGACAAAATGGATGAATCTTGAGGGTATTATGGTAAGTGAAATAAGGCAGACAGAGAAAGACAACTACTCCATGATCTCATTTATATGGGAAACCTAGGAGAAAAAAAAACCTCGTAGAAACAGAACAGATTAGTGGTTGCCAGGGGTGGGAGGTAGGAGTAAGGTAATGGGTGAAGGTAGTCAAAGGGTATAAACTTCCAGTTATAAGATGAATAAGTTCTGTAATAAGCAAAACATGATTTTGTTGTTCAGTCTCTCAGTCATGTCTGACTCTTTGCAATCCCATGAACTGCAGAACGCCAGGCTTGCCTGTCCTGCACCGTCTCCCAGAGTTTGCTGAAACTGATGCCCATTGAGTCAGTGATGCCATCCAACCATCTCATCCTCTGTCACCCCCTTCTCCTGCCTTCAAAGTTTGGTGACTATAGTTAATAAAGCTGTGTTTCATATTTGAAAGTTGCTAAGAGAGTATATTTCAAAAGTTTTCACCACACACACACAAATTTGTAACTATGAGGTGATAGATGTGTTAACTAATCTTATCGTGGTAACCATGTTGCAATGTATACAAATATAAAATCACTACTTGCACATCTTGGGCTTCCCTGATGGTTCAGTCTGTAATGAAGGAATGCAGGACACCCAGGTTCAGTCCCTGGGTTGGGAAGATCCCCTGGAGAAGGAAATAGCAACCCACTCCACTTTCTTGCCTGGGAAATCCCATTGACAGAGGAACCTGGCAGGCTACCGTCCATAAGGTCACAAGAGTCAGACACAACTGAGCGACTAAACTACCATGACCATTTGCACATCTTAAACCTACAAATGTTACATGTCAGTTATAGCTCAATAAAGCCAGGGGGAAAAGGAATGTAGATACTTGACAAAATTCAACATCCTTTCAATGGTTAAAAACTTACAACAAATTGAGTATATAGAAGGAATGCACCTCAATGTAATAAAGGCCATATGTGACAAACCCACAGCTAACATCATACTCAAGGGGCAAAGGTTGAAAGCTTCGCACTAAGATCAAAAACAAGACGTGCCCACTCTTACAATTCCTATTCAACACAATTCAACGCAGTGTTTTAAAGTCCTAGCCAGAGCAACTAGGCAAGGCAAAGAAAAAAAAAAGATGTCCAAATAAGAAAGGAAGAAGATTGTTTCCACAGATTTCATAATCACATACATGTATGTAACACACACACATATTATATACACACACATACACATATATATACACGCATATGTATATCTCCCTAAAGATTCCACCAAAAAACTGTTAGAACTAATAAACAAATTCAGTAAAGTCAGAGGATACAAAATCAACCTGTAAAATTCAGTTGCATATCTATACACTAACAACAAACTATCTGAAAAATAAAACAATCCAATTTAGAATGGCATTAAAAAGATTTAAAAACTTAGGAATAAGTTTACCCAAAATGGGAAAGAGCTCTGCACTGAAAATTATAAAACACTGATGAAAAAAAATTGAAGAAGACACAAATAAATGGAAAGATGTCTCATGTTCATGGATCAGAAGAATCAGTATAATTAAAATGTCCATACTACCCAAAGCCATCTATAAATTCAGTGCAATCCCTATCAAATTTCCAATGGCACTTTTCACAAAAATAGGAAAAATGATCCTAAGTTTTTTATGGAATCACGTAAGACCTGAATAGTCAAAGCAATCCTGAGAAAAGAACAAAGCTGGATGCATCACACTCCATAACTTCAAACTATATTACAAAGCTATAGTAATCATAACATTATGTTGAAAGTTGAAAGTTAAGTCACTCAGTCGTGTCTGACTCTTTGCAACCCTGCGGACTGTAGCCCACCAGGCTCCTCCATTCATGGGATTCTCCAGGCAAGAGTACTGGAGTGGGTTGCCATTTCCTTCTCCAGGGGATCTTCCCGACCCAGGGATCAAACCCAGGTCTCCCACATTGCAGGCAGACGCTTTAACCTCTGAGCCACCAGGGAAGTCTATGTTATTGGCATAAAAACTAGCATGTAGACCGATAGAACAGAATCAACAGCCCAGAAGTAAACCCACACATATATGGTAAACTAATATTTGACAAGGAAGCCAAGAATACACAGTGGGGGAAAGATAATCTCTTCAGTAAATGATGTTGGGAAAATTGGATATTTACATGCAAAGGAATGAAATTGGATCTCTATCTTACACCACTCAAAAACACTAACTCAAAATGGGTAAGACATAAACATAAGAATGAAACCTTAAAGTTCCTAGAAGAAAACACAGGATTTAAGAAGCTCCCTGACATTGGTCTTAGTAAGGATTTTTTGGATGCGGAAACAGAAGCTAAAATAAACAAATGAAACTATATCAAACTAAAAAGCTTTCACACAGCAAAAGAATCAGCAAAATGTAAAAGCATCCTAGAGAATGGGAAAAATATTTGTAAACCATCTATGTGATAAAGAGTTAATATCCAAAATATGTAAGGAACCCATACAACTCAATGGCAAAAATCAAATCATCCAGCTAGAAAATAGGCAAAGGACTTGAATAGACATTTCTCTAAAGACAACAAATGGCCAACAGATATGTGAAAAAAATACTTAGCATCACTAGTCATCAGGAAAATGCAAGTCAAAACCACAATGAGCCAAACACCACACCTTTTAACTGTCTATTATCAAAAAGATAAGAGACAGCAAGTATATGCAAGGCTGTGGAGAAAAGGGAACCCTTGTGCACAGTAATGGAAAACACAATGGAGGTTCCTCAAACTTTTTAAAATACCACTACCATGTGATCCTGCAATCCCACCTATGGGTATGTATCCAAAGGAAATGAAATTACAATCTCAGAGAAATATCCACACCCTCATATTCATTGTAGGATTATTTTATAATAGCCAAAGCATGGAAATAATCTATGTTTCCATCAGTGGATGGATAGATAAAGAAAATATAATACCATTTATCCATAAAGCAAGGAGGAAAGCATGCTTTTTGGACTTTGAGGTCATTATGCCAAGTGAAATAAGTCAAGCAGAGAAAGACCAATATTGTATGTTTTCATTTATATGTGGAAGCTAAAAACAGCTGAACTTATAGAAACACAGAGTAGAATAGTGGCTACCGTGGCCTGGGGGGTGGGGGAAGAGGCAGATGTTGATCACAGAATACAAACTTTCAACTATAAGACGAGGACCTAATGTATCTGGGGCTCTAGTATACAGCAGTAGGGTAACTATAATTGACTGTAATGTATTCCTACTTGAAAATTAAGAGAGTAAATTTTAAATGTTATCACCACAGACAGAAAAGGTAATTATAGTAGGGGATAAAGGTTTCAACTAACCTTGTTGTTGAAGTGAAAGTGTTAGTTGCTCAGTCGTGTCTGACTCTTTGTGACCCCATGGACTGTGGCCCACTAGACTTGTTGTTAGTTAAATATATGTGTGTGGGTGTGTATTAGTTAAATATGTATTTATAATGTATACATGTATCAAACATCACATTGTACACTTTAAACTTACATATATGTCAATAATATCTCTGTAAAGCTGGAGGAAAAAAGTAAATGTAGATACTTGGTCCTCACCTCAGAATGACCAAAATAAGGACTTTCCTGGCAGTGCAGTGGTTATGATTTCACACTTAATGGGTCATGGGTTCGATCCACGGTTGGTAAACTAAGACCTAAGATCCCACATGCCATGTGGCCTAATGATAATAATAAAGTTTAGCTTTAAAAAAAAAAAACTACCAAGATATGATCTGCATTTTAGCAAGAGTCCCAGGGAATCTGTATGCTCATTACATTTTGAAAAACTGTACTTAAAATACAGCTATGATTGCAGTACTCAACCAGGGGAAATGTACTGTTGAAAATGTCCCCCAGGTGATTCTAGCAGACAATCAGTATGGAGAGCCATAGCTTTAAACCAGTGATTCTCAAACTTTAGCAAGCTTGAAAAACCACTGGTTGCAGGGCCATACTCCCAGAATGATTCAGTATGCCTGGGGTGGAGCCTGAGATTCTGTACTTCTAGAAAGTTTCTAGATCATGCTGCTGCTCTTGATAGGGAATGAAACCGTGAGACATTTTCTATTCCCACCATCCATGGCCCAAACTCCTAATTCAAATACAAGTTGAG
>SJYA01003372.1:1371372-1384673 GCA_006410615.1 Neotragus moschatus
TCAATACTTTAGTTAATATTTTGAAGCAATTTTTTTTTCAATTTATACAAATAGTTGAAGTTCTTTTATAACATGAAATTGTTTCATAATACTTTTCAGAAGCCACTTTTCAAACACTATTTCCTGTTATTAAGTATTTTCATACAATGTTATGTTTAATAGTTGCATAGTATTTCATCATTTAATCAACCACATTTTGTCAGATATTAATATTTTATTACCTTCCAAGTTTTCACAAAAGTTGAAGTGCAGACTCTAAAGGGATGAAAAAATTTTAAGATTTTTATATTTATTGGCAAAACATTTTCCAAAAGGGTGATATAAATTCATACATCTACAATCACTATACAAAAATATCTCTCTCTTAGACTTTGGCCTTTGTTGTTGTTTGATCACTAAGTCATGTCTGACTCTTTGCAACCCCATGGACTGTAGCAGACCAGGCTCCACTGTCCTCCACTATCTCCTGGAGTTTGCTCAAATTCATGTCCATTGAGTGATGTTATCTAACCATTTCATCCTCTGCCTCCCTCTTCTCCTTTTGCCTTCAATCCTTCCCAGCATCAGGGTCTTTTCCAGTGAGTCATTTCTTGGCATCAGGTGGCCAAAGTATTGGAGCTTCAGCATCAGCAACAGACTTCCTAATGAATATTCAGAGTTGAACTCTCACATCCCTACATGACTACTGGAAAACCCATAACTTTGACTATATGGACCTTGCCAAAGTGATGTCTCTGCTTTTGAATACACTGTCTAGGTTTGTCATAGCTTTCCTTCCAAGGAGCAAGCGTCTTTTAATTTCATGGCTGCAATCACTGTCATAATCAATCTGATTTCAGTATTGACCATCTAGTGATTCCCATGTGCAGAGTCATCTCTTGTATTGTTGGAAGAGAGTGTTTGCTATGACTAGCGTGTTCTCTTGATGAAACCGTGCTTCATTTTGTAGTCAAAAGCCAAACTTGCCTGTTACTCCAGGTATCTCTTGACTACCTACTTTTGCATTCCAGTCTCCTATGATGAAAAGGACATCTTTTTTGGCTGTTAACTTTAGAAGGTCTTGTAGGTCTTCATAGAACCCATCAACTTCAGCTTCTTTGTCATCAGTGGTTGGAGCATAGACTTGCATTACTGTGATGTTGAATGGCTTGCCTTGGAAACAAATGGAGATCATTCTGTTGTTTTTGAGATTGCACCCAAGTACTGCATTTCAGACTCTTGTTGACTATGAGAGTTTCCATTTCTAAGGGATTCTTGCCCACAGTAGTAGATATAATGGTCATCTGAATTAAATTCACCCATTCCCATCCATTTTAGTTCACTGAATCATAAGATGTCAATGTTCACTCTTGCTATCTTCTGCTTGACCACATCCAATTTACCCTGATGACCACATCCAATTTACCCTGATTCATGAACCCAACAGTCCAGGCTTCTGTGCAATACTGTTCTTCACAAGATCAAACTTTACTTTTCCCACCAGACACATCCATACCTGACTGCTTTTTCCACTTTGGTCCAGCCACTTCATTCTTTCTGGAGCTCTTAGTAATTGCCTCTGCTCTTCCGCAGTAGTGTATTGGACACCTTCCGACCTGGGGGGCTCATCTCCCAGTGTCATAGCTTTTTGTCGTTTCATACTGTTCATGGGACTCTCCAGGCAAGAATACTGAAGTGGCTTGACATTTCCTTCTCCAGTGGACCACGTTTTGTCAGAACTCTCCACTATGACACGTCTGTCTTGGGAGGCCGTGCACAGAATGACTCATAGCTTCATAGAGTTATGCAAGCCACTTCGCCATGACAAGGCTGTGATCCATGAAACCTCTGGCCATACCAGATACTATTTTGCTTTAATCTTTGCTGCTGGTTAGACAAAAATGCACTTCAAAGTTCATTTTTTATCTCATTAGTGATTGGTAAGGTTGAATTATTTCTCATTTTCAATTTTATATTACAACCTCTTTATATTATTTGCCTGTTAGTATCTTTTGTTTTATTTTTCTAATGGTAGGCTCCTCTTTTTTTAACTGGCTTGTAATAGCTTTTAGATGCTAAGAATCACAATCTTTGTCTGCCATACACATCACAGATATTTTTTCAGTTCTTCATTGTTAAAGTCAGGTTTTGACATATAGAACGTTAAAAACTTTTACTCCAACCATTCATTATCTATTTTATTATTTTTTGCTTTTGCATGATGCTTATACAGTTGGAACTGGAGTAAGAGTTTTCCTTGTGGCCAGGAACTGGCACTAGAGCTAAAATGCTCCTTTTTTGTTGTTCTTTTTTTTTTTTAGTTGAAATATACTTGATTTACAGTATGTGTTAATTTCTGCTGCACAGCAAAGTGACTCAGTCATACACATATACACATTCTTTTAATATTCTTTTCGATTATGGTTTATCCAAGGATATTGAATATAGTTCCCTGAGCTATACAATAGGACCTTGTTGTTTATCCATTCTAGATGTAATAGTTTGCATCTACTAATTGCAAACTCCCACTCCATCCCTCTCCCTCCCCCACTCCTTGGCAACAACAAGTCTGTTCTCTATGTCTGTGGGCCTATTTCTGTTTCATGGATAAGTTCATTTGTGTCATATTTTAGACTCCACATATAAGTGATGATATATGGTATTTGTCCTTTTCTTTTTTTAATTTTAGTTAGCATGATAATCTCTAGTTGCATCCATGTTGCTGCAAATAGCATTATTTCATTCTTTTTATGGCTGAATAATATTCTATTAGGCTTCCCTTGTGGTTCAAATGGTAAAGAATCCGTCTACAATGCCAGAGACCTGGGTTCGATGCCTGGGTTGGGAAGATCCCCTGGAGGAGGGCATGGCAACCCACTCCAGTATTCTTGCCTGGAAAATCCCCACGGACAGAGGAGCCCGGTGGGCTACAGTCCATGGGGTCACAAAGAGTCGGACACATTGGGCTTCCCTGGTGGCTCAGATGGTAAAGAATCTGCCTGCAATGTGGGAGACCCAGGATGTGTGCCACACCTTCTTCATCCACTCATCTGTTGATGGGCATTTAGGTTGTCTCCATAACTCAGCTATTGTGAACAGCTGCTATGAACATAAAGGTGCATGTAACTTTTTGGATTATAGTTTTGTCCAGATATATACCCAGCAGTGGGTTTGCTGGATCACATGGTATTGCTACTTTAGTTTCCTGAGCAATCTCCACACTGTTCTCCATAGTGGTTGTACCAGCAGACATTCCCACCAACAGAGTAGGAGGATCCTAAGGATGCCCTGTTTTAAAGAAAGTTATAAATACATGGGAGCAAACACCTCCCCCTAGGGCTTCCTCGGAGGGAGGTGAACTTCAGTGGTTGCCCTCTCTCACTTCTCCAGATGATGTTAGAAGACTGGGGCCAGGAGAGTCAATCAGTCGGCGGAGTCCAGTGGCTTTTTCCTCACCTCCTCCATGAGCACCCTCATAATCCTGAATCCAAATGAGGGACAGGCACCAGAGGGACCACTAACTGCACGTGCCTGCAAGGAGGATGCTAGAAGAGACTGCCATCTGGACACCGCTTGACATCTACTCTGGCAGAAGATGTGCTTCTCAGCCTCTGGGTTCTTTGAGCGAGGGAGAGGACAACAGGTGGGGGATGCCAGGCAGAAGGAGGAGAGGAACTAGTAAGCTTCTTGCATGCCCTTCCTTTTGGTGGTCGATGGCCATGAGCCATCTGACCAGCACCCACCCCAAGAAAGCTCCTGTGAGAAGGGAGCCAGCCCCACACTGCCATGGAGAGCACCACCCATGGCAGTAGCTGAAGGGAAGACAGAGGAGACTGTGCTGGACTCAGATCGCAAAATCAGGGACATGCGTCATGAAGTAAACCTCGATTGCACCCTTCAGAGAAAACAGTGGCACACCATGGACAGAGTCCACGATCGGGCTGCATGTCACGGAGATAACCCAGAAGATCAGCTAGTATTAGCCAGAGAAACAGCAACACTGAGAGAAGGAACAAATGAGACCTGTTAGGGAAAGAGAGGTTTTTCTCCTTCTCTCTCTGTCATCATTGATGTAGCAGGGGGTCATGGAAAAGGGAGAGAAGGCATCCCACTGCAGAGAACCATCGTGATTTCACATGAGCACCACTCTAAATACAAGACATCCGTTATCTGGGAGGGACAGTTTTATTGACGGGCTGACTCATTAGAAAGGATTAATGTCTAGGTCACTGATACCTCAAGGCACATTTTCTTGGGGACAGAGAGGATCCTGTGGAGATGGACACAAGCCAGGTGTGTTTTGATGAGGAAGAGAAATCCAACTCAGTCTGACAGCTTTCCGAAAAGAGGAGGCAGAGAGGAGCCTGAAGACAAATGTGGCCTGCCTCCCAATTCTGGCTACTGCCAACCCTGGCAAAAACGGTTCTCCGCAGGATGCAAAAGTCAGGATTGACTTGACGGGTTGTGAGACTGGACACCTGGCGTTTTTTGACCAAACTGTTTATTCAGGGAATTTTCTTTAAAAGTAACCAGCGGAGCACCTGCAGTGGTCTGGGGTCTCTGTGTTAAGCTGGCTGACGATGTGTAACCCACATCAGGCTGCAAAAGAGATGGTCCTTCAAACAAAATAGATTTTAACAGAATGCAGTAAATTAAGGCGGACAGAAGTGTTGATCTCCCCTGCAGAATCTGTTACCCCCAAGACAGCATAAGTGGTGAGATCCAAAGATAAAGCCACCGTATTCTGCCCCTTTCTCTAGCATCACCAAGGGAAACTTCTCCCTACACCCCAACTTGTGCAAAGGGAAGACCATTGCCTGTCCCCCTAGAAGTTGTCATAGTACCTTCCTCATAGGCTGCTTCAGTTGGTTAAGTGAAATAAGGCATCTTAAACACTTGTTATAGCACTTGGGAAGATCCCCTGGAGGAGGGCATGGCAACCCACTCCAGTATTTCTTGCCTGGAGAATCCCATGGACAGAGAAACCTGGCGGGCTACAATCCATGAGGTTGCACAGAGTCAGACATGACTGAGCGACTTAGCACACACACATGCACATAGCATGTCCTTACAATACCTGTTCAGTAAATATTACTATTATAGTATTATTCACTCTGCTCCTGTCCCTCTCAGGATGACTCCCCACCAGCGCAAACTCGAATAATTGATGACTCTCCAAGGCCTTCAAAAATAACGGCCATCCTTGTTAGGAGGGCACAGTTAACTGTTCCTGACCTGATTCCATCCACATGTTGAACCTCATCTCTTGTCAGTTCTTGTTTTGAACTCTAGTTCAACCCAGGTTGAATAACTTATATTTTTAATTTAATTTTTCATTTATATTGGAGTCTGGTTGATTTACAATGTTGTGTTAGTTTCAGGTGCACTCAATCACTTAGCTGAATAGCTAGAATTTAATTGAAGGGGCCCTGCCTCTGAGCACCAGTGAGTTACCAGCTATTGTGCTTCCTCTGCACGCTACACACTGGGGAACGCTTCCCTTTCCAAATTCCCACTCACTTGCCACCTCCTGACTTCCCCACTCACATTGCCTGCCATCGGCAGCCAAGAGCCAGATGGTGTTCCAGTGCGAGCCCATAGCGCTGTGTGATCACGTCCACTCTGACACTTCACCTGTTGTCCTCAGCTTTTTAACTTGTCTGCGCTTTCTTACATTTTAATGGATATACAGATGACCTGGGCATCTGGTTGATGTGAATCCTGATTTAGTCCATCTAGGTTGGTGCCCAGGATGTGACACTCCTGACAGGCTCCCAGGTGATGTGGGTACAGCCATTCCTAGACGACATTGGAGGACCAAGATGTGAGACAGTGATCTCCTTAATATCAGGAAGCCTGTCTCCTTAAGTCTTCATATCCCCAGCACCCAGCCCATCTGTATCCCTAACACTTAACCCATTCTTTGGGAAAGTTTTTTTTCCCTAAATGTTTGTTAAATGAATATATGATTGAATGAACAGACCGAGACACTGCCCCAAATACCCACTTGTACAACAAGCCAGCAGCATGTTTCCTGGTCAAGAAAAATTTTCCCTCAACTTCCTGCTCTCTGCCCAGGATGGTGTTATAAAACATTTACTCCTACAGCACAGCTCACTTCTTTTCTCTTTCTCCTGTTCCTACCTGTGTGTTTCCCCTTTTACAATTTCTATCAATAAGACGATGACAGATTGTAAGGTGGTGAAGACAAGCCAAAGAAAAATTCATAGAAAAAGAGAAGAGGGGGACAAAGGGCAGAAAGGGGGCATGTAGATAAAAGAAAAGGAATAGAGGACATCAGAGAAAGGAGAAATGCCTAATTCTTCGCCTCACATAATCTGAGTTCACACACCTACTATCCTTACATACCTGGACTTCCTCTCACATGTTTTCCCCTTGCACTGACCTTGATCTTCTTTATTTATTAATTTATCCATTCAACAAATCTACTTTGTGTCGGCCACTCAGCCAAGGATACCTTCGTGAGTAAAAATGGACTTAGAGTTTCTCATCCAGAGGGCGGGCAGAGAAAGAGGTTAATTAGTTAAGTGCTCAGTGTGAACTGAACGACGATGTTAAGAGCAGAGGCGTCTCTGGGAAACGAATGGTTGAGGGAACTGTGCCCAGCAGTTAACCAGGGGATAGAGGAGTGGAGGGTGTACCAGGCACCGTGGCTAGGGTGAGCATGGCACATGGGAGGAACCAAAGGGTCAGAGGTCCTGGCGCCCTGGAAAAGAGAGCTGGTGAAAGAAAGAGTCGGTGTGGTAACCAGCCCCTAGGTGGCCCCCTTGACCCCTGCCTCTTTCTGTCCGCGGTTTTGCGTATTCTTCTCCCAATGACACCAGGGTTTGTCTGTGTGACCAGTAGCACACAGCACAATGAAGGGAGGGCATCTTCAAGATTAGGTTAGAAAAGAGTGTGGCTTCTTTCTCGGGCACTTTCTTGTGGTCCTCTCTCCTGACTCACTCACTCTGAAGAAAGCAAGCTGCCATGTTTTGAGCAGCCCTACAGGAATGGCAAGCCATTCCAATATTCTTGCCTAGAGAATTCCATGGACAGAGGAGCCTGGCGAGCTACAGTCCATGGGGTCACAGAGAGTCATACATGACTGAGCAAATAACACAGAGAGAGAGAGAGTCATAAGCTCCCAGCAGTCGGAAAGGAATTGCGGCCTGGCAACAACCACACACATAAGATAGAAGCAGATTCTACAGCCCCAGTGAAACCCTGAGGTGAATGCAGCCCTGGCCAGCAGTTCAATTTCAATCCCATGAGAGCTACTAAGCCAGAGCCACTCAACTGAGCCACAGCTGGATTCCTAACCTTCAGAAAGTGTGTGAGCTAACACGGCTGCAGTTGGAGGCTGCTAGCTTTCAGGGTAGTCTGTTATGCAACAATAGGGAACCAGTGTAAGCCTAGGTCAGACCACGCACGACATCACTAGCATGTTAAGCTTTGTACAGCCTTGTAAACCCTCCCTAGTACCTTGAAGGAAAAAGATATGGTTTAACAGTATCGCCTCAGAAAATAGAGGGACGCCCCTGAAAAGTTCGGGGACCGTGGCCTATCGTGAACACAGAGATAATAGCTGGGCTCCTCCATTTGTTCCCAGAGCTCATCGTAATCTGCTAACCCAGGTCAAGTCCGGGATACCATGAGCCCACATAAGTTAAAATGAAACACATCTTATAAAAGTTGAGTATCTTTTCACTGGCATTTTACATTTTTCATAGTTAATCATAAGCTCCTAAGTTAGAGTATTAAAACTGAAGCAACCAGAAGGGTAGCCTCTTATAGCTGTTCCACAGTATGCAATGTATGGAACAGAGCTCCCATCTAGGAACAATGCCGGCGGGTCCCCCAAGGCAGAGAGAATACATCTATGACACCTGAAGGGAAGGTCTCCAGGGGACTCAGGAGAATTGCACCCCTCTCAGCTTACCAAGGACTGTCATCTGGGAAGCCTGGAGCTGAATGTCTGGATTCTAAGGACATCTTTAATAGCATGACATGATAGCTGCTGTGGATCCTTGAGGAATCTCCTTCTTATTGGAGCAATGTTGAGACCTTGAGGAGATAACTCACTTTCAAACTGAACCCTAAGGCAGAAAGACAAGCCTGAGGTCCTGTGAGAAGACGTGGGCTGCTGAAGAACATTCTAGCATCTGACTTAATAAAAGGAGGGAAATATGAATAGGATAAAGCCAGTTAAAACTAAATCTGTTAGTAAATAAAGCCGAATCAAGCTGTATCATGTAGAAAGCAGACTCTCTCACATGTGACTAACCATAAAAATCCTTAATCACCAGTGAACTTTAACAATAGGCACCAGAATTTTGTAATAAGTGAAGAATTTTCTATTAAATATTTCCTTACCTGTCTTGTTCTGGGGGAAAAAATTCCATTAGGGTCATAACCATCAAACTAAAAATTCCTTTCTTTTGGTTTAGAACTTGGAATCAAAGGACATCAAAAATAAATCTGCTTGGGAAAAAATTGTTTGAAGTTCTTTTCATCTTGGTAAAATTAGGATAGCATGCCATTTCGGCTTGGGTAGAGAGAAGAGAAATGTCTCTGCACTAAAACCTTGCTCTCCAGAGCATGGCAAGATATTGCAGCACCTCCACAAATTTTAAGAGTGGTTGGGCTTCTTTCACCTAGAAGCTGGATCCTTTATAAAGCTTCATGGCTATTTTTCCATAGGACCATTGCTTCAACATTCACCCACGTGTATTATTCAAATGCATCTTATTTGGGTGCATTAAAATGTCCATATGGGCTGAGTTCCTTCACTGTTCACCTGAAACTATCACAACATTAATAATGGACTATACAGAGTCTGCCTGCAATGTAGGAGACCCAGGTTCAATCCCTGGCTCGGGGAGATCCCCTGGAGAAGGAAATGGCAACCCACTCCAGTTTTCTTGCATGGAGAATTCCATGGAGAGAGGATCCTGGAGGGCTACAGTCCATGGGGTCACAAAGAGTCAGACATGACTGAGTGACTAACACACACGCACACACATACACCAATACAAAATAAAAAGTTAAAAAAATAAAAGAATTAAACGTCCATATGATAATTTCCAGGTTCTACTAGAACCCAGGAATATGCTTTCCAGATATCGGCACTTTCCTTGACACAGCACTTGGCTTGTAGGAATGTTCCTTTCCCCAATGCTCGTAAATTTGTCAATAACAAAATCAATAAGAATTAAGAATTGAAATGTCAGTGACTGTAGTTAGCTTCTGGATAAAGCCCATCACTTTCTCCACACGTGTTCACATTCCCACTGTGTTAGGATAAGGTGGGCAATGCTGCAGTACCCAAAAACAACCTCTGGCATATCAGTAACAATGCAGAAAAGCTTCTCTCTTAGTCATACTCAGTCCATCCTCCTCCATTTTGTAGTTATGCAAACCGGAACCCATGGCTACAGGTCAAAGTAGCAGGTGAAGAGGGAGATGCAGGTGACACACAGACTCTTAACTGCTTTAGCCAGGAGTGAGACGTGTCACTTCCAATCAGTTCGTTAGCCCAAAATAGTCACAGGTTCAAGCCTAGCTTCAAGGGACTATGGGAAACGTAGGAGTGGACATGGTGATTTACTAAGATTACCATCTCTTCCAGACCCACAAAATAAAGTAAGCCTCTCTAAAAAATGGGCTTCCCTCATAGGTCGGTCGGTGAAGAATCTGCCTGCAATGCAGGAGACCTAGGTTTGATTCCTGGGTCGGGAAGATCCCCTGGAGAAGGAAATGGCAATCCACTACAGTATTCTTGCCTGGAGAATCCCAGGGACAGAGGACCCCGGTAGGCTATAGTCCATGGGGTTGCAAGAGTCGGACACGACTGAGCGACTAAACCACCACCTCTGAAAAATAGAATTGCTTCTCAGCGGGGAGAAGGAACAGCATAGATGCGCCCATACTCAGATTCACATGCTCCCCACCTTCCCCTGACCCTTGCACCTAAGGTAGAACTCAAACGGTCCNGGGACAGAGGACCCCGGTAGGCTATAGTCCATGGGGTTGCAAGAGTCGGACACGACTGAGCGACTAAACCACCACCTCTGAAAAATAGAATTGCTTCTCAGCGGGGAGAAGGAACAGCATAGATGCGCCCATACTCAGATTCACATGCTCCCCACCTTCCCCTGACCCTTGCACCTAAGGTAGAACTCAAACGGTCCGTGAAATGACAAGTTATGGGAGCCGACTGTTGCCTCTAACACAGTATCCCAGCAAGACTGGGCATCTTCTTGGCAGTCACGGCTTTGAGGTGACAGGCAGCACACACCAGAACTGAGAATGAAAGAGAACCAGACCAAGCTCCTGCTTAAATGCTTGTGTTCCAACTCACCTTGTCATCAGAGGCACAAGAGTTTTAGTTTCAATAATTAAGCACAATGCTTTTCTTCAGGGAAAGAAAACGCCTACCTGGACTATACTGGCTTGGAAGGAGGAGTTTATCATGAACAAATACATATTGCACCTACTGGATGACTGGGACGCGAGGAAGCAAAGGGTAATGTCCGCACCACATTACAAGGAAAGTGAGGGTGTAGCACGTGACCTGTCCCAGGGCGTGTAGTGTGGCTGAGCGGGGTTTCCCACTGTCTCGGGTGGTACCTACCTGCAGTCCTAAGACTGATGAAGCGAGGAGTCAACCGTATCCTACAGTGGCCCCTGGTGGGCATTCGGGGTCATTGCACCTGCATTATTCGTGCGTACACAGAGCTTTCCCAAGGGAAGAAGCTTCCTGGGAAGATCTGGACCGCACAGGTGATCGAGTGTGAACTCCTCATTTTACAGAAGAGGAAAATCTAATTTTGAAGAATGGGGTGCTTCAGAGGCTAACGTTAAGCCTAAAATAACGTAGATCCCTCCAGCTCTTCAGGCGGCCAGTAGGTAGGCAGGTTCCTCCTTAGCAACTGACATATTTGCTGTAACCCTCATCACAGCCCTGCGAGGTGCTTATTATTATTCCCCAAAGAAACTCATCCTAGGCCTCACAGCAAAGAGTAAGCGTTCGTCTACCCTTTCCTTCTCTTTCCCTTTTTCTTTTTGCCTTTTCTCTTCCCTCCATGCTTCCCAGGCATCCTAGAGGTTGTATGTGGGCTATGCCACCTCATCCAAGTGCCCAAAGATTGGAAAGTCATCATCACTGGGTTCTGCTTCCCTGTAATTAGACTTCTCTGACATGGCAGCACCAGACCCTCCTTCCACCGCTTTAACCAGACCAGTGGAGAGGAGAACTTCTTTGCTGAATGATCACCCAGAGTCCTGAACAGGCTCCCACGGGCCAGGCCTGGGCCATGGGTGACCACATTTGGACTCGCAGGGTGGGGTCAGCTCCATGTGTACCATGTGGTTCCCTAACTATATACTAAGCAGGAAAAAAAAAAATTCCCTGCCTCCTAAGAAGTAGAGAGGTGACTCCCATGCTCTGCTCCCCTGGGTAGTTTCAGGTCAAGATCTCTTCACCCTGTAGTTTAAAATGCCTTAGCCGTGAAGCTATACTGCCAGGGCAAATTTAGGGTGACACATAAGGGTGTGTGTGCTGGGTGCTGTCACTTGAGTCCTGTCTGACTCTTATGTGACCCTCGGGACTGCAGCCCCCCAGGCTCCTCTGTCCATGAGATTCTCCAGGCAAGAATACTGCAGTGCGGTACCATGCCCTCCTCCAGGGGGTCGTCCCCACCCAGGGATCAAACCCAGGTCTCTTATATCTCTTGCATTGCAGGTGGATTCTTTACCACAAACGCCACCTGGGAAGCCCCAGCATAAAGGACAGAAGGTCCTATCTCTTCCTTGCCCCTAACTCAGAAGACTCGTGTATTCCTTCTGTTCTGTGCTGTTCAGACAGTAGCGCTATGCACAGCTTTTGCTGAGAATGGGAATACTTTCTAGACTTTGTATTGTCTGGAAGAGTCTATAACATTATTGAAAAGTATTTTGACCCATCAGTGTCTCCTCCATTCCACTACAGATGACATCATCTTGCAGAGGCTTGACTAAAATCTTTCTTTTATCAAGAAAAGGCTGCCTTGGCCAAAACACACAGCAGGAAGAATCACTGCTGTCTAATTCTTTCCTGCCCCCTACAGTTCAATTACACCAAGTTATCCATAGCTTCTAAAATTACATTTTAAAAAAGAGACTGACGTTCACGTTTTATCTAGTTGTTTCTTGAACAGTAAGTGGGCCATAAGAACTTGTTCTACGTTTTGAAACCCTAGAATGGGCGGATCAAGAACTCAAAGAACAAAAATCTAAAACAGTTTAGGCAACAAGGTCAAGAAAGCCAGGCAGTTATGTCAAGGAAGTGATTTCTCTACCTGAAAAGCAGAGTACACCCAAGCTCTCTGAAGCTAGGCTGAGCAATTTATCAAGTATCTTCGCTTCATTTTAGAATAAGTGATAAATTATAAGCAGTCATCCTCAGGTCTTTGGAAAAGTTGATTTTTAAGGATGATAAATCATCTGATGATAATGGTTCTGTTGGAACCCACACTTCAGGGTCAGCAAGAAAACCACAGACTCTTCATGACTCCATTGGAAGATTTTTATAGTAAATTAGGCCAAATATGGGATACACTGCCTTCATTCCCACCGCCTTCTACTTCTTGGGAAAAATAGATTCTAACACTTCACTCAGATGGGCAAGGAACTGGATGTGGCAATTATACAATTTTGAAAAATAGGAGCTACTACAGGTAGCTTTTCAGACAGCCATCGAAACCACACCTAATTTTTAGGTCACATGATTATTTTTGGCCTTTACTGGTCTCCTTTGCTTTATTTTTATTTTATTGATGTATAGTTGATTTACAGTGTTGTGGTAATTTCTGCTGTGCAAAGTGATCCAGTTCATATATGCACTGATACATATACTTTTTCATATTCTTCTCCATTGTGCTTTATCACAGGATGTTAATTGTAGTTCCCTGCTCTCTACAGCAGGACCTTGTTTTTTATCCATCTAGTATGTAACAGTTTGCACCTGCTAATCCCAAGCTCCCAGTCCTTCCCTCCCTCCCCCGCCCTTGGCAGCCCCAGTCTGCTCTCTGTCTGTGCACCTGTTTCCGTTTCATAGGTAAGTTCATTTGTGTCATATTTTGCATTCCACATATAAGTGGTGTCATATGGTATTTGTCTTTCTCTTTTTTAGTTCACTTAGTTTGAGTCTCTGTAGGTACATCCATGTTACTGCAAATGGCATTCTTTAATTCTTTTTTGTGCCTGAGTAGTATTCCATTGTATATATGCCACACGTATATATATATATATATATATATATATATATATCACGTCTTCTT
>SJYA01003372.1:1396875-1411025 GCA_006410615.1 Neotragus moschatus
GAGGCACCAATTCTATCTGCCCGTGTGTGTGAGCAAGGCAAGCACTCCCAGCAGGAATGCCTTCATCACTTTGGGGCCCAGTGCAAAGTGAAAATGCAGGGCCTCTGATTCACAACCTAAGACTTTTAAAAAGGTTGCAACAGAGTATGAAACCAAACACAAGGCCCTTCTAAACACAAGACCCTGTGTGACCACATGGGTTTTACTGTCTCTAGGTTTCAATTTTTTTCATCAGTAAAATGGGAAAAAAACAAAATGCCATTTGTCTTGCCTCCTTCATGGGCTATTTGGGATGATGGATTGAGATATCTGTAAAAAAAAAATGCTTTGCAAATTTGAAAGAGGCCACAGAGAGTCTGGAAACACAAGCAGGGGGTTTCCTGGATACCTCCTTCTCTCTTCCAGGAATTTAATAAAGGATAGCCAAATACCTCACCTATATGGAGCACTTTATAAATCACACAATTGAGAGCCCATTCTTTAAAAATTTCCACTGAATTCAAAGAAACCAGTTGACTAAATGCAGTGTGGTTTCTTGGATTGACTCCTGGAATGGAAAAGGAAGAGTAGTGGGGGAATTGGTGGAAACCCATAAAAGCTCTAGGGTTTAGTTACTAGTAACATGCCGCTGTTAATTTCTCAGTTTTGACAAATGAATGGCACCCCACTCCAGTACTCCTGCCTGGAAAATCCCATGGACGGAGGAGCCTGATAGGCTGCAGTCCATGGGGTCGCTGAAGGTCGAACACGACTGAGCAACTTCACTTTCACTTTTCACTTTCATGCATTGGAGAAGGAAATGGCAACCCANCTCCAGTACTCTTGCCTGGAAAATCCCATGGATGGAGGAGCCTGGTGGTGGGCTGCAGTCCGTAGGGTCGCTGAAGGTCGAACACGACTGAGCAACTTCACTTTCACTTTTCACTTTCATGCATTGGAGAAGGAAATGGCAACCCACTCCAGTGTTCTGGCCTGGAGAATCCCAGGGACGGGGGAGCCTGGTGGGCTGCCGTCTATGGGGTCGCACAGAGTCGGACACGACTGAAGTGACTTAGCAGCAGCAGCAGACGCTAACCCTGACGGAAGCCGGGTGAAGGCTGTGCAGGAACCCTCTATGCTAGCTTTGCAACTCTTTTGTAAATCTAAAATTATTCCAAACTGAGAAGTCTATGTAAAAAATGAAACTAGTCTAGTTTGACTGACTGGGAGGAAGTGATTCTTACTTGAAGGCAAAAATAACAAATTAGCTTCTGTATTAAAATGGGGCAGGAGGAGAAGGGGACGACCAAGGATGAGATGGCTGGATGGCATCACTGACTCGATGGGCGTGAGTCTGAGTGAACTCCGGGAGTTGGTGATGGACAGGGAGGCCTGGCATGCTGCGATTCATGGGGTCGCAAAGAGTCGGACACAACTGAGCAACTGAACTGAACTGAAATAGATACATACAGGTGTACATACATGGAAAAGGGACAGGGGAAGAAAAAGACTGGAAAAATAAGAATAACTTGAAAATTTTGTGGCGTGTACACAGTAGTCTACATATTTCTAGTTTATTCAGAGGTTCTACTTTCATACCAGAATCTTCTTCCTTGAGCAGGCATTACTCCATGTTCTTTTCATACTAACATTTTTTTTTTCTGGTTGCAAGATTTCATGCTTGTTCCAGAAAATATATAAAAATGCAACCCACCCCTCCTAAAAAAAGTATCTATAATCCTATCACTGAGAAGTATGATCAACACTTTGCCTCATTTTTACCACTCTCTTGGTGTGTATGTGAACATAAGCTATATTTAGAATGATGGAAGCCATTGTATTTAAGCCAGCATTTCCAAGATTTTGTTCCATGGATCATTGGGATCTATGAACAAAACCTCGAGGAACACAGCAGATCACCTTCTCCCTCTGAGAGACCCACTCTGCAAAGTAGCATAGAGAAAGCTGTGAGGAGTCCTGCATAACTTTGTAAACTCAGATTTCTCAATATATGTATTCTATTATTAGTCCACAGAATTCTCCTTGGGAAGCTCTGGTATAAATAGTTTGGTTCCAGGTTTTTTTCACTTAACAAGATGTTAGGAGTATTTTCTCATGTTACTAAAAATTAATTGCAAATATTTAAGTTTTTAAATTTATTTTTATTGAAGTATAGTTGATTTACAACATTGTGTTGATTTCTGCTATACAGCAAAGTGATTCAGTTATACACATACATGTACATTCTTTTTTATATTCTTTCCCACTATGGTTTATCCCAGGATATTGAATATAGTTCCCTGTTATAGTATTAACAGTATTCCCTGTTATAGCTATTATATAGTAGGACCTTACTGTTTATCCTTTCTATTAATAAATGTAATAGCTTGTTTCTACCAGTCCCAAACCCCAAGTCTGTCCCTCCCCAACCTCTTCCCCCTTGGTAACCACAAGTCTTTTCTCTATGTCTGTGAGTCTTTTTCTGTTTCATGCATGCTAAGTCACTTCAGTCATGTCCAACTCTGTGCAGCCCCATGGACTGTAGCCCACCACGCTCCTCTATCCATGGGATTCCAGGCAAGAATACTGGAGTGGATTGCCAGGCCCTCTTCCAGGGGATCTTCCCGACCCAGGGATCAAACCCATGTCTCTTATGTCCCCTGCATTGGCAGGTGGGTTCTTTACCACTAGCGCCACCTGGGAAGCCATAAGTTCATTTGTGTCGTATTTTAGATTTCATATATAAGTGATATCATATGGTATTTGTCTTCTCTTTCTGGCTTACTTCACTTAGTACAATAATCTCTAGTTGCATCCAGTAATTATCATTTCAATGGCTACAAATATTATATCATATGAGCATATTGTTATTTATTATACCAGCAGTCATCAAAAAATTACCAAAAAAAGAGCCAGATAGAAAATATTTGAGACTTTGCAGGCCTTTCTGGCATCTGTCCACTGATTCAAGTCTGCCACTAAAGCATGAAACCGTCATAGACCCCACACAAACAGGTGGGCTGTGTTCCAACAAAACTTTCATATAATTTTCATGTCGTGAATATTACTCTTCTTTGAATTTTTGTCAACCATTTAAAAATGGCAGACTTGTGGTTGCCAAAGGGAAGGGGGTGAAAAAGGGATGGATTAGGAGTTTGGGATTAGCAGATACAAGCTACTACATATAAAATAGATGACAAGGTTCTACTGTATTGCACACAGAACTATATTCAATATCCTGTAATAAACCATAATGGAAAATATGAAAAAGAATGTATATATGTATAACTGAATCACTTTGCTGTACACTAGAAACTAACACAACGTTGTTAATCAACTATACTTCAATTAAAAAAATAAATTAAAAAGTCAAAAAATATTCTTAGCTCACAGACTGCACAAAAACAGGTGATAGGCCATATTTCGCCCATAGCCCATAGTATGCCCACCCATGATTTTTCCCTAAAAAAAAAAATACTATACTAGGTATTTAGAGAAATAAATCATTGTCTGAACTTTTGAACAATTCCTTTGGATAGATTCCTAATAAATTCCTAAACCTAAACAACTAAGCTGGGGAATATGAATATCAGGTTCCAAAAGCATTTTGCTAAGTTGTTCCATAGAAAAGAAGTACAGTGCTCAACAGCAGCGTTCAAAAGTGTTTTTGTCTCATCATAACCATGCTAGTTTTTACTATTATCATTTTTTACCTTCTGGCAATTTGATAAATATAAATTAGTATCAAGTCTTATGATACATTTCTCTGATCACTAGTGAGGCTACACAGTTTTTCATGTTCACTGACACTGTGTTTCCTCATTTGTGATGTATCTGCTGTGCACCCTTATCTCATTTGTTACTTTGTATTCTTTGTCTGTTGAGGTTGTTTGTTAAAGTCATAGGAATTCTTTGTATTAACTTCTTATTCTTGGCAAATATTTTCCTAATTTGTTGAGTTTTTCATTTTATTTTGATGTTTTCGTTGTAGAGATAATTTTACATTTTATAGATGAATTATAGATTGACTATAGATTAATATAGATTTATAACTCTGCTCATTTGTCCACTTTGGTTTCTTTCTTTGCTTTTATGAATCAAAGTCACTTTCTACTTAGAGATCACTTGGAAATGAAATTTTCTTCTGAATTTTATTATACTTTCATGTCTTATCATATCTTCATATCATATCATTCATAGCTCTTCATGTAACCTGATACTTATTTTTAGTGTGTAGTATAAGGTGAGGTCCTAAACTGTTTTCTTTCCAAATTTTTTTTCTGATTTGACTTTTCTACTATCATACCCACCCCTCTGTCACGTATTTGTGAATATTCTTGTCTCTTATATAAATACTGTGGTCTAAATAAGGTTGAAAATAGGATGCAATATGAGGTTAAATATGGGAGGTAGGAGTGCATTTCTAAACCATCCTTTTTATCTGGCTGTTCTTTCTTACACCAGCTCAGCACTACCATGATTTTATCAGACATTTGAGCATCTGTTACTATTAAAATGTATGATAAAATACCACTCCAAATTCTTTATTCTCAGAAGAAGTTAAAGGGCATCTTGGGAGTATTTATATAAGGTAATATAATTATATGACTGAATAATCTCAGCAGAAACCACACTCAGATACTTAACATCAAGTTTCAAAAAGATTCAAATGGAAACAAAAGGAAAATTATATGAAAGTAAGAGTGACAGAAGCACGCTGTCTTGGAACAAATTGTCTTTTCATTTCCTTTGGGCCTATAGATAAGCTCAGACAATTCTTAATTCTTCTGGTTAAATCTGCTACCAAAACGCGGCTAGAACTCATGGATCATCAATCTCTTATTAGCCATAATTTTAGCCTTGTGTCCAACCCAACGCATTAGCAGAATCTTAACAGAAAATGTGCTTTGTGCAAACAGCATCTCTCACTTCCATCTCTAGCCATCTTCCTTGGGTAAACACTGAGATCCTCAGTGTGTCACAGGGGGAAGAAACACAGCAGCTACAGCTCAGATAACTTACCTAGAGTTAAACATCCTGGTGTGTGAAGTCAACTGCACCTTAGGAAGCATCACTACAAACAAAGCTAGTAGAGGTGATGGGATTCCAGTTGAGCTCTTTCAAATCCTAAGAGATAATGCTGTGAAAGTGCTGCACTCAATATGCCAGCAACTTTGGAAAACGCCGCAGTGGCCACAGGACTGGAAAAGGTCAGTTTGCATTCCAATCTCAAAGAAAGGCAATGCCAAAGAATGTTCAAACTACTGAACAATTGCACTCATCTCACACACTAGCAAAGTAGCGCTCAAATTTCTCCAAGCTAGGCTTCAACAGTACATGAACTGAGAAATTCCAGATGTTCAAGCTGGGTTTAGAAAAGGCAGAGGAACCAAAGATCAAATTGCCAAAATCTGTTGGATCACCTAAAAAGCAAGAGAATTCCAAAAAACATCTGCTTCATTGATTATGCCAAAGCCTTTGACTGTGTGGATCACAACAAACTGTGGAAAATTCTGAAAGAGATGAGAATACCAGAACTCCTTACCTGCCTCCTGAGAAATCTGTATGCAGGTCAAGAAGCAACAATTAGAACCAGACATGGAGCAACAGACTGGTTCTAAATTGGGATAGGAGTACATCAAGGCTGCATATTGTCACCCTGCTTATTTAACTTATATGCAGAGTACATCATGTGAAATGCCAGGCTGCATGAAGCACAAGCTGGAATCAAGATCGCTGGGAGAAATATCATAACTTCAGATGTGCAGATGACACCACCCTTATGGCAGAAAGCAAAGAAGAACTAAAGAACCTCTTGATGAATGAGAAAGAAGAGAGTGGAAAAGCCGGCTTAAAACTCAACATTCAGAAAAAGAAGATCATGGCATCCGGTCCCATCATTTCATGGCAAATAGATTGGGAAACAATGGAAACAGTGAGAGACTTTATTTTCTTGGACTCCAAAATCACTGCAGATGGTGATTGCAACCAGGAAATTAAGACACTTGCTCCTTGGAAGAAAAGCTATGACCAACTTAGACAGCATATTAAAAAGCAAGACATTACTTTGCCAACAACGGTCCAACTAGTCAAAGCTATGGTTTTTTCCAGTAGTCATGTATGGATGTGAGAGTTGGACCATAAAGAAGGCTGAGGCCAAAGAATTGATGCTTTGAACTGTGGTGTTGGGGAAGACTCTTCAGAGTCCCTTGCACTGCAAGGAGATCAAATCAGTCAATCCTGAGGGAAATCAATCCTGATTATTTATTGGAAGGACTGATGCTGAAGCTGAAGCTCCAATACTTTGGCCACCTGATGCAAAGAGCCAACTCATTGGGAAAGGCCCTGATGCTGGGAAAGACTGAAGGCGAAAGGAGAAGGGATCAACAGAGGATGAGATGGTTGATGGCATCACTGAGTCAATGGACATGAGTTTGAGCAAGCTATGGGAGTTGATGATGGACAGGGAAGCCTGGATTGCTGCAGTCCATAGGGTCACAAAGACTCAGACACAACTGAGCAACTGAACTGAACTGACTAAAAGTTCAGCTTAGCTGTATACAACTAAGACCCACAGGCCAAATCTAGCCCACAGCTTCTTTGTGTACATACAAAGTTTTAAGAACCAAGCCCTGCTAGTTCTTTCTCTTACTGTCTATGCAATGGCAGAGCTGAACGGTGGCAACAGAGGCCGTGTGGGCTACAAAGCTGAAAATATTCACTCTCTGTCCCTTTAGAGAAAAAGTTTGCTGATGGTGCTGTGGAACATCTACTTCAGTAGACAACTGCCTTACTGATGGTTGAGGCAGACTCTTATGTCTCTTTTACTTTCACCCCAGTAATTCCCATCTGCTTTTAATTAGAATCAAATCCAGACCTCAGCCATTCACACAGAAGACCAGAGGCTAATGCAGTCACAACTTTTCATTTCCCTCCACTAGGCTGCAGTCAGCAGTGAAATTCAGTCTGATTGTCAAGGTCTGAGACGTGTTCAAACTAGGAGTAAGAAAAAAAAATCAAGGTATGGAAATGGAGAAAAGGGCAAGGTGCCTCTTTCATTGTGCTATTTCTGATGTATAAGAGAAGCCTAGTCGAAGGTGAAAATAGCAGTGTGAAAATATCCAAGTTTCAGGATGTCTAAAATAGATGCATTATTTTTAAGTGCATTGCTTCTGTCAGTCTGAAACCTCTTCAGGTAAGAGCCGAGACATTTACAGGCCTTTGCCATCTGCAAGGTAATTGCTGGCTCTATCTAGCCCAAGAGGTTCATCCTGAGCCACAAACTGAGTGACACTTTGTACCAATAATCTTGTGTTTCCATAGCAGTGAATGAGAAGAGCAAACCGAGTGGATGGTAATAATGTTCTGGGCTTACACCCTGTCTCAGACTTCCAAGTCCGAAGCATGTATCTTGTTATTCAAATCATTTCCTACAGGCTCAGTCACAATCTTTGGTGAACAAATTATAGGAACACTTCATTTATTCTATTTTACCAGAAAATGAGGTGTTCCATATAAATAAAGTTTCCAAAGAAATAAATGTGGAGTTCAGAATTCTTTTCGTTATAACCACTTTGAAAATAATTTTTTTTCCAAAATGCACTGCTTTACTTTGTACTAGATGCAAAGCACTAGATTTTTTGTGTGACCAAGGGCCATCACTGGGAGTATTTATGGCTCTGCCAAGAACCATCCTTGCCCTTGGAGGAATTTATAGTCCAGGTGTCAGTAAATATTTTAGGCTTTGTGAGCCACATACAGTCTTTGCTACATGTTCCCTTACTGTGGAGAAATTAGTTCTAGCTGGGGACATTATGCTTTTTGGAGGATCTGAGCTGACTCCTCAAAGGATGAGTGATACACTGTGTTTTCAAAGGTAATTATGTGTCCAGAATATATAAAGAACTCTTACAACACAACAACAGAAAGACTAACAACCCTAACTGAAAAGAGGACAAAGGTCTTAAACAGATGTTTCTCTAAAGAAGATATACAAGCAGCCAACAAGCACCTGAAAAGATGCTCAACATTGTTAGTCATCAGGGAAATATAAATTGTTTTGTTAGTGAGGTGACTTTTACACTACACCTAGTGATGAGGGCTAGTTGCCAGGAGAAACAGCCATGTGACTAGGTTAGAGTTTTCAAGTTCACCCCCTGATTTCCAGGGATGGGAGAGGGGCCGAGGATTGAGTTGAATCACCAATAGCCAGTGATTTAATCAACCCTATCTAGATAATAAAGCCCCCAAGAAAACCCAAAAAGTCAGGGTGCAGACAGCTTCTGAGTTGTTGGTGAGCAGGTGGAGGTGCTGGGTGAGTGGGATGCTCAGAGAGATCATGGAAGCTTCAGGCCCTTTCTCCTTCCCTTGCCCTCTGCCTCTCATCTATCCAGCTGTTCCTGAGTTACAACCTTTTGTAATCAACCAGTAACCTAGTGAGTGCAATGTTTCTCTGAGTTCTCAGAGCAGTTCTAGTACATTAATGGAACCCAAGAGGGGGTCATTGGAACCTCTGACATGTAGCCAACGTGACAGCTGGGTTTTGGGACTGGTATCTGAGAAAGAAGTGAGGGGGCATTCCTGTGGTACTGAGCCTTAAGTCGTGAGATCCAATACTGTCTTTAGGATCAAGAGGATCAGAATTGAGTTGAGTTGTAGGACACCCAACTGGTGTCTGAGAATTGCTTAGTGGTATTGGAAACCACCCCCCCAACACACACACACACACACACACTGGAACTGGGTGCAATTCATTTCCCTGTTTTTCTAGAAAGGTTTTGCTTTTCTTGTTTCCTAGTCCACCTGGAATTGATGTTTGTTTATGGGAAAATTAGGGCTCTAATTTTAGAAATGAGGAGGACAGCAGATAAGATTATCTCAGAATTTTGTGTTTTGTTTGGTTAGTTGGTTAGTTTGGGTTTTAAAATTCAGTTTTCTTTTCAGGGGAGTGAATGTTTCCTTTTTTGAAAAAAATTTTTTTATCTATTTTATTTGAAAGATGATTGCTTTACAATATTGGTTTGATTTCTGCCATACTTTAACATGAATTACCCATAGACGTACATATGTCCCCCCCTTGAGAGTTTTTTTTGTTTTTATTCTATTTTTTTCAATTATCTTTGCATATATGTTGCTGTGGAGAAAAGTTTTAACTGAAGATTTGCAACAGAATTGATTCGAGAGTAATGTTCAGAGCCTAACATTATGGCCCCTTTCCTTTCCATGGACATCTCGATGTTACCAGACTTGGTCCAGTGCGGACTTGAACAAGAGTGTACAGTTATAGAAGTGAATAAAATGAAGCTCAAGTCAAAGAACAGGAAGGAAAAATGCCTGAGTGGTGACACCATGATGACATGGGCATTTATCAACAGTCCAGATCTATGCCCACCTGACAGAGTCTCATAGAACTGGGATCTGGGCCCAAGTTGTTGGGGCCACCATAAAAATTGTGCATTATGGTGCATGTAGTGCAGATAAAATGTTGGGTAACAAGTTCATCCTTGTCCATTGTGAGTCTTAATTCACAGGTTTCAACAGGGAGCAACGGAATGAGGGTGATGGATGCTCAGAGACCTCAGGAAGCACCCAGGTTCTTAGAGCTCTCAGCTCCCTTGGACTGCTGGCTGGAATCCCCATGTAGACTAGGAAGGTAAGGAAGGAGACAGCGAAACTGCCTGCAGTCCTTGCACACATCTGGCCCGGCAGGCTGACAGAGCCTTTGTGTCTCTCCTTTATCTCTTCAGCTTGTGCCTCTTCCTGTGAGATTTAGCTCCAGCCCACTTCATGCCCGTCTTTTTTATTTTTTAATTTATTTTATTGAAATAGAGTTGATTTACAATGTTGTGTTGATTTCAGCTATAAAGCAAGGTGATAGTTGTATATATATGGGATTCCCTGATAGCTCATTTGGTAAAGAATCCGCCTGCGGTGTGGGAGACCCCAGTTCGATTCCTGGGTCTGGAAGATCCCCTGGAGAAAGGAAAGGCTACCCACTCCAGTATGCTTGGGCTTCCCTTGTGGCTCGGCTGGTAAAGAATCTTCCTGCAATGTGGGAGACCCCGGTTTGATCTCTGGTTTAGGAAGATCCCCTGGAGAAGGGAAAGGCTACCCACTCCAGTACTGTGGCCTGGAGAACTCCACAGACTGTATGGTCCATGGGGTTACAAAGAGTTGGCCATGACTGTGTGACTTTCGCTTTCATAATCACTTAGTTGTGTCCAACTCTTTGAGACCCCATGGACTATAGCCCTCCAGGCTCCTCTGTCCATGGGATTCTCCAGGCAAGAATACCGGAATGGGTTGCCATTTCCTTTTCCAGGGGATCTTCCCGACCTAGGTATCGAACCCCAGTCTCCTGCATTGCAGGCAGATGCTTTACCATCTGAGCCACCAGGGAAGCCCATATATATGTACGTATACATATATATACACATTCTTTTTGTATATTATTCTCCATTACAGCTTATCACAGGATATTAAATATAGTTCCCTGTGCTGTGTAGTAGAAGCTTGTTCTTTTATCTATTTCCTGTCTAATAGTTTGCATCTGCTAACCCCAAACTCCCAGTTCTTCCCTTCTCCACCTCCCTCCCCCTTGGCAAACATAAATCT
This sequence comes from Neotragus moschatus, assembly GCA_006410615.1. Taxonomy (NCBI): domain Eukaryota; kingdom Metazoa; phylum Chordata; class Mammalia; order Artiodactyla; family Bovidae; genus Neotragus; species Neotragus moschatus. Next base: position 1,407,469 of record SJYA01003372.1, read on the forward strand.
ATTCTCTATATCTGTGAGTCCATTTCCATCTCATAGATATGTTCATTTGTGTCATATTTTAGATTCCACATACAAGTGATATCACATGGTATTTGTTTTTCTCTTTCTGACTTATTTCACTTAGGATGATAAACTCTAGGCCCATCCATGTTGCTGCAAATAGCATAATATTGTTCTTTTTTATGGCTGAGTAGTATTTCATTGTGTGTGTGTGTGTGTGTGTGTGTGTGTGTGTGTGTGTTTACCACATCTTTTTTATCTGTTGATGGACATTTAGATTGTTTCTATGTCTTGACTATTGTGAATAATGCTGCTATGAACATACGGGTGCATGTATCTTTTTGAATTATAGTGATGTCCAGGTATAGGCTTCCCTGATAGCTCAGTTGGTAAAGAATCCACCTGCAATGCAGGAGACCCTGGATGGGTCTGGAAAAGACCCTAGACTTTCACTTTCACTTATGTCCAGGTATATGCTCAGGAGTAGCATTGCTGGATCAGATGGTAATTCTGTTTTTACTTTTCTGAGAAAACTCCATACTGTTTTCCATAGTGGCTGTACCAACCTACCTGTTCACCAACAGTGTAGGAGGGTTCCCTTTTCGCCATACCCTCTCTAGCATTTGTTATTTGTAGAATTTTTAATGATGGCCATTCTGACCTATGTGAGGTGGTACTTCATTGTAGTTTTGATTTGCATTTCTCTAATAATTAGTGACACTGACCATCTTTTTTATGTGCCTGTCTTCTTTGGAGAAATGTCATTTAGGCCTTCCACCCATTTTTCAGTTCGGTTGCTTATTATACCCATCTTTATCCCACTGTCTTACTTTCTCTCCATTGAAGCACTTTTTGAAAATGTTGCATTTTTTTAAAAACAGATTTCCATGTTGTTATGGGTTGAATTGTGTCCCCGCAAGAGAAACATAGAAGTCTTAACCCCAGATACCTGTAGATGGTACTGAAATGCAGTAGGCCCTAAATCCAACATGACTGGTATCCTTGTAGGAAGAGGGAAATTTGGACACAGACACAGAGAAAGAACAGAGCTATGTGAAGACCGAGGCAGAGATTGGGGTTAAGCCGCCCAAAACTAGGAATATCTGAGGCTAAGAAGCTTGAAAGAGTGAAGGAAGGATTCTTCCCTAGAGCCTTCCCAAGGGCTGTGGCCCTGCCTACATGGTGATTTGGGACTTATAGCCTCTGGAACTGTGAGGGATTGAATTTCTGCCATTTTAAGCCACCAAGTTTGTGATATTTTGTTCCAGCAGTCACAGGAATCGAATCCACATGTTTACAGTCTATCTTCTACCCAGACCATGGCCACATCCACCACAAACAGGAAAACAAGGGCGAAGACAGGTCCTGTATGTCCAGCACTTAGAATAGCGCCGAATGCATAGCTAGCTCTCATTAAATATTTCTTGGAAAGAGTGACTGTAGCATGCTTTGCCAGCGCCCTCTTCCTCTACCTCTCTTCCCATCCCTTGACTCTTGGCAAGTCTGACTCAAGATCCTACCGAGAAGCTTTCCGCAGTGACCTCTAACTGCTTCCATGTAGCTTCAAGCTGTGCTGTCCAGTTCGCTGGTGCCTTGGGTTTGCTGAGCACTTGAAATACGCCTTAAGCTCTGGAGGAACTGAATTTTTTATTTTCTATCACTCTAATTAATTTAAATTTAAATATAAAAAGAAATGCTTGATTCAGTTACTGGAAAATGTTTAAGTATGCTTGGAACATCTAGGGTATGTGAATCCACTTTTTTCAACTGTCATTTTCATGAAAACCAAATGCTAAGTGGGGATGTCAGATAAAAATTTAGCATCCAAATTGAGATGTGCTTTGAGTGTAAAAGATACTGGATTTTGAAGATTTCAGATGAAAAAAGAATATGTGTTCTCATTGATAGTTTTATATTGATTGCATTTGGAAATGATAATATCTTGAAATGAAATAGGATATTAAAATTAGGCTCATCTGTTTATGTTTTAATGTGACTACTAGGATATTTAACATTATAGAAGTGGCTCACACTGTAATTCTGTTGGAGAGAGCTGGCTTAAGTTAACAGTTCTGCAATCAGACGGAGCCTGGTTTGAGCCTCCATTTACTAGGTCTGTGAACCAGGGCAACTGACACACTTTTCTGAGAGTGGCTTTTGTCATCCATGGCTTGCATGGTCTTGTTACACTTAAAGAGATAAATAAGGCAATTTTCACAAGGAATGGCATAGAAGGACTCGATAAAGGGCGATTCATTTTGAATCGTATTAGAATCATCACTTTTCCTGATGTGAACATTACAATGTTTCCACTTGTTTTGACCTGCAACAGGAACCTCCTTGTTAAAAATGATCTTAACTTGACCCTGGCTGGCTAGCTAATTTGCAGGACTCAGTACCAAATGAAAATGTGGGGGAAAAAAGAACAAAGTGCTCTTAAAGTCATTAACATATAGGAAGTTTTCTTTCCTTCACCAGTTCTTTCTCGGCCTGTGGCCACGGTATTTGCTATCCCAAGCCTGGTTCCCCCCGGGGCATTCCCCCAGCATCTGTAGGGTACTCGTGATTGAGTACAGACCCTCCCAGACAAGGGGGACCCTGGCCTTGTAAATCGGTGTGATCACACACATTTGTGCACCACCCCTTGGCTGCCACGTTCCTGCTCCAGCCCGCCACTGGCCAATGTGACAGGCTAGGCCAGGAGGCGGGCAGTCAGTCCATCTCCCCTTCCCAGGGGACTGTCACGACATCTACAGTGGCCAGGCATGCCCCCAAGGGCGAAAGGCTCCAAGCAGGACACACTCGGAACCCAGATCATGGCGTGTTGTGGGGAGTGCCCTTCCTCCCGCACTCCCCTCCTTCCCTGGGCGATGACAGCCACCCACTCCCACCCAAGGTGGAGATGTCGTTTGGCGTGACTGGCTCCAAGGTTCCTCCATCCTCCAGAGCTCGCAGGGATCAAGCCAATGCCGGGACTTTCTCATCCTGCACCCTCCCTTCCCATCTCTCCTGGGAGCAGTTCCGTAGGAAATCACTTGCTCTCAGATTCTCATGTCAGGGTCTGCTTCTGGGGAACATGAGTTCCGACAGACCTTCCTTTTACTGCTTTTAGATACTAATATCATTTTTGAGGACTGCCATGTACAAGCATGGTGCTGGACATTTTATCCTGTATCTGCCTTGGCGTGGAACAGAGCAAGCAGTGATGATTTGCTTGGAAAGAAAAGCACAAATCTGAAACAGCAGTCATCATTTTGCAGAAGAGAGCGCTTAGATGAAGGGAGTGACGTGACGCATCTTCAATTAGCAAGGCTCCCGAGACAGAATTGCCCCGTCATCAGTGTGCTGGTTTCAGGGTTATTCAGGCAGTCAGATGGAGCTCCTTAGGATTTAAAGAAGCTGAAGACTTTATTTGCTACCTTGAAGCCAAAATAGCCTTAAGATAAACATACAGACTCACTTAGACATGACCATCCGTGACACCAAGGAGCAGAATCGTTTATTTTACTCTAATGGCGCAAATGAGAGAAACTCCACTGGGAAAAAAAAAAAAAAAA
>SJYA01003372.1:1429400-1448140 GCA_006410615.1 Neotragus moschatus
TCGGGCGGGATTGGGGGGGGGGGCGGTCCATGGCATTTATCAGAACTGCCTGTTGGTGGTTTTTTTCAGGCTTAACCGTGGAAGTTTCAGGAGCTCAGAACTGCTAATGATTCAAAGACGCTCATCCAGGGACCTTGTAGAAAGAGGCCATGGTTATTTCCAAGGAGAAGGATCTTTCCTTCATTCCTTTTGCTTATATTTCCTGTTTCTCGTACAATATAAATCTATTATTAGTTAATAATAAATTTACATCTACCAGCTTAACAGTGAATGTTGGGCATTCTGTTTTTATTCAAGTGTAAATTAGGACTTTTCATTTCTATTGAAAGATGGCTTAGGTGGTCAAACCAATGCTCACTACTTGGTTGGAATCCATCTCTTTATCGAGAGCTTTCTGCAAGTTTAAACCTTTGATGATAAATATTAATCCATGATAGAATATTTTGTCCATCACACAAAATTTTCCAGTTGTGTATTCCTTTATTCATTCTTTGTAGATAAAGAAAGACTTCAAAATGGATCTTGAAAGTAGCTTAAGAAAATAATCCAAACACTGAAATTTGGTATGCCACAAAATCTATCTGTAATGGTAAAAAATTGGAAACAAATGTTCCCAGAAAGAAGATGGTCTAGCAAATTATACTGTAGCAATTAAAAGAATATTTTGAAGCCATTTTAAATATTGATTATGAAGGATAACAATCTGGAAAATGCAAATCAAATAACATTTTTAAAAAACAATATATCATCAACACCACACTGATATGCCACTTCATACCCGCTGCTGCTGCTGCTAAAGTCGCTCCAGTCGTGTCCGACTCTGTGCGACCCCATAGATGGCAGCCCAGCAGGCTTCCCTGTCCCTGGGATTCTCCAGGCAAGAACACTGGAGTGGGTTGCCATTTTTTCTCCAATGCATGAAAGTGAAAAGTGAAAGTGAAGTCGCTCAGTCGTGTCTGACTCTAGCGACCCCATGGACTGCAGCCTACCAGGCTCNTAGAAAGAAAGACGGGGCCATAAAATGTTAATCGGTCTTCAGACCAAAAGACATTGTAAACAAACTTAAGACCCTTGTAAGAACAAAGTTATGCAAAGAACACTGTCTTTAGATAAGGGTCAGAGCAGCTGACCCTGCGTGACTCTGCTTCTTACATTTATCTCTATTTACAACTTAAAGTATAAAAGCTTCCCTGAAAAATAAAGAGATGGACCAGGACCAGTTCCATGAAAGCCTGGTTCCCCCATGTCATTCTTTCTTTCAATTCTTTCTTTCTCTCTCTCTCTCTTACTCTCCTTTTCAGGCTGATCCCTTGGAGCACAGAAGCTCTCTGCGTTCACTTTTTTGCCTGGGCTTCTAAGACCTGACCGGGAAGGCGCTCTGCATCTTCACTCCTTCAGGAGACTGAGATGGCACCTGTGGCCTACGTGAACAGAGAAAGTCCCTTGTCTGAGGCTTTATTGGCTTTCTGTGTAAACCAAGGAATATCGACCTCTTTCTCTCCTCTATTCTCTTAACTGCAAATTCTTTCCTTATCTCTCTCTATATCTATATATCTCTCTTGCCTCACCGTCCACACTTCGGATACCCTGGATCCAACCAGGGCTGGACCTCGGTAGCCAGGGTTGGAGGTTTTTAAAAGCTCTCCCCACTGCTAGTGTGAATCCAAAGCTAAGAACCACTGCTATAATAAATGATTTAGCTAGTACTTTATTCCTATGGGTCTTACCAATTATGCATGTTAAATTGATTACATTTATTTAGCTTAAAAGAAAACCAAATGGTTACCTAATAAATTGAGTACATACATTATTCTCAACAAATTTGTAGATATTCATAGCATCCTATAACCAGAAAGGAAAGTATTCTCTAGTTCCTAACCTCTTCTTGTCTCCTGTCACATTTCCAGTAGAAAATGAGCCAAAAAGATAGAAAGGATATCGATTATTTCATAATTTTTCACAACATTGTAAACATGTGATGGAAGAATTTTTTAATTATTGGGTAAAATGTAGTTTGAAATTGTTTAAGGGCCCTAAATAGTGTTTTTTTAATTATTATTCCAATATGTTTGGTGAAAATATTTTTTAAAATTTTAACCTTGTCCCTACCATCATGAACAATCTAGAATTCAATAGATGTTTCAGTTTCCAAAATGTGATTTATTCAGATAACAAAAGGACATTGTCATTTTCATTAATATAGCTTTCAAACTATGGAAAAAAGAACCATGTACTCAACTAACTTTCTATCAGACATTTTTTCTAATCTAGACACAACACTGCTATTCACTCCAAATATATGCCCTTTCATTCCCTGGATAGTCTAGACCTGCCCAGAGTAAGCAATAAAGCAAGACAGACCTTCCTATTATTTCTCCAGTACTAACAATCATTTCTAACCATGGTGAACAAAAATGTATCTTTCAACCACTACTCTGAAGAACAGGGAGTGGGTTTGCTCTGTGTGTGTGTGTGTGTGTGTGTGTGTGTGTGTGTGTGTGGCTATTGACAATTTTGTGTGTGTGTGTTTTTTTTTTTTTAATAAAGAGAAAGTTTGGAAGTGTAATCAGTTTTCCCAGACCCTGAAAGTCCATGAATACCTTCAAGAGTGGGGTAGAATTCAATAAATGATAGAAACTCTCTTCAGAAGGGTGTCTTTATGCCCAATATGACCACCCTTGAGTTGAAGTCCTACTTTAGACACCAGAACTAAAAAAAATAAAAATAAAAAATAGCACTGGCCCTGGGTAGCAGAAATAACCAAATTTATGTAACACATATATTCGCTGAGAATTAAGTGCTATTTAATTTAGATGATTACATTTAATTCCATGTTAACTGAACAAATGGTCCACTCTACTCCTACAGTTCTTTATTTTACAAAAAAAAAAAATTGGAGGGAGGAAGTATAAATGCGTAGTTCTTTTGAGTCTCCATGGCATCTAGCAAACTGTTTTGTATGTTAAAATATGCCTTATATGTTCAAAATCTATGCTATGTAGTAGTTGGCTGAGGGTAAAGATCCTTGAACCACATCATTTACTATTCTCTGATTTGTTTCGTGCAGTGTCTGCTTTGGATGCGTTCTTCATGCAGTGTCCCATTGTTCCTTTGTAAACTGGAGGTAAACTTGTACTAGGATGAAGCTTATGAATGGCAAGGATGAAGTGGCGCAGGGAAAGAAGGGGGCAGGTGCAAGCATGGGCCTTTCATGACTATTGACTGAATGACTCTGCTTCCAGTTTCCATTGATCTGTTGGCACTGACTGGATTTACTACTACTGTGCTTTGTTTCTTTTAAAAAAATTTTTTAATGAAGTATAGTCAATACACAATGTTGTGTTAATTTCTGCTCTACAACAGGGTGACTTGGTTATACACATATCTACCATGTTCTTTTTTCCATAGTTTGAAAGCCATATTAATGAAAATGACAATAAATCACATTTTGGAAATGGAAACATTTTTTAATATTCTTTTCCATTATGGTTTATCCCAGGAGATTGGATATAGTTCCCTGTGCTCTGCAGTAGGACTGTGCTTTGTTTCTGAGAGTCTATATTTTATTTGCCCTGGAGCAGTATCTCCCTTGTGTGTAGGTCATTTCCCTGAGACCTCCGTGTATCCAGGAAACAGCCGAGAGCTGAGAAGCAAGTCAAAATACTCTGAGCAACTAAAATAGATGTGACTGTGTCTCCACTGTCCAAACATACAAAGCCAAAACTCTTTGGAGCTCTCTGTATATAATTCTAGCAAACCTGATTGTATGATTTTCTAACAGGGCATATTAGAAGCAGCAAATTTGGTGGGAGATTAGGACAGAAAGGCTGCCAAAGACTGAGATGCTGGCAACCACAAAAATTACACCTGACAGGTGGCAAGAGAGAAAAAGACCGCACAGCAAAAAAGAAAAGCCGTCAAAATACAGCAAGGAAATAAAAACTCAGCAGAGATTTGATCATTCCATGTAGAGGCAAATAACCCGATACTTCAACTACACACAAAAACATCATTGTATTCTAGCATGGGAAAGAAACTGACATTTATGACAGTAAGCATGAGACAGAAAGAAATAAGTATGTTCAGGAAACTGTAGGAGACGGCAGGAGAGTACACAATACCTTTTAGAAAGATTTCTAGCCAAAACGCTTTTGTTAGTGTTTTTGTGTTAAGAGGAATAAAAATCAGTAAACAGAAAAAAATCGGATCCACAAGTCATTTACATATGCCACTTCTTCCCTAGCATACTGGATTCATTAGGCATTATTGTATTTCGAACAAAGCATGAAAATCTCTTTTACAGTGTCAGGTTCTGCAAATATCACTATGGCAGCAATAATGTGATTTAGGAGGGAGAAAAACACACACGTAGACAGATACAGAAAGAAAGAGACTGCTAACTCTCTGCCATGGCAGGGGTTAGTACCATGCCTTTTCACAGCCCCTATGCTGTCAATTTCAACTATGACGCATAACTCATTCTGCTTTTAAACAGTCATCATTATCATTCATCAGATCATGCACTTATGTAATATTCATAATGTCCATCCTGATGCCTGCCTAATATTCCATGTTCCTAAATTGCTTCCATTTCACCAATTATCCATAAACAATACTGTAATAGACGTCTACACATATATAGCTATTATGTCCTTTTATAGTTTTGAATTACTATCAAAAGAGAAAATTCCTCAAACTGGCATTAGAAATAGCTCTAAAATGAGAACCTTTCCTGGTGGTCCAATGGCTGAGACTCTGAGGGGGCCCTGGTGGGATTCCCTGGTCAGGGAACTAGACCCCCACATGCCGCAACTAAAACTTCTGCAGGCCTCTTGAAGATCAAAGATCTCGAGGGCCACAACTAAGACCTGGGGCAGCCAAAGAGAAATCCAAAGAAAGGAAGAAACATTATCTGAAGAGTGACCTACTTTACAAGGTGGCAGTATAAAAGAAAAGTCGTAGCACTATCAAAGCCCTCCTCCCAGATTAGCAGCGATCTGAACCTCTCACCCGGAGCCTGCTTCCTCCCACCGCCCTAAATTGCCCAAGAACCGAGACTCATTCAGTCAACCGCTTCACAGATAGAAAACTGCAGGTTCTGGCTGCCATCTGGTGGACATTTCATGACAGTGCTGTTGAATTCAGATCCACACATTAAGCACAGCCGTGAAGAAGACCCAGTGGGCCTCACTGTTCCTCTGTTAACAGATGAAGACAGGCTCAAAGAAGTAGTGACTAGATCAAGGTCACGCAAGCAAGGGACAAAGGCAGATCTTCCATCCCCTAGAATACGTCTTTGTCCATTTCATGAGCTGCTGTGTGTGAATACAATTATCCATGCCAAGCAAACTCTGAAAGCAGTGGGGGAAACATTATGAACCTGATTTTCTCTTAATCCATAAGAGGGATACTGCACAGTACCTGTAGGTAGGTGTGATTTACTTCTGTGTCATGACCTGTAAGATATCTCTTGAGAACAGAAAACATGCCATGTGTGTAATGAAGCTCTCAGAAACCCTGACATATTGTTGGGTACCAGTGATTTTAGCTGGGTGAAGTTAACAGTATTATTTAGAGATTGCTGTTGTTCAGTCGCTAAGTCTTATCAGGCTATTTGAAACCCCATGGACAGCAGCATGCAAGGCTTCCTGTCCACAGTTTCCCAGAATTTGTTCTGTTGAGTCAGTGATGTCATTCAACCATCTCTTCCTCTGTCGCCCCCCTCTCCTTCTTTCCCAGCATCAGGGTCTTTTGCAATCCATTGACTCTTCACATCAGGTGGTGAAAGTATTGGAGCTTCAGCATCAGTACTTCCATTGAATGTTCAGGGCTGATTTCCTTTAGGACTGACTGGTTTGATCTCCTTGCAGTCCAAGGGACTCTCAAGAGTCTTCTCCAGCACCACAGTTCAAAAGCATCATTTAGAGATGAACTTTTACCTAATCCTGAGGTTGTTGAAAATAAAATAACTTTTAAAAATAATGTGAAAGAAGAGAATTGGAAACTCACTTGGCAAAAAATATATTCTGGAACTTTTGGTGTACAGTCCACGTCATTTAAATGTGATGACATATGTCACTGTAGTGTTAGGGCTGTAAGAATAAGGCATTTCCCTTTACTTTACATTTCTCCATCAATAACTATGTACCATGTGCCCTCTGGTGGATGAAGATGGGTACTGTTTTGTGGATTTAATCCATTGACATAACTCCGAGAAGGCAACAGCACCCCACTCCAGTGTTCTTGCCTGGAAAATCCCATGGACAGGGGAGCCTGGTGGGCTGCAGTCCACAGGGTCGCTGAGAGTCGGACACGACTGAGCGACTTCACTTTCCCTTTTCACTTTCATACATTGGAGAAGAAAATGGCAACACTGTCACTGCAGTGTTAGGGCTGTAAGAATAAGGCATTTCCCTTTACTTTACATTTCTCCATCAATAACTATGTACCATGTGCCCTCTGGTGGATGAAGATGGGTACTGTTTTGTGGATTTAATCCATAGACACAACAGTGCTTTATAATTATAGCTATTTAAACAAAATTTTTTATTACTTGAAACCTGGATAACCTTTCATAACTTAGTTGGTTCTATCTCACACCAATCCCCTAATCATCTTTTTAAATTACTGATGAAGAATTTCATCTGCTTCCCTGGCGGCTCAGAGGTTAAAGCGTCTGCCTGCAATGTGGGAGACATGGGTTTGATCCCTGGGTCAGGAAGATTCCCCTGGAGAAGGAAATGGCAACCCACTCTAGTATTCTTGCCTGGAGAATCCCATGGACGGAGGAGCCTGGTAGGCTACAGTCCACGGGGTCGCAAAGAGTTGGACACGACTGAGCGACTTCACTTTCACTTTCAAAGATTCAAAACCATTAAAGATAAGCTCAAAAAAAAAAAACTAAAGGAAGTCCCCTCTCCCAAAAAATAAGCTCAGAATGTTTAGTATGGTCAGTTGACCAGGACCCTCGTTACTTCTCAAAAAAGTACAGATCACTTAATATAATAATATAAACGGGGACTAATCTTTTGCCTGTTTTCCACATCTCAAGAAATTTCATATGCAAATAATCACAATTATTGTCCCATTTCATTTTTTAAAACTTTTTTAAACTTTTAACTTTTTTAAAACTTTTTAAAACTTTTTTAAACTTTTTTAAAACTTCACTGAAGTATAGTTGATTTACACCATTGTGTTAAGTGTCTGCTGTACAGCAAAGTGAATCAGTTATACATATATATATTCTTTTCCATTATCTTTTATCAGAAGATATTGGGTATAGTTCCTTGTGCTATACAGTAAGAGCTTATTGTTTATCCATTCTATATATTAATATAATAGTGTGCATCTCTTAATCCCAAATGCCCAATCCATTCCTCCCCAACCCTGTCCCATTTCATTTACCCTTGCACGTGACCAGTATTCATTCCCGTGTAGTATGATGGGCTGTGATAACACAGAACCAAATGTGGCCAGGTCCCAGTTCTCAGGTGCTGTTCCATTGAATGAAAGATGCTGAGAAATAAATGTACAACTGTAGAATCCCATGTGCCACAAACACCGCATGGCCCAGATCTTCCTCTGATAAAGGACTTGTCCCAGTAGCTGAGAACCACCTCATCCAGCGCCATGCACCTTTCCAGGGGCTCAAGTCTACTGACTGCTCTGTGTGGGCAAATATAGGCCCGGCCATCTTGACCCTACTTCCGACCATTCAGAACGGTCCTTCTTGCTCCTGAGATGTCTGCGGGGTCCATGAAGACTGTTACTAGGCCACATGCTAGCCCAGCTCTTTTCTCTACCCCAGTGGTTCTTAACTGGAGGTGGTTTTGCACCCCCTCCCAGGGATATTCGGCAGTGTCTGCAGATATTTTTGGTTATCACAGCTAAGGGGAAGAGGGGTGGAGCTTTGAGGAACGGACTCGAGAATGTTTCCAGGCAAGGGAGCTGGCTCCCAACCAGCTTCTGCACAACACTCAGGCGACAGAGGGTGCCTGAGGGATCCAAAGAGGCCCACAGGATTAGCTTCGACTTCCCATACCTGGCGGGATGCTCTATACTTGCGCATCCCTGAGGGGGACTCTGGAGCTGGGTGTCACAGTTCAGGATTATTCTGAACTACTTCCACCCCTCCCAGGATTCGCTGACAGGAGACTGCTGTGACATATGGCTTTAAGGACCGTGGAAGTCAGTGGCGCTCTTTCAAGGGATGGTTCTCAACTGGAGGCAAATTTGACCCTCCTCGGCATGAGCATGGGAAATTTGGCAACCTCTGGTTGTGACAAATGGTGCTACTGGCATGCAGTGAATAGAGGCCAAGAATGCTGCTAAAAATCCTACAGTCCCCAGGAGCCTCGGAGGTCAATCGCGCCAAGGGTCAGAAACCCTGCTTTGATGAGTCCCTCCTCTTAAAGGACCCGCTAAAGCTTTGCTAAAATCCAGTTAAGGCTTATTTATAATTTGAGTTTTAGGCCTGCGGCTAATGAAAGAAAATAGCAGGCAAGAGGGTGAGGAATGGTCGGATTTATTTCCACCAGATGGCGCCAAAAGACAGGTTAAAAATATCAGGCACGAGGATGAGGACAGATAGGATTTTTTTCCACCAGATGGCGCCAAAAGACAAGTAAAAAATATCAGGAACGAGCGTGAGGAATGCTAGGATTTATTCCACCAGATGGCGCCAAAAGACAAGTTTTTAAAAATCCAACCTTCAGAAGCCAGTTTCTCTGTAAGGTTAGACATCTGCAGTAACAATGATCTTTCCAAAAGGGATGGTTACTTTTTAAGTGCTTAGTTGTCTTCACCATTAATATTTTCATGCATGTGAATGACAGTGAATAATAATGAAAACTCTGCCTGGAAGTTGATAAAAAACGGGGCCACCTCCTCAGTCAGCTATGGAATTTCCACTCCCTGTAGCAACCAGTGTGTGGGAGAATCAAGCTATCTTCTCACCTTCTTGATCTCACTTTTAGCTGGCTACCTGGCCAGCAGACAGTGCCAAGACTCCTTTACCCCTAGGATGGCTGAGTGATGGCCTTCTGGCCATTAGTGGGATTGGAGCAGAAGTGTGGGAAACAGTTGTAGTTAAAGCAGTGATTCCTGGTGGGGTGGGAAGAGGTATGTACTGGCATCTAATGGGTAGAAGCCAGTGATGCTGTTAAACAAAGTACAACACACAAGCGAACTCTCAGAATACAGAATTATCCAGCCTCCAATGTGAATTATGTTGAGGTGGGAAACCATACCTTACCAGTGGTCCCCAACATTTTTAGTACCAGGGACTGGTTTTGTGGAAGACATTTTTGCCATGCACCTGGGCAGAGTGGGGATGGTTTGGGGATGATTCAAGCATGTTACTGGAGAAGGCAATGGCACCCCACTCCAGCACTCTTGCCTGAACAATCCCATGGATGGAGGAGCCTGGTGGGCTGCCATCCATGGGGTCGTGAAGCATTGGACACGACTGAGCGATTTCAATTTCACTTTTCACTCCCATGCATTGGAGAAGGAAGTGGCAACCCACTCCAGTGTTCTTGCCTGGAGAATCCCAGGGACAGGGGAGCCTGGTGGGCTGCCATCTATGGGGTCGCACAGAGTCGGACATGACTGAAGCGACTTAGCAGCAGCAGCAGCAAGCACGTTACATTTATGGTGCACTTTATTTCTATTATTATTGCATCAGCTCCACCTCCGATCATCAGTCAATAGATCGAGGGGGTTGGGACCCCTGCCTCAGATGGAAGTGGCTTCACCTTTCTCCCTTCCCGCTGGCTAGAAGAAAGGTGCAATGGTGTACCATCTTGGACCATGTNCACGTTACATTTATGGTGCACTTTATTTCTATTATTATTGCATCAGCTCCACCTCCGATCATCAGTCAATAGATCGAGGGGGTTGGGACCCCTGCCTCAGATGGAAGTGGCTTCACCTTTCTCCCTTCCCGCTGGCTAGAAGAAAGGTGCAATGGTGTACCATCTTGGACCATGTGTGCCAAGGTAGCAAGCCAGGGAGTCTGAACCTACAAGGTAGGTGGAATTTGAGTCCCTGGCCTGGTGCGTCTCCCTTACAATTCTGAACACCTTACATCCAGACAGAGAGAATATACATGAGTGTGTATATACACATACTGACAGTACTACTGTATGTAAGTCATAGAACTCCAGTAACTACACGACCTGAAACACACCCACTCCAGGTCTGCTGCGTTGTGCTTTTCCCATGTGGGCCCCCTGAGCTCTTTCTCCCTGGTACCTTCCCTTCTCTCTTTCCTTCCTCCCTTGATATGGTTTCTTCCCTCCAGTGGACATTCCACCAGGACCCAATTGATTTATCAGACTCAATCCATACCTGGCTTTTCCCAGAAGACACCACATCCCTACTCTTCCCCTGCCCTTCTATCCTTAGATATCTTAATTCCTCCCACATCCACCTTCTGGAGGACAAATCTTGTCTAAAATAACCATCCTCAATATAAACACATTTTCTGGCCCTTACCCAGCTATATTCTCTGCACGGAACTTACCATTGTGTACAATGATGTTATTTATTGTCTGTGCTTTACTCAACAGTGTTCAAAATTTGAGGTAAAAAACTGTCTTGTTTACCACCATATATCCAGTAAATGGATTAACACTGTCCCATAGACATATATAATATGCAATATGTCTTGCATGCCCCATATAGAATGCTGAATGTTCTAGTAGCCACATTAATAAAGTAAAAAGATAAAGGTGAAATTAAATTTACTCTTATTTAACCTAAACGGTCCTTCCCTAACATGTTGTCACTATTTCATAGTGAGATATCTTCCATTCTTTTTCTCAAACGAATTCTGTAATAGCTTCTGTGTAATTTACCCTTAAAGGCCACCTCAATACGGACTACATCTCAAGCTCTCAACAGCCACACAAGGCAAATGGCTGCAGTGGACTGTGCAGATATGGAATAATACCTGATCATAGTGGGCATCCATACAGATTTACTTTTCTTCCACAGTATTTGATTCTTCTAGAGTATAAGAATAACATGGTAATAACGTTCACACCATTGATAAAGCCTAATTGAACTAGCCATCTACTCTTATTAGGTATTTGTTTCCAATCTCCGGTTTTTGAAATAATTCTGCAATGAGCATCCGGTTTATGTGTGTTTTTCTTTAGGATAAATTCTCAGAAGTGAACATTCTAGTACAAAAATATGTCCCCTCTCTGCTCTTGCTGCATTTTGCCAAATTACCCTGGGAAGGTATGTCACTTAGATTTCCAGTGATTTATGTTTGTTTATTATTGATCCTTTGCGACCCTAACAGCAGAGATATTGCTATTTATTGTGATGATAAAAACGCTAATTAATAGGCACTAATTTTTGTCTGCTATCATATACCAGGCACTGTGCACTGGTATTAGTCACTTTTTCGGGACAAGAACCCGAGGCTTAGGGAGGCTAGAAACAGACTCAAACGCATCTCTGTATGACTATTTCAAAGTCGGGGTGTTTCCTCCTGGGCCACAACCACACTCCATTTAAAAAAAAAGGGGGGGGGGAAGGCTAACTAAACACAAGGGAACGGAAGGTGAGAACGTTGAGAGAAGAGCAAAGAGTTAAATGCCAAGAAACTGTTGTGGACGCGGGACTCGCGCAGAAACGAGCACACCCCGCCCACTGCCGGATCCACCCGAGGGCCGCGATCCAGTCACTATAACGGCCGTCCCCACGCTCCGCCTCGAGAGGAGGAGCCCCATTCAGGAGAGTGGCGCTGATGTGACGTCACCGCGGGGCGGGCGGGAGTTCCGGCGCGTCGCAGCCACGTGATCCGCGCCGGAAGCCGCCTTCTAGTCACCCCCGCAACGGCCTCCCACTAGTTTCAGCCAGTTTCCAACCGGAAATAGGTCCCAGCTCGCCCACCGCCCAGGATTCGCAAGCTACGAGCCTTCGAGGTGACGCGTCCTCTCTGGGGACGGTTGGGTTTCATTTGGGGAGTGAAGGAAGAGCCTGGAGTTCCTTGAGCCTGACTTCCTCAGAGGGCAGGAGAGCTTAGAGCTTGACTGTCACATTGTCGTATTTATCACCATCCCGCGGCAATAGGTGGGCCAGAGGCCCATGAGACCCCCTAAACCTTTGGTGGTGAATTGTGAGAGGGGACGGGTTCCAGAGCCTCTCAGCTCTGCCGTGTATCAGAATCACTGGCTGGCTTTAAAATGCCCTAGCCTCCATCCCAGACCAGTTAAGTTCAAACTTCTCGAAGTGGGGCCCAGGTATCGGTTATTTTTATGAAAGCGCCCCCATGCGATTCTGATGTGCCAGGTAACACTTTAAGCTAGGTCTGAAAGGTGACCTCGCTTTGCCCACCCAGCCCAGTATCGGAAAGAAGATAGCCCAGGTCAGCCTCATTCTTAGAAGGAGGTCTATGATATTGGCCCGTCTACCCCAAAATTGGGATTTTCTCTTTTCTCTCGCATGTTGACCTCTATGGGAGATCTGAGGTTTTGATGGAAGTTATCTGGAGAATATTTGGCACCTACAGCCTCCCCTGCTCCTTACCTGTGGAGGTGGAGAAGGTCTTTTCCCTCTTTTCTTCCTCAGTAATTAAGTGAAGTCAAACCAGTGGCCAACGAAGTAACTTTTCGCTCTGAAATCTTGAGAGTTCCTTAGTATAGACCAGATGGTTCTGAACAATTTTTTTTTTTAGAATGATTTTTAAAGTTGTTTCACAAGCTAGGTTCTGTATTCAGCTGTTTTTCCACTTTAAGTCAGAACATTACTTAGACTGAAGATTAATAACACAAATCACATTTCTGGCATTACTTTCAGAGTTCCCATGACTTGTGGAGTGGGTGTAACCTTTACAAGTACAGTTTATACTAACATAGTTTATAGGAGTAACAGTCCCTTTGGGATGGCACTGTGAACAAAAATTGTATATTTTCAAAGACCGTTAGCTAGTAACTCTGGATTGGCAGAACTGAAGGCAAGTTCACAGTAAGACGTACAGATCTCTGATTATTCCTTGCTGTGCTAGGCAAGTATATAAACTAAACTTCCAGAGAGAATTTTCATTTGAAAAGTGTTTTATAGATGGCAAAGGATTATTTTGTTTTTTAGGGTGCAACATTTAAGGATAGGGTAAGATGAGAAGGATAGGAAGAAAAATTGAACAAACAAGCATAGAGTAGAGGTTGGAGAATTCACAAAATAGATGCTGAACTCTTGGAACTTCATTCCAAGTAACTATTTCCAAGTGACTGGTTCCAAGTAACTAGTCATGGTTAGAGCCTTTTTGGTTAATTTCCCATTGCCTGTTGTGTTCATGAGTCAGGAGTTAATTTTGCCTGGGGGTGTCCTCGTATTTCACACAGAGAATTTGGTGAGTTAGTGACATGGGGATTGGTGAACTTGGGAATAAATACATTCACAAATCCCTCACCCTTGCTGACAAATGAAACAGTGCCATTCATTGGGTGCAATATGATTTGTATGAAACAGAAGAATTGTTAACTATCCTTTCAGCCTTTCTGCTTCCCCACCTGTGCTTTCTTTGCAATATTGCTTCTTTTTGCAACAACCAGAAGAGTAAACTGGGGTTTGGAATGGAGGGAATCAAACTCAGGTTTGGGGCTCCTTCACCCATCAGTTTGAACTGTTAGAGGCAGAGAGGGGCAGGCCTCTGAACCCCAGCTCGTGGGCTTGTAGGAGGCCTCTTCCTGGCAGAAATGGAGTTTGGCCTGCTGAGGGTGAGAAAAGGCCATTCAGACTTGAGCCATCTCTGATGTCCAAATCACTGAGCAGGGACCATGCCAAGCCGCAGGAGGGAGCCTCTGAGGGCAGCAAGCCAGATGAATCTGCCAGCCTCAGATTGTAGCTAGGGGTGACAACAAGAAGCTCTGCTCCCAAAAAAACCTCCTTTTCTCATTTATATTAGTTGAGGAAGTTGCTACCAGCAAGTGTGTTATTGGGAGAGACATCTTTGATAGGGTTATTACCCATATCCAGAGATTCCTTAGAACTGCATGTGACTCTGTCTGTAATTCAAATTTCTCTACCATGCAGTCATTCATTTTGAGCAGTCTCCAGCAGACCGGGTGGTTTCAACCTTGAAGCAATGTGTACTGAAGGCCTAATTAGAGCCCCCAAATTCTGTGGTTGCCTCAAGAACCAAATTAGTGAGAGCCTTATAGGAAACTTACATAACTTATTTAATGACCAACACTGAATGTGTTTCTTTGCAAAACTCACAAAGTAGAGGAGTCTTCGTGTATTCAGTTTTCAGAATTTTAGTGGGAAAGCAGGACAGAGAGGAAAATCCAGTTATAGAATATCCGTTATCGTTTCAAAGGGAATTTGTGTTTCATCTCTCTGGTTGCTATGATGTGTCCTAGACCCTATATTTATAAGAATCTAAATAGGGAGTTAAAAGATTGTATACAGTGTGATTACCTCTCAACAAAGCCACATTGCTTATAGGTGGAAATTTGCAACCACTTAGTGGAAATTTTCAAGGACTCAATGGAAATAGTCACGTTTTATTCATTGAAAATCACAAAGCTTTTGTCTGTTGTTGTTCGTGTATAGTTAGGCATTTTTAAATGTATCTCTCAGGATAAGCCGAGTCATTGAAGAATGAGTGCATTTTTTAGAAGGGCTGCATTTTTTAGAAGGGCTATATGGGAAAATGTATCATTCAAGACTCAGAGGCACTGTCTTTTGCCTGTGGGCCTCGGCAGTGTTTCGTGAATGACCTCAGTGCTGTTTTTTTCCTTCCTCCTCTGTTGGCTGAGAACAGACAATGAATTGGGTCTCTGTGTTCGCCTGGGCTCAGCTGGGCAGTGACTATTGTGCCATTGTCCTCCCTGGGGAGGGCTGCCCAGTTGGTAGGGCTGTGGGTCCCAGCCTCCCCTGACATCAACCCTGTCTCTTCTATCAGCTCCACCTCCCACTAAGGAGAAGAGTTGCCACGCAGTCCACGAAGCCAGGCACCATAAAGGAGTACGAGACGCTCCTGGGAAGGTGGGGAAGGAAAGATCGAATTAATCTGCTGTTCCCATAAGCTTTCTTTTCTTTGTGATGATAGTAACGTGTGAAAGTACTGCAGTAGTGTCAAGAATTCTTTTAATGTTGGCTTTTCAGAAGCCCCAGCAGTTTTATTAGGTCCTTAAGCCTTCTGTGTGGAAAGAGTACCAGTTTTAAAAAGTTAACAGGGTCCATTCCTCAAGGAGGTTCTCACCTTCCTTTCGGTGCCGACAAATGCAATCAGCTGGGAAGGATATGGGTTCCTTCTTCCAGGGAATAGACACTCGAAACTCTCTCCTGCTTCCTGTCCCTTGTTGGGTCCCTGCTAGGCCTGGGCAGCTTGTAGGATCTCCAGCAGAAATCAGGGCACTGCATATGCTTTCTGAGCCCTGTTAATTGATCCTGTTTTCCAGGAGTTAGAATTTTGTTCTGTTTTGTTCTTAATTAAGTCTTTAAGGTCTATGTAGCTCTTTAAGAAATAGTCTGATTTGCTTATTTAGTCACAGACAGGGTTCTTTTGTCCCCAGTATTAGGAACTGGTCACCATGATTGCTGTTAGTCATAATCAGTTTTCTTGTTTGCATTGGTCTTATTCTGAGCCTGATAACTTCTGAGCTGTGTGAGAATCTCAGTTCTTCCACTGATTTCTAAGTGCAAACCGAGAAACAGGTAGGATGCTCAGCATACTGAAGGCAGGGTCTCTACAGCATCATAGTGGATTAACATTAGGGAGAGGTGGGCAAGTGANTTGCATTGGTCTTATTCTGAGCCTGATAACTTCTGAGCTGTGTGAGAATCTCAGTTCTTCCACTGATTTCTAAGTGCAAACCGAGAAACAGGTAGGATGCTCAGCATACTGAAGGCAGGGTCTCTACAGCATCATAGTGGATTAACATTAGGGAGAGGTGGGCAAGTGATAGCCCATGACTAAGAATGCTGTTTACATTTTTACTAGGTGGTCTTTTCAATTTAAAAAAAAAAAAAAGAGGAAGGCTGTGTAGCAGGATATGTGGCCCACAGGCCCAGAGTATTTGGCCCTTTAGAGAAAAAAATTTGCTGGTATAAAATACCAGCAGTAATACTGGAAATAGCCAGCTAACAATAGTTATAAAGGTCTCTGCAAACTACTCTTTCTTTAGAAATGTTTTTCTATACTTTATCATGTTTGATTTGAGAGAGAGAATTAATTTGTCATTCATTCTCAGGAACTATTTTTTCAACCTAAAGAAAACTTTTTCATTTATTATTTTTATTGAAGTATAGTTGATTTACAGTGTTGTGTTACTTTCAGGTATACAGCAGAGTGATTTAGTCATATGTACTTTTTCAGATTCATTTCCTTTATAGGTTATTACAAAATATTGAGTAAAGTTCCCTGTGCTATACAGTAAGTCCATGTTGGTTATCTGTTTTATATATAGTAATGCGTATATGTTAATCCAAAACTTGTAATTTGTCCCTTCCCTCATCTCCCCTTTGATAACCATAAGCTTGTGTGGGTCTCTGTTTTGTATATAAGTTAATTTTTATTTTTATTTTTTTAGATTCCACATATAATCGATACTCTTTTTAATTGAGTATAGGATTTTTAAGAACTTTAAAGATACTTAAAATGTAAAAGCATATGACACATAGGTTTTGGAATATGAGGAGGGAAAATAATAAAGCCAAGGACAGAATGAGCAGCATATTGAACGTAGAGCCTGAGGACTCTAAACATGCTGGAAGATGGCAGCAGATTTGACTATAAGTGTCCCAGTGGCCAGACAATGAGGAAAGCATAATCAGTAAAATCAACAAATACAGTTGCCTGTATTCCATGATGGATGTAAATTCATCTTTCCTTCATGGCCTGGGTCTTAAAAGAAGCCAACCTCTCAGCAGATGAATTAATAATTCTTTAGAGATAGTCAGCACCCAGGGCTGAATCTGAGTGACTTCTGATCCAAGTGCAGGAACTGGCTTTCTTCATCCCAACACCTTGTCCTGGCTACTTTCTTGCCAAATGCTCAGAGTGCCTTTCGTGATTTCTGAGGCAGTGGAGCGTGGCAGTCCTTCTGTCAAATTATTTGTTGAATCAAATGCATACGTAAGTAACCACTCCTCAAATTAGCACTCTCATCCCTTTTTAATCACAGCCATTGACATTTGAACTGCCTGGCAAACGTGATGAATTACACTCCAACCTCTTAAACAGTTGTCTACCGTGTTGCGCGTTTGCCTGACTTCTCGCTCTGCAGAGGGGAGCCTCTCATAAGCCATTTTGTGTATTTGCAGAATATTGGTACTACTGTTTCTAAAGCCAGACTGGACTTTCCCAATTATAAATAAAAACAGGGTTGCTGGGATCTGCAGTAGTGTTCAATCACAGTAATATTTATTACATATTGGAAGCTGTCAGATCTCCCAGTTTGGGATAATTAATATTTACACTGATCTGGTTCTAAGTACGGAGAAGAGAATGGCACCCCACTCCAGTACTCTTGCCTGGCAAATCCCGTGGACGGAGGAGCCTTGTAGGCTGCAGTGTGTATTTTCTAAGGTGTAGAAGTCGGGATTCAAAACTCTTGTTAATTTCCCCAAGATGCACAGATGTCTCCTAGGCTTTTCTAATTTAATTCCTATGCTAATGGTTAATCTCTGAAACAAATTTGATTAAGAATCACATGAAGTTCACTTTAATGTCGTTATGTGCTTCAGGCACTCAGAAAACTGTTCAGATTTCAGTGGTGGAGATAGAAAACATGACAGAGGGAATTAGCCACTTAAAGGCTACACCTTACCCTTTAGCACTCAAGTATTAATATATACTGATTCCTACTATAATTTCTCTTGTGTTCATTTTACCTCTATAGGTGGTTAGCTCCTTAATTGTATTGACTGTTTTTATATATATTTCTTCAGTAGCTTATAAAGCACATAGCAGTTAGCCGCACTTTCAGGTACTTGCTCATGTTTCAAGCTGTTATAGTTTCAAACTGATGTGAACATTAGTTTACACTTGTATTTTCACTGCATTTGTTCACTTTCCCCCAGTTTATATTTACTATGTGTATGTGAATTTAGAACAGGTAACAAGAAGTGTGGGCTGTGTTTTAAGATTAATTTACAGAAGACCATGTCAGTCCTCTTGGAAATACTCTATTTGAAAGCTTATTTAAAAAGAATGTGAATCATTCTCTTTAGGCTAAATCTTAAAGATGTGGTCGATTTAACTTACCAGTTTTCCACGTTAACCATAGTAAAACATCTGATGGAGGTTACAGAATAAGTCGATATTTCTTAAGGCTTGGAGATTTTCAAATTCTACCCTATAATTAAGTGAAGTAGGAGAAATAGGACTCCTTCAGTATCTGATTTCCAGAGTTTTAAAACCCAAGTACCTGGTTGCTCAGCATCATGTTGTGTTAGGGGTTTCGTCTCATAGATGCTTAAATTCTCGTGTGTTTTAGGCTATTGCTTTTGTTTAACTTTTTTCTTAGGTACATTCTGGTATATGCTGGCAGTTTGAGCATCTCTGAACCCTTGAACAGAAGGGGTAAAATTTAAGTCTTTTTTAAATAGTTTGTAAAAGGTGCAGCTACAAATTAAACTTTACCTTGAGGTGTTTCCTGCCATATCAGTAAATCGCAAGAGGTAGATATTGGGGAATGGCCACAAACCTCACACCACTGGACTGACCCGATGTCTGCCCTGGACTTGTTCTTTTCTAGTTTCGGGGCTCACTTTGG
>SJYA01003372.1:1462627-1498901 GCA_006410615.1 Neotragus moschatus
ACTTCCCCACCAATGAAGTATTTTTTTTAATATATGTATATATATATATATATAATTAAGATAAATTGAGTGATGTATCAAACATATTGGAAATAGTTTGCAAATATGAAAAGAATCTCATAAAGACTCTACATCTAATTTCTAATTTATAGGAAGTTCAAGGACTAGACTAACATAAGACTCTGTGAAGACAGTGAACCAAACCCAGAACTGGGAGATTTAATAAGACAGAAAACCCAGTTTCTTCAGCAAATGGACTTTTATAAAGTGTGTGTTGGAGAAGGGGTCATGGTGCACAAGGAACTGTCAATAAAATATTTTTAAAGTTCTGATCTGTTGAAGACACAAGTCCACACGTGAACTCATATGATGTCTGGGGTTTCCTTTAAAGAATGTGTCCCAGTGGCAGAACATGTGAGAGAGAACACAGTGGGCAAAATGCTGACAATTGTTGAAATAGGGTGATGGATACATGGAAATTCATACTGCTCTTTTCTGTAGCCTTATGTTTGAAAATTCCATAGCAAATTTTTAGAAAATGAAATGGAATTTGAAGGAAAGAGATTAACAGTATTGTCACAGAAAGTTCTGGTAAATTAAGAATAGACAAGTAGTTTAGCTTAGCAATCTAGAAACCACTGGGCCTTAAACCTAAAGGGCCTTAAAGCAATTTCAGTGGAAAGGTGAGGAAGAATACCAGTTTATAGCAAAAGCTAAGATCTTGGAGTTGGGGGAAGACTGCAGCATGTCAAAGGGACATGGGAGCCAGTCTGAAAGATCTCCCAGTGGCCAAATGGAACAATTTAAGCAACAAAATCTATAACAGAGAATTGGATTATAACCCAAAGTATAAAAGAGATATACACGACTTCATACTGATAAGTGACTGCATAATAAAGGAGAAGAGACAGATCTTCCAGAAAAATTCTAAATAATGGCTGTGGATTCTGCTCCTTCTAGAGGTCTGACCTTACTCTTCCTCCCCTCCCCTTCCTGACCTTCTCCCTCCCCAAAGAACAGGGAAGAGAAAAGGGGAAATAACAACTTTCAGTGGAAAAGCTTCACCGACACCACATTATACACATGCTCAAGGTCAGCATCGCCAGCGGTAAGTTCTTCGGGTACCATGTTACCATGTGCTACTACCTGATGTCTCAGAACCTGTAACCCCAGTCTCACCATGAGAAAACATCAGAGAAACTGAAACTGAGGGACATTCTAGAAAATACGCAAACCCTCAAGGTCGTGAAAAGCAAAGAAAGATGAAAACTGTCAGAGGAGACCAAACAGAAAGACATGAGGACGAATTGCATCATGGGGTTCTGGTGGATCCTGGAGCAGCAAAAGGGCATTATGTGGGGAAGGTGAAATCCACATCAAGTATCACCGTGTTCATTTGACAAATGGCCCGTGGCTAACCCTAACCATGGAAGAAACTGGGTGAAAGTTTACAGGAACCATATTATCTTTACAACTTTTCTATAAATCTAAAATAATTCTGAAATAAAAGGGGATTTCAAATAAAAATAGGAATTAAGTACAGGCTTTTCTAAAGAAAGAATTTACAAAGCCTCTTTCCTTCCTTCTGAGTGCTGTAGAATCTGGCACTAGGACACCAGAATGACAAGGCCGAGGGCAGAGTTGAAGGACTCGACCTTTTTTTATTAGGTACCTGATATGTGTAGTGCTGGGCAATTTATACACATTACCTGCCTGTTTCTCCTAACAACCTGAAAAAGCAGCATCCCCAATTATCTAAAGAGCAAATTGATTCAAACTAAGAAGAAGTAACATGCCTAATGGCTGGGAGGTTGAATGGAAATGGTGAGGGGTGAATGCAAATGGGAGCAGGGTTTCCTTTTGAGGTGAGCAAACTGTTTTGGAACTTGGAAGAGATGGTGATGATGCAACACTGCAAATGTACTAAATGCCACTGCATTGTTCACTTGCAATGGTTACTTTCACATGAATTTCAGCTCCGTGAGAAAAGGTGCAATACTTACTAAAAAGGTTGAGAAGCTGTGGTCTGGGGATGGTGAAAACACCTGGAGAGTGATCTGCAGAAATCACGTGGTGTGTAGTAGCTCTCAATTTTCATTTTTTATTGCCAAAGAATAGTCCCACAAATAAGTATTAGTATATGACTGAACATTACTAGTCCATAGAACAAACACGGTTTGAGAAACACCTTTTCATTGAGTGAGGCCTCATTTTAACAAAGAGAACAATGTTGGGGTCTTATTTGGCTACGAGTGCCATAGAAGCCACCGACGTAGCTTCAGGAAATAGAAGAGGACTCAAGACCTGTTTGAAGAGAAGCTGTTTGGGGGCTCAGTCAGCTCCTGGAATAGTATATCAGACAGTATGTAAATGGCATGGCACACACTTCAGGTAGAGTAACCTACAGTGGCAAGCAGCAGAAATTTTGGCTGTGTATGGGACACAGAATGGAGATCAATCCGTCAGAGTCCTAAGGTTCTCAGACCTGGTGGTACACAGGGATCGCTTGGATCCATTCCACCCCGTTGAATCAGCATCACCAGCAGTGAGGCCCAGGCACTGCTGTTGGATTGAAGGCTCTCTCAGTGGTCCTGATGTGCAGCCAAAGTTGAGCCCTCTAGCCTAGATCGGCTGTTCCCAAATATGATGTCAGAACCTACTGATATTCAGTTTGCGGCATGGTCTTATCTACTCTGTATCCAAGCTTAGTATGTGTAGGAATCACCTGGTGAGTTTGTTACAACCGATCTCTGAGCCCTGCCATCCAATTGTGATTTAGCGGTCTAGGGTGGGGCCCATGAACTTGCATTGGTACTAAGTTCCCAAGTGACACTGGTGCTGAGTGGCAGTGATGTAAGTACGTTGATACACAATAAAGGCAAAGTCTGCTAACAGTTTGCTTCCTTCAAGGATATATAACAAACGTAGATTTAAGTGGAAGGGGGACAGTGTGGTGACTTAAGTGCAGCCACACCAGGGATCGCAAGTATCCCACAGCTTTTCATCCTTCATAGCATGTCCATCATGATGGTGAGGTCATGAATCTCTGGGCGAGAGTCAGGGGTTCACAAAGGTGAGTAATGACCCAGGGAAGAAGGGTCTTCCATGCTAGACTACAGACTCTGTAAACAACTGCAAGGTCTTTACAAAGGCCTGGACTGAACAAAGCCATTTCTCAAGAAGTTGTTTGCAGTATCCGTTTGAAGGCAATTACGGTAATGGGAATGAATGGGGCTTGCCTAGAGAAGTGGCAGTGGTACTGGAGACAGAAGATGGATGCGAGAGACAGGCATACATGGCAACTCCATCCTTCCAAGTGCTCAAGTGACTTTTCTCTTTGGGTCCTCCAACCAATCCAGTAGCAATTCTGTTGGCAATGCTTATCTGTCACATTGTCCCTGGGGTCCAGGTCCCGCCACCACCATCTCACCTGGGTTCAGTCAGTGGCTTCCTAATCACCCTTGCCCTCCTACAATCTGTGCTTAACACATGTCCTACAGAGATGCCTCTAAAACGTAAGCCGGATCACAGCACTTCCCTGCTCCCATCTCATTTACAATAACAACACAAGTCCTCCCAGTGTACTCAAAGGCACGGCAAGATCTGGTCCCCGCTCATCTTTCTGAGGGCTTCACTGGTAACTCAGTTGGCAAAGAATCCGCCTGCAATGTAGGAGACCCCAGTTCGATTCCTGGGTCAGGAAGATCTGCTGGAGAACGGATAGGCTACCCACTCCAATATTCTTGGGCTTCCCTTGTGGCTCAGCTGGTAAAGAATCCGCCTGCAATGCATGAGACCTGGGTTGTATCCCTGGGTTGGGAAGATCCTCGGAGAAGGGAAAGGCTACCCACTCCAGTATTCTGGCCTGGAGAATTCCATGGACTGTATAGACCATGGGGTCGTAAAGAGTCAGACACAACTGAGTGACTTTCACTTCACTTCATCTTTCTGACTTGGGTTCGGTTTCCTTGCCCACCCTCTCATCTCCTAACTCTTTCTAGGACCTTGTGACTCAAACTGAGGTCTCTGGACCAGCAGCATCATGTGAGAACTCTTTAGAAATGCAGAGTCTCAGGTCCTGTCCAGACCTACTGAATCAAAATCTGCATTATAACAAGAGCCCTGGGGTATTCTACACATCACCATCGGAGGCAGGATCCAATACAGCCTGACACACTGCTGTTCACAGGATTCTGGATTTGTTAGTCCTCTACCCAAGATGGCTTACCCTGTAAGGATCAGTAAGTATCACAAGCATCCTTCCGTCCCATTCATATGACACCCTCTCAATGTCCTATTTAAAGTTGCAACCGACTCTACCAGGAGGCACTTCGTAAGCCCTCCATGTTTTTTTTCCCCGCCCCCAAGCACTTAACACCACCTGAAAATTGTGGCCTCTGGGGAGTGGAATCAGGTGTGGCATGACGGGGGCTAGGTCTCTGACTTTCCTGAGTCTGTCTTGCAGAGTTCTTTGACTTTAAAACTCTGTGCATATATACCCTTTGTTTGTGTGTTGAGGTTAAAAATTGCCAGAGAGTCTGATTCCACATGTAAGGAGGCTGGGAGTCAGGGCTCCATCTCAGGAATAAGTGAAAACTGAGCAGACTGAAATATCAACAACTCTTCTTGGGTCTTTACGAGGGGAGGACACAGAGCAACTTCTGCCCGCAGGAATGGAGACAAGAGCGAATACATGACTCACAGCTACCATGGCAGAGACTCGGAATAGAAACCTCATGGGAACAAGTGTTGGGTAGGAAAACACGAACTGTAACTGACAAATTGCCAGAGGCTCAGTGTGGAAAAGTCTGAGGGTTAAGAACTGCAAGGGGTCCAGTGATAAGGGGGCCCCCCCACTACATGGTGGTATCTTTGTCCAGGAATTTGACCAGACTCCCACAGTGAATATCGGGGAAATATCCCCTTGGGTTTCCAGCAGGGGGGTTAAAAAAAAGGATCCTTTTTTTTTTTTTTNAGTATTCTGGCCTGGAGAATTCCATGGACTGTATAGACCATGGGGTCGTAAAGAGTCAGACACAACTGAGTGACTTTCACTTCACTTCATCTTTCTGACTTGGGTTCGGTTTCCTTGCCCACCCTCTCATCTCCTAACTCTTTCTAGGACCTTGTGACTCAAACTGAGGTCTCTGGACCAGCAGCATCATGTGAGAACTCTTTAGAAATGCAGAGTCTCAGGTCCTGTCCAGACCTACTGAATCAAAATCTGCATTATAACAAGAGCCCTGGGGTATTCTACACATCACCATCGGAGGCAGGATCCAATACAGCCTGACACACTGCTGTTCACAGGATTCTGGATTTGTTAGTCCTCTACCCAAGATGGCTTACCCTGTAAGGATCAGTAAGTATCACAAGCATCCTTCCGTCCCATTCATATGACACCCTCTCAATGTCCTATTTAAAGTTGCAACCGACTCTACCAGGAGGCACTTCGTAAGCCCTCCATGTTTTTTTTCCCCGCCCCCAAGCACTTAACACCACCTGAAAATTGTGGCCTCTGGGGAGTGGAATCAGGTGTGGCATGACGGGGGCTAGGTCTCTGACTTTCCTGAGTCTGTCTTGCAGAGTTCTTTGACTTTAAAACTCTGTGCATATATACCCTTTGTTTGTGTGTTGAGGTTAAAAATTGCCAGAGAGTCTGATTCCACATGTAAGGAGGCTGGGAGTCAGGGCTCCATCTCAGGAATAAGTGAAAACTGAGCAGACTGAAATATCAACAACTCTTCTTGGGTCTTTACGAGGGGAGGACACAGAGCAACTTCTGCCCGCAGGAATGGAGACAAGAGCGAATACATGACTCACAGCTACCATGGCAGAGACTCGGAATAGAAACCTCATGGGAACAAGTGTTGGGTAGGAAAACACGAACTGTAACTGACAAATTGCCAGAGGCTCAGTGTGGAAAAGTCTGAGGGTTAAGAACTGCAAGGGGTCCAGTGATAAGGGGGCCCCCCCACTACATGGTGGTATCTTTGTCCAGGAATTTGACCAGACTCCCACAGTGAATATCGGGGAAATATCCCCTTGGGTTTCCAGCAGGGGGGTTAAAAAAAAGGATCCTTTTTTTTTTTTTTGAAGATAATTGCCTTATAATGTTGTGTTGGTTTCTGCTGTACAACGAAGTGAATCAGCTGTATGTATACATACGTCCCTTCCGTCTTGAACCTCCCACCCGCTCCATCCCATCCCTCTAGGGCACCACAGCCCGCTGAGCTGAGCTCCCTGTTGCTACTCAGCAGCTAAAAGGAGCTGTTTTGAAATAAGCCAGGGCCTTTTTTTTCTTTACAAGGCCTGCCCTGGGGAAAATTAGTTAACCAGAACCTAACCTATGGGGATATTATTATCAGGGCCTAACTGACCTGGGGATGGGAAATATCCAATTCCAGCCATCTTGTCCACCTAAGGGAGGGGAAAAAAAACAGAAGCATTTGTCAAGTTCACCATCCAGTGACCTAGGGTTGTGAAAAGGTCGAGACATAATCACCGGAGAATTCTGCCCCTCCCCCGACTCCTCACCACAGGACTGAAGGTCCACTTACAGCATTTCCTTTTACCAGGTACATCGTGTCCAACCATCAGGGGAAAATTACAAGGCACATCAAAAGGCAAAAAGCAGTTTGAAGAGACAAAGCAACCATCAGAACCAGACCTAACAGGAACATGTGGCATTACCAGCCCAGGAATTTAAAACAACTCTGATGCATATGCTAAGAGCTCTAATGGATAAAATAGAAAACATTTAAGAACAGCTGAGCAGTGGAAGCAGAGAGATGGTAATGCTAAAAAGAAATGCTAGCGATCAAAAACCACTGGAACAGAAATGAAGAATGCTTTGATGGGCTTATTAGACTGGACACAGCTGAGGAAAAACAACAACTCTGCGCAGGAGGAGAGATCAATAGAGTCCTCAAACACCAAAAAGCAAAGAGAAGATTGAAAAAACCAAGAACATAATATGCAAGGTCTGTGGGACAACTGAAAAAGGTGTACATGCATGCTCAATCATGTCTGACTCTTCGTGATCCATGGAGTGTAGCCCACCAGGCTTCTCTATCCATAGGTGTAACATACATGAAATTGGGAACACTAAAACTTGGCATATCATCTTCAAATTACAGAAAATCAAAGATAAAATCCTGAAAGAAGCTAGAAGATAAAAACAGCTTTCCTATAGAGAAACAAAGAATTACATCCAAATTCTCTGCAGACACCATGCGAACAAGAGAGTGAAGTGAAATGTTTAAAGGATTGAGAGAAACAAACTTACAGTTCAATACCCAGAGAAATACATTCTCAGGCGAACAAAAATTGAGTGAAAAAACCCTCATTGCTGAGAGACCTGCCTTGCAAGAAATGTTAGAAGTTTTTTGGAGAGAAGGAAATACAGGTCAGAAACTCAGATCTACATGAAGAAAGGAAGAACATCAAAGAAGGAAAAAATGATGGTAAGACAAAAACTTTTTTATTTTTCCATTTGATAGTTGGGTTATTCTGATGCAGTTTCATTGTTTAAGGAACTATGGTTATACTAATTGGTTCATTTTCATCCTGAGGAAAACTAAGAGCCTCTATGTAACAGCCTCTGTCTTGTGTGATTTTGTCAAATTCAAACATGACTCTTTGGCTGGTTAAATCATAATAATAATATATATATATCTTGATAAGAATTTTTTTTCTGGAACATTTTTCAGCCTTCAAGTCGTTTGGAAACATTTGCCTATTTGCATATTCTTCTGGGGACAGCCTTTCAGAGCATTTATCCCACCTGTACTGAAAATCGATTTTCTCCCAGCTGATGGTAGTGCACCTTGATGGAGGTGATCAGGGAAAAATGAGGAGTCAGCAAGCTTTACAACCTACTTCTAATTCTCTTAGTTAGTAGACTCTGAGCCACCCCAGCTCCTGCCTAGTCAGACCTGCAAATATGTGGCCAAAAAGCAGGATTATAACTAGTACCAAGTGTGTGTGTGTATTAGTCGCTCAGTTGTGTCCTACTTTATGCGACGCCATGGACTATAGCCCACCAGGTTCCTCTGTCGATGGGATTTCCCAGGCAAGAATACTGGAGAGGGTTGCCATTTCCTTCTCCAGGGGATCTTTTCAACCCAGGGATCAAACCTACATTTCCTGCACCGCAGGCAGATTCTTTATCATCTGAGCCACCAGGGAACCCCCAACTAGTACCAAAATACATTATAAATAAAATAGAATGTCTGTCAGAAAGAGAATCAGGTTGTGCTTCCCATTCCCACTCTTGCTTTAAGATATCTGTATATTTAAGTTCACAGGGGACTTAGAAACCTGTTCTGCTTCAAGCAAAACTTTGGAATGTCTGAGTACATTCATTTTGCATGATCAAAGGGAAGTGTCTTTGGGAAATGGTGCAGTTTGTCCCCCCAAAATGGATGGTGATTAGCAATACAGTTGGTGTGTGAACAAGTAACATGTGACACGTGATAGAGGATGAGCCTGATCATTGGCTAAAAAATAATTCTGAAATGTGATCACTGGAGGAAACAAAAGTCATTATTTAACAATGTCTTGTTAAGCCGGGCTTCCCTGGGGGCTCAGATGGTAAAGAATTTGCCTGCAATGCAGATGATCTGGATTTCATCCCTGGGTGGGGAAGATTCCCCTGGAGAAGGAAATGGCAACCCACTCCAGTATTCTTGCCTGAAGAATGCCATGGACAGGGGAGCCTGGTGGGCTAGTAAAGAGTCGGACACAGCTGAGGAACGATCACTTTCACACTTGCCTCTTTTGGAAGCTGAATTCTGACATGGATCTAACTTAAAAGTTTCTTTTTACTTTTCATTTTACTTAAAATTTCTAAAGATTTTTAATTGTGATACAGTTGATGTATAACATTTGTTTTTGGCATCCAACATAATAATTCGATGTATGTATATATTGCAAAATGATGACCAGAATAAGTAGTTAATGTCCATCACCTCACAGTTACATTTTTATCTTCTGATGAAAATTTAAGACTTACTGTCTTAGCAAATTTCAAATATATGATACAATATTATCAATATTAGAATTACTCAACTGTTAACTATAGTTACCATGCTTTACATTACATCCCCAGGACTTACAACTGAAAAGTTTGCTCCTTTTGACTCCCTGCACCCACTTTGCCCAGCCTCCATTCCCTACTTCTGGCAATCACCAATCAGTACCTAACTATTTGTTCATGAGGTTTTGTAGATTCCACGTGTAAGTGAGACCATATGATATTTGTCTTTATCTGACTTATTTCACTTAATACCCTCAGGGTCCACCCATGTTGTCGAAAGTGGCAGAATTTCCTTCTTTTTAGGGCTGAGTAATATCCCATTTTATATTTATACACTTTCTTATCCATTCATCTGTCATCACATAGTTGGTCTCCACGTTTCAGCTATCATAAATAATGCTGCAGTGAACATTAGTGTACAGATGTCTACAAGATAATGATTTCATCTCCTTTGGATCTGCCCCCAAAGTAAGATTGTTAGATTATATGGCAGCTCTGTCTTTAATTTGGAGTGGAACTGCCACACTGTTTCCACAGTGGTTGTGTGAATTAATCTCCTGACTAACGTGCACAAGGGTTCCTTTTCTCCATCTCCTCGTCAACACTTCTTATTTCTTGCCTTTTTGATAACAGCCATCCTGACAAGCGTGCGGTGATGCCTCATTGTGGTTTTGATTTGCATTTCCCTGGTGGTTAGTCATGTGGAACACCTTTTCATGTTCCTGTTCGCCATTTGTAGATCTTCTCTGGAGAAATGTCTTTTCAGATCCTCTGCCCATTTTTAAATCAGATTGTTTTCTGAGTTGTATGAGTTCCCAATATAGGTTGGATATTAGCCCCTTTTATGTGATTTGCAAGTATTTTCTCCTTTCAGTAGATTGCTATTTCATTTTGCATATTTCATTGCTATTGCTATTTTCATTAGTTTCCTTTGCTATACAGAAGCTTTCCAGTTGGATGTAGTCCCACTTGTTGATTTTTACTTTTGTTGTATTTTTGTCATCAAATCCAAAACAAAATCATTGCCAAGACCTCTGTCAGGAAGCTTGCCCCCTATGTTTTCTTCTACAAGTTTTATAGTTTCAGACTTTATATCCAAGTATTTAATGCATTTTCAGTTGATTTCTGTGCATGGTGTAAGATTTTACCTTTTAGCTTATTTTTTACTTTTTATTTTTCTTAATTGATCTAACAGATAACAGTTCAAAATAATAGCACCTATGTATTTGATTGCATATAGGTCTGTATATATATATATATATATATATATATATATAATATGTATATATCTTGTGTGTGCACCAAGATTGCTGGGAGAAATATCAATAACCTCAGATATGCAGATGACACCACCCTTATGGCAGAAAGTGAAGNGGAGATCAGTCCTGGGTGTTCATTGGAAGGAATGATGTTGAAGCTGAAACTCCAATACTTTGGCCACCTGATGCGAAGAGCCGACTTATTTGAAAAGACCCTGATGCTGGGAAAGATTGAAGGCAGGAGGAGAAGAGGATGACAGAGGATGAGATGGCTGGATGGTATCACCGACTCAATGGACATGAGTTTGGGTAAACTCCATGAGTTGGCGATGGACAGGGAGGCCTGGCGTGCTGTGGTTCATGGGGTCACAGTTGGACATGACTGAGCGACTGAACTGAACTATGTGTGTGCATTTATATATGCTTACATATGCTCATTTATCAGTGAAATGAGTGAGAGCAATGATACAAGGGATGAAAGGGAAGAATTAGGATTATTTTGTTATTATAAGGTCCTTACACTACCTGTAAAGTGGTATAGTGTTATTTTAAAGTGGATTTGGAGTAGTTGTAAAATATTGTAAACTCTAGGGAAATCACTAAAAAAAGTAAAACATGAAAAGCAGTATAGTTGATATGACATAGGAAACAAATTAGAATCCTAGAAAATGCTTCATTAAAATCACAAAAGTAAGAAAAAGAGAGTAGAAGGTAAAAATAGGAACAGAAACTCCAAGCAAAAGAGAGAAGCACAAATTACTCATATTAGTAATGGAAGAAAGCACAACACTCTGCCCACAAATATGATAATTTAGATAAAATGGACCAATTCCTTGAAAGACACAATCTTCTAAAACTCTTATAAGAAAAAATAGGTGATCTGCATTGGCCTATGTCTCTTTGAAAATTGAATCAATAGTTAATAACCTTCCAAAACAGAAAGCATCACGCCCAGATGGGTTCACTGGTAAACTCTATCAAACATTTAAGGAAGAAATTACACCAAGTCTTTTGATCTCTTTCAGAGGATAGAAGCACAGGGAAAACTGGCTTTCCTCATAGCTGAGTTGGTAAAGAATCCGCCTGCAGTGCAGGAGACCCTGATTCAATTCCTGGGTCGGGAAGATCCGCTGGAGAAGGGATAGGCTATCCACTCCAGTATTCTTGGGCTTCCCTTGCGGCTCTGCTGGTAAAGAATCCACCCGCAATGCAGGAGACCTGCAGGAGACCTAGGTTCGATCGCTGGGTTGGTAAGATCTCCTGGAGAAGGGCAAAGCTACCCACTGCAGTATTCTGGCCTGGAGAATTCCATGGACTATACAGACTAAACAGCAAAGAGTCAGTCACACGAGTGACTTTCACTTTCATCCTGTGATTTAGGTCAGCATTATCCTAAGGCCCAAACCAAACAAAAGACCCTACAGGAAGCGAGAAATACAGACCAATGTCTCTCATGAACATAGATGCCAAAATCCTCAACAGAGAAGATATACAGATGGTGAATAAGCATATGAAAAGATGCTCCACGCCATATGTCATCAGAGAAATATGCGCATCAGAGAAATGCAGATTAGAACAGGAATGAGATGCCACTCTGCATCTGTTAGAGAAGGGCCACTGGACAAGACCGCCTGCTAGGGAGGACGCAGAGCAACAGGCACCCGCACTCATCGCCACTGGGGATGCAAAATCGTCCAGCCACTCTGAAAACCAGCTTGGTAGTTTCTAATAAAACACAGTATACACACTCGTGGCTGATTCATGTCAATGTATAGCAAAACGAATACAGTATTGTAAAGCAAAACAAACTAAAAANGAGGACGCAGAGCAACAGGCACCCGCACTCATCGCCACTGGGGATGCAAAATCGTCCAGCCACTCTGAAAACCAGCTTGGTAGTTTCTAATAAAACACAGTATACACACTCGTGGCTGATTCATGTCAATGTATAGCAAAACGAATACAGTATTGTAAAGCAAAACAAACTAAAAAATAAAAATTAAAAAAAAAAACTCAATATACTCTTACCATACAGTTCTGCAATACACTGATATTTACCCAAAGGAGTTGAAAACTTATGTCCACACACAAAAAAAGTGCATGTAGTTGTTTGTAGCAGCTTTATTAATAATTGCCCCAAATTGGAAGCAACCAAGATGTCCTTCAGTAGATGAATGGGTAAATAAA
Source organism: Neotragus moschatus (assembly GCA_006410615.1). Lineage (NCBI taxonomy): Eukaryota > Metazoa > Chordata > Mammalia > Artiodactyla > Bovidae > Neotragus > Neotragus moschatus. The sequence continues at coordinate 1,475,114 of SJYA01003372.1, forward strand.
CTTGGTACATCCAGAAAGTGGAATATCATTCAGCGCTACAAAGGAAATCAACTATCAAGCCATGAAAAGACAAGGAGGAAATTCAAATGCATATTACTAAGTGAAAGAAGGCAATCTGAAAAGGCACGTGCTGTGTGATTCCAGCGATATGACATTTTGGAAAAGGCAAAACTATGGAGACAGTAGAAAGATCAGTGTTTGCTGCTGGAAGTGGTGGGGACGAGGGCTTGATAGAGCACAGAGGGGTTTTAGTGCAGTGAAAATACTGTGATATTTCAGTGACGGATAGCTGTTATTATACATTTGTCCAGACTCACAGAATGCACAACACCGAGAGTGAACCCTGATGTAAACTGTGGACTTTGGGTGATGGTATATGTCAGTGCAGATTTATCCTTTGTAACAAGGTGCCATTCTACTGTGGGCTGCCGATAACAGGGGAGGCTGTGCATGTGTGCAGGCCGGGGCTATGTGGGAAATCTCCGTACCTTCCTCTCACTTTTATTGCAGACCTAAAACTGCTCTAAAAAAGCTAAGTGCAAGTAAAGTGAAAGTCGCTGAGTCGTGTCCAACTCCTTGCGACCCCATGGACTATACAGTTCATGGAATTCTCCAGGCCAGAATATGGGAGTGGGTAGCCTTTCCCTTCTCCAGAGGATCTTCCCAACTCAGGGATCAAACCCTGGTCTCTCGCATTGCAGGTGGATTCTTTACCAGCTGAGCCACAAAGGAAGCCCCTAAAAAAGCTAAGTCTTTTGTAAAACTGCCAGAGAATGGACACCAAACTAAGGAGCCCTGGTTCCAGCAGAACCTGCAAAAGGGACAGTTCCACCACTGTGATACTGTTCCAGCTATCATGAGCTCAGGCAGTGAGTGCCCTGGCAACAAGGAAGGAGAAACAGCCTGGAAGCTCCCTGAATATCAGTCTTCATGCTTACCAAGCTGAGATAAAGAGCTTTGCCGGCTGCGGGATGTCCATACCCATCGAACTGTAGACATGGAAGAAAGGAATGGCCACAGTTGTTTGAACATCTGAAGGAACGTGTGCCTCCTCAGAGCTGTGTCCAGGTATTTCCAACCCTCCTTCCAGCCAGCAGTAAGATGGCAAGGTCCCTAAGCCACGTGACTGGCTTTGGCCAATGAAAGGCCAGCAGGAGCTTTTCAGCACCTGTGCCCAGCGGTTCCTCTTTCCTGGGCGCCAGCGATGCCAATGCGTGGATGATGTGAGGCCTTGGACGGTGAGCCCCGTCAGTCCGCGGGAGTGGGGATGTGGTGGTCAGCTTCCAGCTGTCCACTTGGTAGTGTAGTCCCACAAGGGATATGCAGTGTGAGCAATAAATAAACCTTTGCTCTTTAAAGCCATGACACCTTTGAGTCATTTGCACAGCCCAAGCCCAGCCTAACTTCTCCTGACTGGTGTGGAAAGGGACCACTGAAGAGGAGGAGATGAAGCTTTCAAAAAGTTCAACAGAATAAGGCCCAGTAGACAGAGCAGCGCCATCTCCTCTACCCAGAAACTGTAAGTCAAATTTACAGGATGCACACTCTTGGTGAAGAGCTGCAAGTAGCCCACCAATATGCTTTGTTTGGCCATGATAGTATTAGTTTAAGGGTTTCAACCTGGAAGATGGGGTGTGTGATTTCTTTCCTTCTTAACCATAGTCCCCTGCTCCCTACTTACTCATGAACAGCAAACTTGCTTGACCTGGGTACTTGCCTATCTAGCCCCTGAAGGCCCTAGATCCCTGGTGGTCTAGGCATCAAACCCCTTTGAGAGAGGGTAGAGTAGGCATGACCAGGTTCACCTTGTTGTTCGGTTGTTAAGTAGTGTCCGACTCTGTGACCCCATGAACTGCAGCACACCAGGCTTCCCTGTCCTTCACTGTTGCCCAGATTTTGCTCAAACGCATGTCCATTGTGTTGGTGATGCCATCCAACCATCTCATCTGTCACTGCCTTCTCCTCCTACCTTCAATATTTCCCCACATCAGGGTCTTTTCCAATGAGTCAGCTCTTCACATCAGGTGGCCAAAGTATTGGAGCTTCAGCATCAGTCCTTCCAGTGAATATTCAGGAGTGATTTCCCCGAGGATTGACTGGTTTGATCTCCTTGCTATCCAAGGGACTCTCAAAAAAGGATGTTCTCCAGAACCACGGTTCAAAAGCATCAATTCTTTGACACTTAGCCAGCTCTCATATACATACATGACTACTGGAAAAACCGTAGCTTTGAGTACACGGACCTTGGTCAGAAAAGAGATGTCTCTGCTTTTGAATATGCTGTCTAGGTTTGTCATAGCTTTTCTTCCAAGGATCAAGCATCTTTTAATTTCGTGGCTGCAGTCACCATCTGCAGTGATTCTGGAGCCCAAGAAAGTAAAGTCTGTCGCTTTCCACTTTTCCCCCATCTATTTGCCATGCAGTGGCCAGTTCACCTAATAGATATGAAAATAGACTCTGAGAGGTCCGGAGGCTGCAGCGATGACACGGCAGAGCTTGAGCCTGGACCCTGGTGCCTCTGTGCAGGGCAGGCTGTGGAGGCCTGAGCTGGAGACCGCTGGCTGCTGCTGGCTGCAGTCATCCCAGGAGGTTAATCCATTGGTTGCATCCTCTACTGTCTCATCAGCCCACACACTGCCTGAGTTTATCACCAGGCAAATTCCCACTTGTTTTTGACAGGAAAATCACGCCATCCTGAAATACCTTGAACCAAACTCTGCAGCCTCAACAAACAGCTTGCCTTCTAAATCCATAAGCTAAACACAAATCTCTTTGCATGGTTTCAGCCAAGCCATTACAGCTCTTTTTCTCTGTAAGGCTGAACTTGGGCGTGATGAAGAGAGTCAAGTGGAGGAAACTAAGGAAATGACTACAGTGAAATATCTCCAAGACATATTGTACTATTAAGTGCAAAAAGCAAAGCGCAGAAGAGTATGTATAGAATGGTGCCATTTGTATAAATAAAATACAAAATATTTACATAAATTCTATGTATTTCTACTTATAGATGCAAAAAAAAATGTCCTTAATGATATGTATGAAATATTAGAGTTGTATCAGGAAAGCAGACAGGGGTCAGGAGTGGGAGGGGCTGGCAGTGTTCGTGCCCCAAAGTACTCAGCCCTCGCCAGCTCCAACCACTGGCCTCTGTGATTTGGCCAGAAGGCTCCCTCTGGCTACAGAGCCCTCTGAGTCCACACTCTGGACAGCTGGAAGGGCTCAGGGATGAATACCCCTCAGTCAGTGACTGATTGGAACTGGTGGAGAAATAGATCAACTGCTTTACCTGTTGGGGCTTTGCAGGTGCCACAGTGGTAAAGAACCCACGTGCCAACACAGGAGCTTCAGGTTTGGTCCCCTGGAGAAGGGCATGGCTACCCACTCCAGTATTCTTGCCTGGAACTTTTCTTGCACAGATGAGCCTGGTGGACTACAGTCCATGGAGTCACAAAGAGTTGGACATGACTGAGTGACTAAGCACCCAAGCACTTGATCTCTTGAGCGGGGTGATTGTGAGAAAATTGGTGTGTGCTCCACACTGGCTTTCATGGTGTCTCAGATGGTAAAGAATCCACCTGCAACGCAGGAGACCTGGGTTCAGTTTTTGGGTCAGGAAGATCCCCTGGAGAAGGGAATGTCAACCCACTCCAATATTCTTGCCTGGAGAATCCCCTGGACAGAGCAGCCTGGTGGGCTACACTCCATGGGGTTGCAAAGAGTTGGAGACCACTGAGCAACTAACACTCTCACACTTTCACTACGCTGACTCCCAGAGCGTGGACGTACTCTTTGCTGGTTGCCTTCTTTTCCTCTCTAACTTCCTACTTCCCTACTCTTCCAAATCAATGCCGAACCCTGTTTCAATGCTAGTTTCTGAAGGAACAATGCCATCTAATAGAATTTTCTTGAACGGTGTGTGTCCATTCAGGTGTTGGCCATGTCCAGTCCAATAGCCGTAAGCCATGTATGGCATCTAACATTAAATTACTTAAACTTGAAAATGCAGCTCCTCAGTGACACGAGCCTTAGCTCAGGTGCTCCACGGCCACGTGGACAGCACAGAATGGAACCCTTCCAGCGTCACACAAGGTTCTGTCGAACAGTATTGGTTGGCAGTCATTGTTGGAGGAAAGGAATGTAGATTTGTAACATATGTGTGGAGAAGCAAACAGATGTTTTCAAAGGGGGGAAGATATGATTTCACCTCTGTGAGGCCATTGATGTGAGAGGTCTTTTAGTGAGACTAGATTCTGACCCAAGCATTCTCCTGTCTACTGCCTAAACCTATACCTTTTCCATTCTCAGCTAAGGGAAAGACTGCTGCCAGCCCATATGGCATTTTTGTGCCAATAAGACCAAAGCACGCCCCCTTCCTTGTGGGTGCAGGCCCATGCCAGGGCATGCCGGACCTCAGCAGTGCCACTAAGCAGGACAGTGAACAGGGCACTCTGAAGGGTCTTCATGACTCTTCTTTCTGCATTTCAAGCCTTCCCTTGGCAATAAGAACAGGTGGAAGACAGGGCTTGCATATACAAATGGGCAGGAAGGCCAAGGGATAAAATAAATACCAAGAACAGCAACTTTTAAAAACCAACACTCATAATACTACAAGTAAAAAATATGATCTTGGGAAATCCTGGGTGGTCCAGTGGTTAAGACTCTGAGCTTCCACTGCCAAGGGCCTGGGTTCAATCCCTGGTTGAGGAACTAAGATCCCACAAGCTGCATGGCACAGCCAAATAAGTAAATAAAAAGTTTATGATCTTCTTGTGTTACTATTAATTTTCAAATATTCTACTAAAGGAATTAATGGTTGTCCTAACTGCTTTCATATATGCCTGGGTCATGTCCTGATGATGTGATCTTGCCCATTTAGTGACACGTGTGGCGTTCTCTAGTCTGTTTACTTAAGAGGATGAAGAAACTGATGAACATATACAGTATCTACTGCTGCTGCTGCTGCTAAGTCGCTTCAGTCGTGTCCGACTCTGTGCGACCCCATAGATGACAGCCCACCAGGCTCCCCATCCCTGGGATTCTCCAGGCAAGAACACTGGAGTGGGTTGCCATTTCCTTCTCCAATGCATGAAAGTGAAAAGTGAAAGTGAAGTCGCTCAGTCGTGTCCGACTCTTAGCGACCCCATGGACTGCAGCCCACCAGGCTCCCCTGTCCATGGGATTTTCCAGGCAGGAGTACTGGAGTGGGGTGCCATTGCCTTCTCCAATAGAGTATCTGACTATTACATAATCCAGCTGTATGCAATGTCCAGAATAGGCAAGTCCATGGAGACAAAAAGTAGGCTGGTGTTTGCCAGGGATGGAGGAGACTGTGGGGAAAGGGAATGTTAGGAGTTTGGGTTTTTTTGGAGGGGTGATGAAAAAGTTCAAAAATTGATTGTGGGCACTGGTTACACAACTCTGAATATACTAAAATCCATTAAATGGTACATTTTAGATGACAGAATCCTACAGTATGTGAATTATATCTCTATAAAGCTATTATAAAAATGCTTACAAATACAAAGAAGGTCTTATCTACAGTGAGAGGGAAACTTTACAGTAAATCTCTATAACTCCAGTCTTTGAACATCTCAACGTTTTTTCTAAGTTTCTACCGAATATATTCAACAGCTTCCTGATCCTCTGTGTTAAGAGCATGTTCTTAGTAAGCTTTACCTCTCAAGCTGCTCTTAACTCTAATGGTCAAGAGTCTAACTGTTAAAAGTCTAACTGCTGGCACAAATTCAAGGGGTTCTATAACCCAGTTCTGCCATCTTGCTGTTAGGCATCATAGCACTGGAGACGGTCCCTCCCATTTTGACCGGTTTCTTTCCATGCCCTTCCTGTGAACAGACATGATTTACTAATCCTGTAGCGACTCAAATAATATTCTGGTCATCTTAGCTTAAGCTGCACACTTCATCTTCCTGACCTAAATGTTCTCTTTCAGGAAAACCAGAAACTTCGGGATACCTAAAAATGTCATCTCCCTCAACTGCTGATTGCACAGGTTAGTATTCCCATGTATTGACGGATTGGACAGCTCCCTTTGCTGGCCCCAGGAGAAAGGTCCTTTATCCTTTTGGCCTGTATTGCTTGAGTGCTTACTGACTGCTGGGTACCGCGGATACACAGCCAGCTTCTGCCCCTAAGGAGCTGCAGGCCATCCTGGGGACATACATGAGTGTGACGAGAATATATTCTCCCCTGTCACCCTCTCTGCCCGGAAATTCATTAGCTCAGGAAAGGGACAAAGACCAGAAATAGAGAAAATGAGCCACCTTTGGACTTTTGAGTTCCAAAAGCCTCACACTCAGAAGGGCTAAATGGAACTCACATGTGCAACTACCACTGATCCTGGAGAATGTGAAAGAAATTAAAGCAATGCTTTGTCTCCCTCTCAGCCACTCCGCCCCACTAGATAATTCCTGGGATGGAGGCACTTGTCAGAGGGGCAGTTATGTGTGCAGAGATCTGTTCTGGGTTTTACACCCCCTCCCCTTGAAGACCTTGGAGCCAGAAAAGGACAGATAGAAGCTGTGGCAGACGCCATCTTTTAATATTGTCCAGATATTAGGTGGCAAGGTGCTGAGGTCCAAAGACTGAATCAGGATGGTTCTAAACCAGTCAAGGTAATCCTTCTCTTTGCCAGTCAGTGGTTTCAGGGGTGCCCTGTGACCCGGCTGTGCCCAATGAGTTATTCAGCAACAGGGTCTAGAGAGGTTTTGCCTCCTCAAGAGAAAGCAGAGGACTACTCCTTCCTGCTTTGGATGCAGGCATGGGAGAATGTGATAGTGCCGCAGCAAATGTTTGATGATGAGAAGAGGGAAGCCAAGAAATCTAGCCTGTCTACTTCCAGCCTTCTCCTCACGTGAGACAATTCAATCCATAATTTAGCCCCTTGACATGCAGCCAAAAGCGTTCTAATCAATACTGATGCCATCCAGGGATCCTGGAGGAGGTGTGTGTCTTGCCTCCAGGGTAGGACCCTGTGGCAGGAACAAGACCCCAGAGAAAATACAGCCCCCTGGTCTCTGTCTCAGGGGTCTCAGGCAGCCAGGCATAGACCTGGGGAACAGGCTGTTCCCATATATCTGAGGGGAGCAGAAGTGGACAGAAGCGTCTCGGAGTTCCACAGAAGTTCCCATGGACAATCCTTCTTTAAAAAAAAAAAACTATTAAAAAATCACTACATTGAACAAATTTGTGTACATTTCAACAGAGCCTAGTGAATACTTTGTTGTGGGTTGGCACTGGTTCTAAGAACGAGCATTTGGGAGCAACACACGGAGGACATGTTTCATTGATCAATTCCTGGCCCATTATGGCAGCGACTGCCAGATGTGCCCCAATATCCAATGTCCTTTCTTTCATAGTAATAGAAACCCTGATTTTTAGCTGTATGCACAGAAAGACTACATTTCCCATCATCCCTTGTAGTTGGGTGTGGCCATGTGACTCTGTCCTAGCTAATAAAGTCCCATGGTTGCTGACATGTATCTTCTTTAAAAGATAGCTGGCACATGCCATTGTGCAGTTTTCTTCTTCATCCCTTCACTCTCCTGCTGCCCAGAATTCTGATGTGATGGCTGGTGTGCTGAACTTCATCTTAGACCACGCGTGCTAAGTTGCTTCAGTCATGTCCAACTCTTTGCAACTCTATGGACCATAGACCACCAGGCTCCTCTGTCCATGGGATTCTCCAGGCAAGAATACAGGAGTGAGCTGCCATGCCCTCCTCCAGGGAACCTTCCCGACCCAGGGGTCGAACTCGCATCTCTTATGTCTCCTGCATTGGCAAGTGGGTTCTTTACTGCTATTGCCACCTGGGAAGCCCCAAGTGGAAGGTTACCCCCTGGGGTTTGGGGAGCAGTGAGATGAAAAGAGTCTGGCTCCTTGAGGACTTTGACAAACATAACAGCCACACCAGCTCTGGATCATCCTGTCCTGACTTAAGAAAAGTTCATTTCTATCTCCTTGAGCTATTATGATTTAGAGTCTTTGCTACCTACAGTGAGACCTAATCCTTTCTGATACACGCACCCCACAGCCATACAATGAGAAAGGCCCATGTCTGGACAGTCAGAATCGGGGCTGTTCAAGATAGAGAGCAGCTATGGTAACTTCTTCCCCTCATCTGCTCACATCCTCCGCCCCCTTTAAGCACGGTTCTAATAACTTACTTTGTCTGACTTTTCTATTTCCTTCCACATAGTTACTTTTCTTTCTATTTTCTGTTATGACCATTTCGTGAGATGCCTCAAGCTGTTTTCTTTTTTTCTAAGTACAGTAGAAATAGAAGTAGTTACCAAATAGAAACAGCACAAGTAGCAGAGAATCTCATTATAACCATGCATGAAGTGGAAAGCAAAGGCGTATAAAAACCAGGCTTCTAAAAAGAAACCAGAAAAGGCACTACTGTTCTCTCGGCTGTGCTTCCTTCTGCTTTCCCTGGGGTAAATGGCACTCCCTGTGCAAGTCTCTTTTGATGGTGAACATGCGCATCTGTTATTTCTGTTTTTGAATATGAGATGTCTCTTTGGGTCACAAAAGGCTATTGTTGCCCAAGTGATGAAAAGAAGAATATTAATCCACCATGAGTGTTTTCCAGACCTTTCTCTCATCTTTCCAGCCAACAGTTTTGTGTACTAATTAGAAAAACAGATTTCTGATACACCATTCTATATTCTGTACTTAATCTTGTTTCATATAAGGAAACAAACAGCTGAACAAACATAGCCACAAGACACCCAAGACACCCATTCCACAAATTGGGGCATTGTTTGAGTCTTTCACAGTGATTTGTTAGGTTGTGTTAAGAACCTAAGGAAGTAAGTCTTCACAGAAATAATAATCTGTGGTATTTAAGTGCCTGATCAATTGCAACCCTCTTTCCACCCAAGTTCAGAACCAGTTGAGACATAAATTTAGGAGTCCAACCGACGTAGATGGAAATATCAACTGATGAGAAGATTGAAGCCTTAAATTCAGGGGTAAGTGGACTTCCCAGAACATTCCCACTGACTTGAACTCTGGGCTCCACTCTTTCTGGGGCAGCACCCACCCCATGATCTCCTCTCATAGTAGAAAACAGACCTACTCTCTAGACCTTCTATGGGCAAGCCAATCTGAAAGAGAAATAACTCAGGAAACCCTGAGCCAATCTTGTTCCTCTTTTTCTTCCAAATGTACCGCATAGATGTGCCACTCCTCCTTCTCCGGGGAGAGGTGATGAGTGAGGCAGGGGCATGGAGAGAAGCTGGACCTGTCCACATGTGCTTGTACACCCTGCAGCAGGCCCTGCTCCTGCCCTGCCTCTAGCCATCGGGATTTACCACCACTCAAGGCTGACTTCTCACCGCCCGTATTGCTATCTTTTTGCCCAAGGGATTTCTCCAAAGCCAGGGAAGCAGCAGCCCATGGCGAATGACTGATGGAAGCTGACTACCCTTGCTCCCTTGCCCATCACATAGGTAACTGAGGTACGCGTTCTGTGCCGCTTCACAGAACTTTCTGGTGGGATTAAACCCCAGTCATCCACAATGATAGCTGGCCGACTCAATAACATACTCTGTTTTTTAAATTGAACTATAGGTGATTAACAATATTGTGTTCATTTCAGGTGGACAGCAAAGTGATTCCTACATACATGTGTGTGTGTGTGTGTGTGTGTGTGTGTGGAGAGAGAGAGAGAGAGAGAGATGGAGAACAGGGAACTATTTCCCTGTGCTATACAATAAATCCTTGTTTATCTGTATTAGATATAATGGTATCTCTTAATCCCACACTCCTAATTTATCCCTCCCCACCCTTTCTCCTTTGGTAACCATAAATTAGTTTTCTATGAGTCTGTTTCTGTTCTATAAATAATTTCATTTGTATTATTTTTTAGATTCCACATATAAATGGTATCATATGTTTGTCTTTATTGGTCTGAATTACTTCTCTTAGTCTGATAATATCTAGGTCCATCCATGTTGCTGAAAATGTCAGTATTTCGTTTTTTATTATGGCTGAGTAATATTCCATTATGTATGTATGTAAGCATTGGTACATGCTTCTTTATCCATTAATCTGTTGATGGACACTTGGGCTGCATCCATGTCTTGGCTATTGTAAATAGTGCTGCTATGAACATTGGGGTGCATGTATCTTTTCAAATTGGAGTTTTTGTCTTTTCCGGATATATGCCCAGGAGTGGGATTGCTGGATCCTATGGTAGCAATATTTTTAGTTTTTTAAGGAACCTCCATAATGTTTACCATATTGGCTATACCAGCTTACATTCCTGCCAACAGTGTGCAAGTGTTCCTGTTTATCCACACCCTCTCCAACATTTATTATCTGTAGATTTTTTGAGGACGGCCATTCTGACTGATGTGAGGTGATACCTCTTTATAGTTGTGATTTGCATTTTTCTAATAATTAGTGATGTGAAGCATCTTTACATGTGTCTATTGACCAACCATCGATATGTCTTCTTTGAAGAAATGTCTATTAGGTCTTCTACCCAGTTTTCAAAGAATTTGTTTTGATATTGAGTTGTATGGGATGTGTGTCCATTTTGAAAATTAAGCCCTTGTTGGTTGCGTAATTTGCAAATATTTTCTCCCAATCCATAGGTTGTCTTTTCGTATTCTTTATGGTTTTCTTTGCTGTGTAAAAACTTTTTGATTAGATCCCATTTGTTTATTTTTGCTTTTGCCTTAGGAGTCTGATCTAAGAAAACATTACCACAATTTATGTCAGAAAATATTTTGCCTATGTTTGTTTCTAGGAGTTTTATGGGATCATGTCTTATATTTAAGTGTGCAAGCCAGTTTGAGTTTAGTTTTGTATATGGTGAGAGGATGTCTTCTAACTTCATTGATTTACCTGTGGCTGTCCAGCTTTCCCCGTACCACTTGCTGAAGAGATTCTCTTCTCAATTATATAGTCTTGCCTCCTTTGTTAAAGATTAACACAATAGAGAACCTAGAAATAAACTCACACGACTCCTGTATTCTGTTCCAGGCAGCACATGCACACTGTAAGAAATGAAGACCAGAAAGGGGCTAGAAAATGAGAAACAAAGTTTTCCCACTACCCAGAAGTAACATTATGGATCTTTCCAGAAAGATTTTTATACATATATAATAATATGTAAGGATATCCATTCTATCAGAGACGGATATACTACACTATCATATCACTACACATGTGTTTGCTTTTATTATATCTCATATCACATAATCACATATAAGGTCCCAAGCCATTTCTTAAAAGGCTAGTTGTTCAGTTACTCAGTCGTGTCCAACTCTGTGACCCTATGGACTACAGCACGCCAGGCTTCCTTGTCCTTCACCGTCTCCTGGCGCTTGCTTAAACTCAGGTCCATTGGGTCGGTGATGCCATCCAACCATCTCTAAATGGCTATGGACTATTCCATTGTATGGCTGAAGAATATTTAATCAGTGTTTTCTTATTATTGAGCAATCAGATTTTTGTTTTTTAATGCCAACAGTGCTACAATGAATATCCTTGAATAGTCATCTGTTTTTTTCTTGTCTCTACAGTACAACTTCCTATATGTGAAAGTGCTGAGTCCAAGAGTATGTTCAGCTTTAATTTTTGCAGAAATTGCCAGAATGCTCTACAAAGACAAGTTCACTTGAAGTTACCCTCCCCAACAGTGGGTGAGAGCGCTGGTTTCTCTTCCTTGCCAGCAGCAACTATTAACAAATTGTTGGATCTTTGCCCATCTGATATTGTAAAAATATATTTTCTTGACATTTGAATTTGCATTTTTAAAGTTATAAATGAAAGTAATCATTTTGTCAGTATTTATTGGCCATTGGGATTTCTTGCTCTGAGAACTGCTGATTCATGTCCTGTCTCATTTTTCTGTTAGCTTCTTTATCTTTTCTCGTTGATTTATAAGAGCTTTTTGTAACTTAGGAAATTACTCATAAGTCATATAACGTGCAAATTTTTCACTAGCATGTGTTGTCTTTTTACTCTGTTTATGGCAGTTTTTCCTGCAGGGACTTTGTTATTTTTAGTGAAAAAATTTCATTATTAATTATATTATCGATTACATTTTTTTTTATTTTTTTTTAATTTCATAAATAAAAATAGTAAACCGAATATAGACTGATGATTCATTTCCCACATGATAGCATATAATATATTATATTACCTATCTTCTTAATTTTGTGTCCCACGTGGAAAGGCTGTTCCCATGATTAAAAATTAATTCCCCCAAATTTTAGTGTTGGATTTTTTGTGATTTATTTTTTACATGTATATCTTTGGTCCATATGATATAAGAGACATACAGATTTCATCTTATTTTCTCCAAGTGACCAGACAGGTACTTCAAAACCATTTTTTTGAGTAGTCCATCTCTTTTTTCTTGTTTTGATTGCTTATGTGACTTTAATTATATTTTAAATTTTCATATGAATTTAGGTGTATATCTGAACTCTGTTCTATTTTGCTCAGTCTATTTTTCATCCAGAAACCAGACTGTTTTAATTATTGTTGCTTTATATTATGTAAATATAATATAATATAATCTTTGGTAAAGCTAATAACCTTTTACTCATTAATCATCCCCCCACCAGAGTTGTAGCCACTCTCATATGTTAATTTAAACTAATAAATGTTGAATGAGTGTTTACTGTGTGTCAGGTTGTGGTCTAAGCACTAGGGATGCGGTAGTGAGTAGAACGGGGGAAATCTCTGCCCACATGGTATTTCCATTCTAGCTGTGTGAGAGACCAATTCTATTAGTCATTACAAACAGGGTCAAAGGCTGGTAAATGAGATGGAGAAAGGCAAAACAACCAAGTAAGATAGGAAGTGGGGAGCGTGTAAAACCAGATGGTCAGGGATAAGTGGGGGTAACATGTACAAAGGCCCTGAAGTTGGAGACCAGTACGCCTGGAACAAAATGAATGAGAGAATGAGAAGGAGATGAGGCCAGAGGAGTAACAGGGAGTGCTCCAGGAGGGCCTTGAGGGCAAATGAAAAGATTTGGGCTGTTTCTCTGAGCAAGGTGGGGAGCCATCGGGGCAGATAGAGCAACGTGGCATCATGAACTGCCTTCAAGTTCCAAAAATTGATTCTCTAGGTATTTTGGTTGGGCTCATTTTGAAATATTACATTAATTCATGGAGAACAATGTCTTTATAACCTGCATCCTCATATCCAAAAATAAGGTATGTGGCAATATTATACATGCACAGAGTGACAAATTGACATGCTTCTGGGAATGTATTCTACAGATATAATTGCACACACAAAAGTGGCTATGTACAAGCATTGTTTCCAATGGCAAAAGACTGGAAACAGTGCAGACATTCATCTGTCTACCAGTGTGGGACTGGCTAAATACATTTTGATGCACATACACAATGGAATAATATGCTACTCAGAAAGGAACAGGAGAATTTTTGTGTTCTGATTCAGAATGATCACCTAGATATATTGAGAATAATAGTAAGGTATGGAGTGATGTGTATAGTATGGTACTATCTGGGTAAAGGGGGAAGTATATATTTTGTATGAATTTACTTTGCTAGTGATAAAATATCTTTACTAGAATACATAACAAACTGCTAGCAGTAGTTGTCACTAGGGAGGGCAGTAAATAATTTGGAGACAAGTATACAAATGAAATTTTTCTCTGTATCCCACTTTCTAGCTTTGGACTATTGAGCCACGTGAATATACTATTCTATTAAAAAAAAAACTGTAAATTTTAAAGAAACAATATATCTTTGTGTTAGGGCCATTTTGGTAATGTATTTGACACTGACAAACAGTTAGTAGGGACTGAAATCATATACAGTGATCTGTATGATAAACATACATGTCCAGTTATAAAATATACAAATAGATGAATGTTAGGTTAGATACACAATGTAATCATTTCTCTTCCCCCATCCCCAAGTGTTTTGGAAGAAGAATAAAGCACAAAAGGCAATTTGCACATTATTGCAATACAGGTGAGCTAGAGAGTCCAATCTCCTGACCTGCCAGTTACAGATTAAGGCCTGTGTTGAATCAGTGGGCTGTGTAGTGTGTTAAAAGATGATGTGTCCTTTTATGTTTTTAAAAATTATTTATTTATTTAGTTGGCTGTGCTGGATCATAGTTGTGGCATGTGGAATCTTAGTTGCGCCATGTGGGATCTAGCTCCCTGACCAGGGATTGAACCTGAGACCCCTGCATTGGGAGCATGGAGTCTTAGCCACTGGACCACCAGGGAAGTCCCTGATTTTTTTTTTTTTTTAAAGAAAAACTAATATCTAGTAAGAGCGATCAGGAGTGTGGGGTAGATATCTGAGATGAGAATAGAGTGTACAGTTCTGAATTGGGTAGTTAGGAAGGCTCACTGAGAAGGTAACATTTAGGGCAAGATGTGAAGATGGGGAGGCAACTGGTGTCTGAGAGAAGAGCCTTCCAAGCAAAGAGAACAGCCAGTGCAAAGGCCCTGAGGCATGAGTTTTCCTGGCCTATTGAAAGTTCAGTGAGAGGGGGCCAGTGTGGCTGGAGTAGATAGGGAGAGGGAGCGTGGGTGGCGCAGAGGAGGCAGCAGCTGCCACAGGGCTTTGTGAGCTCTGCTAAAGACGGTGCCTTAAGGAGATGGGAAACCGCTGGAGGATATAGAGTCAAGGAGTGAAATTTGCTCTTCAATTTTAAGAGCATCCCTTTGCCTGCTGGGTGGAGAACAGGCTGTAGAGAATCAAGAGCAGAAGCAGGAAGGCCAGGGCCAGAATGATTCTGTTACTTCTCATTTCACTCCCAGAAGCATCCTTAGAGCTGATATTCCAACTAGCTATTGGTGAAGCACTAACATTCAGCACAGAAACAGAGTTTGTAAAAGCTCATTTCTTTTACAAAGTCTGTAAAAGCTCACTTCTTATAAGAATTACAGATACTCACTGCAGAATAGTTGTGAAAAACAGAAAAATATATAAGGGAGAGAAAATTTACCAATGCTACCTCTCAGGTACAACTCCTACTGACATTTCGGGATGTTTCCGTCTCATCTTCGTGGTTTTATGTAGTTAGTTGATAATATGCACATGCACGAGTATTCCACCTGATCTCTTAACCTAATATAAGAAGCATTTTAGCCACTAGAAGAATTATGTATTCTAATGGAAGAATAGTATTCTATTTTATGGCCATCTAAAATTGAACTCAACCAGTCCAGTAAATAATGCATCAATGAAGATTTTTATGCAGAAATTTTTATCTGCATTTTAGATTTGCTTTCCCTAAGACAGATTCAAGAGGCAGAACTAACAAGTCAAACAGAATGTGTTTTAGGTTTTTGATACTCATTTTCAAACTGTTCTTCAAAAGGGTTATGCCTATATAAATTCCCATAGGTTTACTAAAGCCATAAAAAACCTTTAGGAAGAAAATCCTTTGCTAGCATCGACCTCTTAAAGAAAAATAAGTTTTAAAATGAGAAAGTGTCAGAATCTCACACATCATATGCATAGCAGAGAGGGTGAAAAATCAGATTCTGAGTATGAAAGAATCATTCGTTTTTAGACCAAAGCCGCAGTTAAATTATGATCCAGCTTGAGGAGTACATATGAAACCAAATGCGTGTGGGGTGTGCTTTATAGGCAGAGAAGTAGTCATCACTAAATATATGTGGTTGCTAAGAGACTAAACCGGGGACTAGGAATTAAATTTAACACATTCTCCTCAAATTGAGTTATTCCAGGACAAGCCCTCTCTTCTTTCTAAATGGTATGACATGGAGATATTTGTGACAAATTGGTATTCAGCCAGAAGGAAAGAAATATGTAGAGATGAGATAGGGAGTCGGAAGTACTTCCTTACTCCCGATCCACCACTTGACCCTTTCAAGTGGGAATACTATGGCCTGTCTTGTCTACCTCACAAAGCTTTTATGCTAATAAATGGCAAAGTGACATACAACCATAGGGTGTTATTACCATGTTGAAGTCTCAGGCACTCTGCGTTGGAAACATATATAATGAGATGCTTTAATTCCTCTTGGTGGATTTGTCTTATATTCCATTATAGCAGATTCGATTATCTCCTTTTGGGGGAAATCCATTCAAAAAGGAAGTATCGTAGTTCAGGCCATCATTCTGAGCTCCCAATGAAACTGAAATTTCCTGAAGGGCAAGGATTGTGTCTCATTCACTCTTGTGAATAAGTGCCCCAAACCCTGTGTGAGGAGGAAACAGGATTATACATCCCTGTCTGAGCTTGTTCTTAAAGGTATTAATAATACATGAGAGATGAGAGCAAGATGGAGCCCACAGAGGACTTTCTTTCCTGCCTCTGATTCTACCCCACCTCCATCTCACTGTTCATTCTTCCCCCTCAGCTGCCAGACAAGCTATTGCTCAGCCCTCAAGTCTCAGGAAAGTCATCCTTTCTAGTACTTTCTCTGATGCCATCATCTAATCCCAATTGTTCACTAGCACCCAGGACACTTCGTTACAACACTGTCTCATTGGATGCCACTATGCCCTTCTCCTGCACTGCCTGGCCAGGCTCCTAGGGCTTTCCCTGTCAACTTGTCTCCTGTGGATCTACTGAACCACCCAGGGCAGGCTCAACACAAGATCTCTGAATAGTGGAAAGGATGAGTTTTCAAGGGCCCATGTCACAAAAGGAAACGAATAGAAATGAAGAGAGAAGTAAAGCCATTGTGTACTTTAGCTGCAGAAGCATAGTGATAAACCGATCTCTCTGCACAGATACATGACTAAATACCATCTACTTAAATGCATTCATGCATACAAAGGACCGGTATTCTCTTGGTAACACAAAAATGTTGAGAAGAGCAAGAAGTTGAGGTTGTTGAGCCTGATACTGATCACATCGAGGTTTTAGAGCAGGGAGTCTTCCCTGGTGGCTCAGACAGTAAAGAATCCACCTGCAATGCAGACGACCTGGGTTCGATCCCTGGGTCAGGAAGATTCCATGGAGAAGGGCATGGCTACCCACTCCAGTATTCTTGCCTGGAGAATTCCATGGACAGAGGAGCCTGGCAGGCTACAGTCCAGGGTTGCAAAGAATCAGACACGACTGAGCAACTAATACACACACACACACACACACACACACACGCATGCGTGAGCGCATGCAGACACACAGAGAGAAGAGCAGGGGCTTTTTCCATCTGGTCTGCTGAAATCCTCTACCAGAAATCGAAATCAGTGGTTTTCAGTTTTGTCTGGTGATTCTGTAGCAGTGGGAAATCTAATAAATACTGCTGTCTGTGAAAACCAGCCTCAGAGATTCAGATTTCATTCCTCTGTGGTGGGACTTGGGCATCTGTACATTTTAAAAAGCTCCCTGGGGGATTCTAATGTGCAGCCAGGCTGAGAACCGCTGCTCTGAAGTGTCTCGGGTTGAGATGACGGATCTGACTAATTAAACCTCAAGGCTGAGCACGCTGGGCTTCCTGGACATCTGCACAGAGTCTCTTGCTCTCTCCCACGCTCTCACTCTCTTGTTCCCTTGCTCTCTCTCTCTTTCTTCTATGTATCCAATCAATTGCTCTGGAGTGAGTGACTCTGCTGCTTTGCAGCCCGTCTGGTAAGAACTCAGATCCCAATGGTTCACATCGAAGCATCCTGGAATCTTTAAACCCAGGCTGTTGCGGGGTAGATCAGGGACTGTGAAAGAAGGACACAAGCCACTGGGTTCCCTTTCCTACTTCAGCTTGTGTTATACAAGTGTTCTCATTAATGGGAGGGGACAGAAGAAACCTAGAGAAGACATTCCCTTACTGGGATTTGCCAAACCTTCATACAGTTTCAGAATCAGGTATGGACCTGGTGCAATACCATCTGACTCCCAGATGCTGCAGAGCCGGTAAGCATCCTCAGATGCTCCGAACCAGGCAGTTTCTGTTTTTTTTTTTTTTGTTACAAGTCCCAGGAGCCTAAGGAGCCATGACTCTTGGACTGAGGTGTCTCAGTATTACTGAGACAAAAGCACTCTCTGCATAAAATCGTCCTTGCCTGGGGTGAGTCAGTTGAGGTACTTCTTCAAAAGTCAACCTCTGTAAGTTCCCAGACAGCTGAGTTCCTATTTCTCAACGCTCGCTGCCTCTCACAGAGGGATGATCATCCAGCTGGTGCTCAGTGAGTACAGAAGACATGCCCTCCAGCTCCTCGATATTTCAATAAACCACTGAAATCCCATGATTGCCTGATTAGCAGCATCAGAAATGGTTACTCGAGAGACACACACGCCCTGAGGTTTCTTCCACAGGCCTGCTTAGAGCTGTAAGAGATGAAGCACCAGGGACAGGACTGAAATAACATGGATGCCTCCCTGGTGCCATGTTGTTCTACTGGGGCATCTTGATGATCCAGGAGGTCACAGAAGATCTTGAGCTGCCGGCCCCCAGCATCCCCACACCGATCATCTCCCTGACAACCAGCAGTGACCACCTGACTCATGCATATTTGTTTGAAAGGTCTGAGCCCGACAATTTTCCCAGAGTTGCATTATCTTGGGAGCTGATTCAACTGGTACTCCACTCGACTTTGAGTGCCACAATCAGGGCCTCAACCATCATTAGGATGAAAAGAAGTAAAAAGCTGGTCACATCATGATACTTTTCAGAAAATATCAAATAGAAAAATTCTGCCCTGCCTTTTATCTCCGTGTCTTGGGTCCATTTCCCTCCCCCACCCCGTATCATTGTGACATCGCGTAACCGAGATTTTTATGGTAAGGAGAAAAAGTTCTAAGAGAATGCTCTGTCCACTCTATGAAAATGGAAGAAGCTAATCAGAAGGCTTTTTTGCTGGAAGGAAGCCCTATTTCTGTTTTCACTGGAAGATTCTCAAAGCAAGATAATGCAGATTTCTCAGGGCATGATGTTCCTTTCCCCAACTTGCCCTACCTAAAATCAAGGAACTCTCACACAGATACATTTTGTGTAATTCCATGAAGTAGATACATTTGATGGAATCTTTTCCTACAGAGTAATTTCTTGCTAATTTTGAGTTGTGCCATTGCCCTGCCAGATAACACAGATAAGACAACTGTTAATAACATTGACCAGCCAGGACTCAGAGGTCCATGGGCCAGGACTGAACCACAAGAGTACCAGTGGAGGAGGCTCTTGACATCCACGCTCATTTCTGAATTTGATATCATACTGGCGTTATGGCTCCCAAATTCTGTTTTTGAGTTGATTTTGTTTTTCATCATCTGCCAGAAATGAAGCCAACATTTTTGCAGGTTAGGAGGCTGTAGAGTTTTAGGAAAACTGTCAGAGCAGTGCACTGGTTTCCTTCTGTCTGATACTGAATTTAATTCCAAGATTTTAGACTACTGAATCAGCCTAGATTAAGTAGCATGTGCGCATGCTAAGTTGCTTCAGTTGTGTCCGACTCTCTGCAACCCCATGGAGCTCGCCAGGCTCCTCTGTCCATGTGATTGTCCTGGCAAGAATACTGGAGTGGGTTGCCATTTCCTTCTCCAGCGGATCTTCCCAATCCAGGGATGGAGCCTGCATTGGCAAACAGATTCTTTACCATTGAGCCACCAGGAATTTGCAGATATTGCTAATTGTGATAATAATATTTCTTCATTATGAACTAGGCACTCATATGCACAAAAATCCACCATCTACAGTTCTAAGTAGCTACAAAATTTCCAGACCTCACTTAGCCAAATTTTACAAAATGAAAAAGAAAAGACTAAAGATGAAAAAGAATCACACAAATAATTCGGGCCTTTTTCCCATTTGCTAGTGTCTGAGTTCTGTGACTGTCACTTTTCTTCTCATCATTAAGTGGGAAGGATAGAAGATTAAAAAAAAAAAAAAAAACAAGACACAAATGGAAAGCAGAGGCGCAGGAAGGGAAGAGGCAGAAAGGAAGAGCCAAGTAGTGAGGCAACAGAAGCAGCGCCCCCGGGCCTGCTGTTCCCCTCATTTGCCAGCAGCCCTGCCAAATGTGGCAACGTGCAAACATATGAGATGCTGTAAGCTCACCCAGCAGCACTGCCCATCACCCGAGCCATAATGTAACTCCCTCAAACAAACACAAACGCCCTTCTCTGTATATAAGGAACAACAGCCTCAGGCCTCAGGAACTTTCTGGGAGATGGGGAGGCAAGTGTTAACAGAGAAACAATCGAAGGAAGCAAAGAGTTAAGTGCAGTTGTGTGGAAGGCCAGGATGCTGTGAGGGCGGGAGGGTTAGGGGGAGAGTTAGAGCCAGGCGATGTGTGTGGGCTGAAGGGGGTCTGGAGAGAATGCCGGAGAGTGGTGGGACTTGATCAGCCTTGAGGGCTGGGAGGCAGGGATGTGTACAGGCAGGGAAGAAAGGCAAACGCCCTCTAGAGGCATCCTTCTCCTGACACTGCTCTGCTACGCGGCAGGGGCCTCTGGGGGACAGCATCTGCACTTTTATTCAGGTGTTCAGCCATCATTTAAAATCAGCTTGCACACATGTGTCACTAGTGAAAGAATCAGCACTTTTTTTCAGAAAGGATTATTTGTCCAACACACGCAACATTCCCTTTTCCTGTCGATGTGCAGCTGACTTCCTGCCACGTTTTATTTATTTATTTTTCCCATGAAGACTGTATTCGGCAGTGGATTTCAGCAGCCTCCATTGATGGACTCGTCCTCCCGTTTTGGGTGTTACATTGTTAGCAAGGTGATCCTGCTGAAATGTGGACGGTTGATTACTTCTCTTTGCCACTCTTCCATCTCTGAGAGCTGTGGTTAAGTCAGGAGGCTAAGGGGGCACAAGGGAGAGAAAGTAAACTCCCATTTGTGATACTGGCTGCATTTCACTCACTATACTGCACAGGCATACAAATGGTCTGGGACTCCATTTTAAAATGCTGCTTAATGTCTGGATTTAACACACACATGCACAGACACACGCTCACAGACACAGATGCACATATCAGAAATTTATGGTGGAAAGAAAACCAAAAGCAGATGTCTAAATGCTATAGCTTCTTTTATGTGTAGACTAAAAAAGGTGTACTGGTGAAGACAACCCACAGAATAGGAGGAAATATTTGCAGACATCTGATAAGAGACTTGGATCCAGGCTATATAGAACTCTTATAACTCAATAATAGAAAGATAAATAGCCCAACTAAAAAAAATGGGCCAAGGATGTGAATAGACATTTCTTCAAAGAAGATAGACAAGTGGCTAATAAATAATGCAAGATGATTAGCACCATTAACCATGAGAGAAATGCAAATCAAAGCCACAGTCAGATACCAGTTCATACCTGCTCGGATGGCTATAATATAAAAGATAGATAATAACAAGTGCTGGTAAAGTTGGGGAGACAATGGGACTCTCATACTTCCAGTGGGAATGGAAAATTGTGCAGTTGCTTTGCAAAACAGTTCCTCAAAAAGGTAACCAAAGAGTTACCATACCACCCAGCTGTTCTACTCCAAGGTATCTACCCAAGAGAAATGCAAATGTATGTCTACACAGACATAGCAGCATTGCTCATAATAGCCAAAAACTGGAAACAGCCCAAATGCCCACCAACCACCTCATCCTCTGTCATTCCCTTCTCCTGCTTTCAGCCTTTCCAAGCATCAGGGTCTTTTCCAGTGAGTCAGCTCTTCACATCAGGTGACCAAAGTATTGGAGCTTCAGCATCAGTCCTTCCAATGAATATTCAGGGTTGATATCCTTTAGGATGGACTAGTTGGATCTCCTTGCAGTCCAAGGGACTCTCAAGAGTCGTCTTCAACACCACAGTTCAAAGCGTCAATTCTTCAGTGCTCAGCCTTCATTATGGTCCAGCTTTCATATCCATACTACTGGAAAAACCATAGCTTTGAATATATGGACCTTTGTTGGCAAAGTGAGGGTTTCCCTGATAGCTCAGTTGGTAAAGAATCTGCCAGCAATGCAGGAGACCCCAGTTCGATTCCTGGGTCGGGAAGATCCGCTAGAGAAGGGATAGGCTACCCACTCCAGTATTCTTGGGCTTTCCTGGTGGCTCAGCTGGTAAAGAATCTGCCTGCAATGTGGGAGACCTGGGTTTGATTCCTGGGTTGGGAAGATCCCCTGGAGAAGGGAAAGGCTACCCACTCCAGAATTCTGGCCTGGAGAATTCCGTGGACTGTACAGTCCATGGGGTCGCAAACAGTCAGACATGAATGAGGGACTTTCACTATGTACACTATGTACTGGCTAAGCTTTTTCATCTGCTACCTAGATTTGTCATAGCTTTTCTTCCAAGGAGTGAGTGTCCTTTAATTTCATGGCTGTAGTCACCATCCACAGTGATTTTGGAGCAAAAGAAAATAAAATCTGTCACTGCTTCTACTTTTTCCCCTTCTGTTTGCCATGAAGTGATGGGACCAGATGCCATGATCTTAGTTTTCTGAATGTTGAGCTTTAAGCCAACTTTTTCACTCTCCTCTTGCACTTTCATCAAGAGGTTCTTTAGTTCCTCTTCACCTTCTGCCATTTGAGTGGTATCATCTGCATATCTGAGGTTGTTGATATTTCTCCCAGAAACCTTGATTCCAGCTTGTGCTTCATCCAGTCCAGCATTTCTCATGATGTACTCTTCATGTAAGTTAAAGAAGCAGGGTGACAATATACAGCCTTGATGTACTCCATTCCCAATTTTGAACCAGTCTGTTCCATGTCTGATTCTAACTGTTGCTTCTTGACCCACATACAGGTTTCTCAGGAGGCAGGTAAGGAGGTGTGGTATTCCCATCTCTTTAAGAATTTTCCACAGTTTGTTATGATCCACACGGTCAAAGGCTTTAGTGTAATCAATGAAGCAGAAGTAGACATTTTTCTGGAATTCCCTTGCATTCTCCATGATCAAATGAATGTTAACAATTTGACCTCTGGTTTCTGTGCCTCTTCAAAACCCAACTTGTACATCTGGAAGCTCTCGATTCACATACTACTTGAAGGATTTTGAGCAAAACCTTGGTAATATGTGAAATGAGCACAAATGTACACTAGCTTGAACATTGCTTGGCATTGACCTTATTTGGGATTGGAATGAAAACTGACCTTTTTCAGTCCTGTGGCCACTGCTGACATATTGAGTGTAGCACTTGAACACCTTCTAGGATTTGAAACAGCTCAGCTGGAATCCTGTCACCTAGCTTCATTTGTAGTAATGCTTCCTAAGGTGCACCTGACTTCACCCTCCAGGAAGTCCGGCTCTAGGTGAGTGGTCACACCATTTTGGTTGTCAACTATACTCCAATCGAAAGAACATGAAGGGACAAAAATCACATGACTGCTCAACCACTGTGATTTTCTAGTATCCATCAAAACAGTTGAAAATGGTGCCCATTTATTTCCACAAACCAGTCCTGTTGGCATAAACGATCAATGGCGTGAGCACACCTTATAATGCAGTTTGTTGGCTAATAATATAATACAGCTTGCTGTCAGTGGAGGAAGCTGTCTTAGAAGACAAGAGTCCCAGGCTGGGAGCGAGTGGTGCCTCACTCAGTAAGAGCATCTCCTTGAGACAGAATCATTCTCATGGTTTGAAGCCAGGCTGAGTTATTCAAGAACAGAGATGAGACATCATCACTCTATCACATAGTCTAGATGAAAAAGATTAGATTTCTGTGCTCCCCAAACAAGTTCACATTTTACACGCACATATACACATACTCTCTCTCTCTCTCTCTCTCAAACAATGTACCACAGATTCCTTAAAATGTGCTTTTTTGAGTGTTTATTACCAAGGATCCAATAATTCCTCTTTTGAAAATCCATTCAGATGTTTATCACAGTATTCCTT
>SJYA01003372.1:1509656-1522271 GCA_006410615.1 Neotragus moschatus
ACCAATGCCCCCCCCCCCCGACCCTTTCCCCTGCCACTTCCACCTTCATTGCTTTCCTGGATGAAGCTTCTAGATGGGAGAACAGGGTCATGTTCCACACCATCTCTGGATTTCAGGAAGAGCTGAAGCAGAGGGTTAGCCGGTCCCAGGAGAGGAGAGAAGGAGAGCCCTGAACCATGCTGTATGGGCTTGGGAAAGGAGCAGATGTTGCCCTGAAGTTGCTCCTTGACCTTGATTTCAGTGAGGCACAGAGCTGGTTCCTTCCCCACCA
Organism: Neotragus moschatus; assembly: GCA_006410615.1. Taxonomy (NCBI): domain Eukaryota; kingdom Metazoa; phylum Chordata; class Mammalia; order Artiodactyla; family Bovidae; genus Neotragus; species Neotragus moschatus. The sequence goes on from SJYA01003372.1 coordinate 1,509,928, forward strand.
GGCAGCTTCTGGGCCAAGAAATATGCAGGGGCTGCATAATTGCTACATCTGCTTCTCTTTCTGGAATTGAAATGGGCCTTGATTGCAGTTTGGAACTCACCCTATTAACAGGTGTCTGCCCCAGCTGAACAGCTGAATCAACCTCGAACTTTGTGTGTGCAAAACAGACGATGGCCTTTTTCCACAACAAAACTCATTTCCTTGTGGACAGCAACATGAGCAATGTGTACTGGGTGTCAACACAACTGAGGATCACCATACTGGCTGAAAACAATCACACCCAGAAAACGGTGATCAATGAGTCAAGGTCAACTTGAAGGAAGAAAGGATGTCAGAATCGATATTTTTATCCTCAGGATGGATGAAAATTGAGAAAGACTGTTGGGGTGGCTAATATGTTACATAGAAGAATCAAAACGCAGAATGATACATGTAAGATGACCTAATATTTGTTATACAAACAAGAATTTTAAAGATCCTCAGGATCAAAATGATATGAGTTCCAATGGAGAAGATATTCATTTAATAAAGAGTTGAGTATCCGATACATTCTGTGCATGGAGGTTAAGTGGTGATCAAGATAAGCAAGGTTCCTGGCCACCTGGAGCATCCAGTCTACAGGGTGAAACTGACAATAAGAAATGAACATAGTCATGACAAGGCAACTCTAAAGTAGTGGCACAGGAGACCGAAAAGCTGCATCTAGTGAAGGAGAAAGAAGACCAGAAATGTCTGGCTTCAGGGATGCTGAGATAAGAACATGTTTCCAGAAGAATGGAGGCCTCCACTGCAAGAGTCCCACATGGCCACATGGCAAGGATGATGGGCACAGAAATCTTATCAGAGCAGGCTTCAGATAGGGAGAACTGATGAAGCACAGACAGGAGGGATGATTCTCCCAAGAGGTTTTGCTAAGAAGGGGAGCAAGGAAGTAATGCCGTGGTAGAACACATGTGTGAACCAGTGGGAATGATGCAGGTCAAAGGGAGATACTGATGATGCAGGAGAAATGGAAGGCCTGTTCTTGGACTAGAGTCCTGGGAAGGAGGAGATGGGACATGAATTTGAAAACTTGATGTTCAAAAGATGTTCAGAATGAGGTAGCCACAAGTTCAAATTCTCACAGGGTTCCTCAAAAAGTTTTTCACTGATTAATCAGCACATTTACTTTACTCCCACTGTAGTCATAGCCCAGCAGGGGAGAAAAACATATTCACATCATCTGAAGTAAATGGCCACAGTGGTAGGTCCTAGGAAGGGGAGCTGGCTAGATCATGAGACTGTCAGTTGGGGCATTTGACCGGATGGGGAGATTGGAGGGCTTCCTTGAGGAAGTGATACTCTGGGTTTGAGGCGAATGATGAGTGGGCTGTAGCCAAGCAAAGAGGCAGTGGGAACTGCCTGTGCAAAAGCTGTACATAGAGTGGGGGAGACCCTGTGAATGCAGCCAGGCTGGAGCATGGGGAATGGGGCTGCAGAGGCCACGGCAAGGAACTCTTTAAAAAAATAGATTCCTTAGGATACCACTTCACTCCTATAGGAGAGTTATAATGTTTTAATTAAATTAAAAAATCTTTTTTAATGGAAAATAAATATTGGCAAGGAGGCAGAGAAATGGGAATCCTCAGGTGCTGTTGTTGGGAATGCCAAATGATAACGGCCACTGTGGAAGACACTGTCACGGTTCCTCAGAGGTTAAACATAGAATTCCTACATGACCCAGCGATTTCATCGGTATATATACCCAAAAGAATTTAAAGCAAGGACTAGAACAGGTTCCTGTACACTGATGTGGATAGCAAGATGATTCGCCATAGCTAAAAGGAGGAAGCAACTCCAGTGATGGATGGATGAATGGATAAACAAATTGTGGTCCATCCAGATGATGGATATTTTTGGATATTCCATTCCTGCAATGGACATCCTATCCATCCCATGGAAGATTAATCAGCTATTTTAAAAAGGAATGAAATACTGGTACGTGCTATAGCCTCATGCTTAGTGAGAGAAGCCAAGACACAAAAACCACCTATTGTATGATTCCATTTATAATGAAATGCCCAGAAGAGATAGATCCATAGAGACAGAAAGTAGGCAAATGGTTAGCTACGGGGATGAGGAGTGACTGCATAATGAGTGCATTTTCCTTTGGGCTAGAGAAGGTATTTTAGAACTAGAGAGTGATGATATTTACAACACGTTGTCAATGTACTAAATTCCATTGAGTTCTCCACTTTAAAACGGTTAATTTGATGTCATGTGTATTTTACCTCAATAAAAACGAACAATACCTATTACTTAGAACATTTTCTACTCAAGAGAGAGTTCCAAGCAGCTAGACATTCGCATCTTACTCAGTGCCCACTCCTCAAAGAGGAACTTTGCAAAATTTGAGAATGTCACCTATGAGACAACCAGGATGCTGAAAGATTTTTTCAAACTTTCATAATGAAAAAAGGTCGAAGGAGCTGGACTTAGCTTGGAATGAAAGGCGCCTCCCTCAGGGACAGCTGATGGAGGTTGAGAGGCACGCAGTAACTTAGAGTGGAAAACACTGTAACGATCACATTTGTTGAGAAGTAACAGTAGTGAGCTTCCTGTCCTGAGATGTATTCAAATGTACCTGAATGATTGACAGCCTTGGACAGGACATAAGGGATTCCTGACCCTGGAGGTCTAGGTTGATTGCCTTATGAATTTCCCTTTAACTCAGAGATTCTATGACACATTTATAAGAATCTTAGTCAGGAGGAGAGAGGAAAATTCTAGCCCAAAGCAGTACTATGTTTCCCAAGAGGCTACCCCAAATGGTGTTGCCAGGCAAATGGGAAGTGTGGGATGGTTAAGAGAAATTATTGTCAGCTAATGAAAGTGATGGGCTTGTTAAGTAACTTTGAGCTGTGTACATGGTTGCATTTTCAATTTTGTCTATGAAGGCAAGGATATGCTATCAGATTAGCTATATTCTTTTGTGTTCACTGATGCAGATGGTGACTGCAGCCATGAAATTAAAAGATGCTTACTCCTTGGAAGAAAAGTTATAACCAACCTAGATAGCATATTGAAAAGCAGAGACATTACTTTGCCAACTAAGGTCCGTCTAGTCAAGGCTATGGTTTTTCCAGTGGTCATGTATGGATGTGAGAGTTGGACTGTGAAGAAAGCTGAGCGCCGAAGAATTGATGCTTTTGAACTGTGGTGTTGGAGAAGGCTCTTGAGAGTCCCTTGGACTGCAAGGAGATCCAACCAGTCCATTCTGAAGGGGATCAGTCCTGGGATTTCTTTGGAGGGAATGATGCTAAAGCTGAAACTCCAGTACTTTGGCCGCCTCATGTGAAGAGTTGACTCATTGGAAAAGACTCTGATGCTGGGAGGGATTGGGGGCAGGAGGAGAAGGGGACGACAGAGGATGAGATGGCTGGATGGCATCACCGACTCGATGGACGTGAGTCTGAGTGAACTCCGGGAGTTGGTGATGGACAAGGAGGCCTGGTGTGCTGCGATTCATGGGGTTGCAAAGAGTCAGACATGACTGAGCAACTGAACTGAACTGAACTGATGCCCTGCTGTGAACTCAGTAGGGCACTCATATATGAGGGGATTCATATACGAGGGGAACTCAGCTACAGTGCAAAGGCAGAGCGTCCCATGAAAGACTGAAGCATCAGGGGTGGACATAAGCCAGGCTTATGGATTGAAACGCTCAGTACAAACCAAAGGCAAACCACTGGCCCTTCCCTGTGCTCCATAGAGATAGGAGGAGGTGACCTGTGTTTTAAAGGTAGGGTCGGCTTTCAGCCAGCTTTGAAATCCAGGGCCCCCTGGCAGGCTGCTATTGTATGTCTTACCTGCATTCTCCTCGCTTTTAGCTGCAGTTCCATATGAGGCGTATGGCAGGAATAGCCATTTCGCCTGATGTCTAAGTCAGCCTAACTGGAGACTGATTCTGAAAGAAGTCCCCACAATGAACCCTTGCTGGGGTCTCGCGCTTGTTCCTTGTAGCCCAGACCAGAAATCTGCTAATCCGAGCACATTTTCTATCGATGGTAACAAGGTAGAGGGGACAGATTCGCCATATACTCAGTGTCGCCTATGACACATGATCTAATATGTCTTAAGACCCCATTTCTTCACCAAAGGAAATGTTGAGGAAAGGTCAGGAGGCCATAGAGAACCGGGAGAGTGTGAGAGGGTATCTCAGGCCCTCAGGAAGAAGACCTCAGGAGAGGAGCAAGGGTGCAGAGAGCTGGGACCCCTCCCTCTGTCACCTGCAGGAGACCAGAAGACCCACTCAAAGAGTCGCAGAGGCTCTGTTTTCTCCTACCCCAAGGGTGATTAGCCCCTTAAACATCTGGCAGGCAAAAATCACATCTTTTCTTCCATCCCCAAGTTGAACCTGGGAAGATGGAGGAGGGGGAGGCAAAGGGCAACATCTTGATGCTGATTTAATCTTTATCTCAGCCTCTCCAAGCTCTTCCTTGTGAGTCTTCCTTGAGGGCTGCCAAAGGTCCCCCAGCCCCAGGGTTGACCCTGAGGGCCCCTGCCTTTAGGGTGCTATGCTTTTCATTCCTGTCTGACTTGCCATCTGCCCTTCTTCCTTTCAGCCTGCCGACTCTCAGTACGGCTGATCACATGTAGGCACTGAGAAGACCATTTAGAGTCATACTCAAGGTTCTGAGTGATCTTTAGTCTTTGGGGGCATTTGTAGTCTTAAGGGATGTGCATTTAAGTTCTTTTTTTTTTTCCTAATTAAGTGATGAACTGTCCAACTATATAGGAAAATTATTTTTTGTTAATTTCCTGTTGCTTCTTGCTACATTGGATTACATTCTATATTTTCTTACTACTCAATGTCACCTGACCCCCATCCCTCACCAAATAGTAAATAAACGTCCAAATAAAACAGTGTGATAGGAGAATGGAAATCAATCATCTCCCTCTACCCTCTGGTACAACTGCTGCTGCTGCTGCTACTGCTGCGAAGTCGCTTCAGTCGTGTCCGACTCTGTGTGACCCCATAGACGGAAGCCCATCAGGCTCCTCCGCCCCTGGGATTTTCCAGGCAGGAGGACTGGAGTGGGGTGCCAGTGCCTTCTCCATCTCTGGCACAGATGCAGAGCCAAATGAGGGCTTCCTTACCTGCCTAAAGACATTGGGACCAACACTTCCATCCCTTTTGGCACCACAAAACCTTGGAATGCCTTCTTCCTAAAGCTGCCTTCTGGGACCCCTCAGCCTCTCCAGGGGAAAAGGTAGAGATAGCAAAGATAACGTCAACGACAATGTCAAATAGCTACCATTTATTGAGCCTCCAGTGCTAAGTGTCTTACTAATATTCCCTCCTTTAATCCCTACAACAACTATATGAGGTAGGGACCATGATAATATCCATTTTATCAATATACATGGGGTATGTCTGGAAGTAAGTTCTCAGGAGCTCAGAAGGTGTAGAACTAAACACCCACTGGAAACAGGTGCTTTACTTGAATATATATCTATATATCTATCTATAAGTAATATATAACATACATGTGGTAACAGTTACATTGAATAGTAGGGCTTGATGAAACACAGTATTGCATGGCCTTGCTCCAAGTTGTTTTTCAGTTGCTCAGTCATGCCCGGCTCTTTGCAACCCCACGGACTGCAGCACACCAGCCTGCCCTGTCCTTCACTGTTTCCCAGAGTTTGTTGAGTCGATGATGCCATCCAACCATCTTGTCCTCTGTCACCTTGCTTTCATCATCTCTCATCATCTTGCTCCAAGAGATAATCTCTATTAACTCTTTCCTGCTCGAGTTGTTAGAGAGATGCTTCCACAATCTAGACACAGGGAGGTGAGACAGTTTGGATATTGGTGTGGGCACTTGGGGCTGTCACCATGGGGGAGAGGGGGCACTATTGGCATTGAGTGGGTCCAGGATGGGCCTCGGACAATGTCCCCATTTCTTGATTGATTTGCTAATGTCCTCTGGACATTTATGCAGATGAAAAATCTGCTTCTAATGATCAGTAACTAAGAAATAAGTCCATCTGACATACAAACACAAGATATTTGGGGGTGGTTTTCAGAAACATAGATGTTTTTCAGGACTGCAGTTGCCATGTCAGTTGAGGGAAAAACATGCTTTGTCTTGTTTAAAACCTTACCAAGTTGTTCACCATTTTGGAACATCAGGGCACTGATGGCAGGACCGCCCTTGGTATTTGAATGACCAACACACTACATCTCAGTAGGGTTAGTGTCTTAGCTGTCCCCGTCATGGCAATTCTGCAGCTCAGTTGCCCATCAGATGACTTCATTCCATCTTCCAGTGCCTGAATATTTACACATTGAGAAAATACAATTCATTGTAAATTACTTCTTTATATTGCAATTGAACCGTTATATTGATATTTTGTTTCATTTGGATTTCATTCGTGGAGTGCCAAAGGGACAGTATACATATTTGTTTATAAATGACATCAGATCTGATGGACTTGGAAACAAATGGCTCTGATCTTGATAATATGCTTAATTCTCTCTTTCTTGATTTATCAACTTTTGACAATATCTGCTGATTCCTTGACATGAATGATGAGGCTCTACGTCATCCCCCCTTACAAAGCTCTATTTGTTTTTTCATCAGAGTTTGACTGTATCTTCTGATTCCTGCCTGAGCAGCTGAGGACATCAGTAGTGCTGCCTTTTCATTCATATTCTCCCATGTCCCCCTGTGTATCAGCTATGTTTTCATTGGCAGAGTCAAACATTGTCAAAGTTTACTAATATTTTCATTTAGTTCTGCAAACAGAACTCAGTCTTTTTTTCTTTTTTTTTTGCTTTGTCATAGGTGACTATAAAAATAAAAAACCAATTCAGATCAGGGCAGACAAAATGTGTCCTTATAGTTTATAATTATTTGTACTCCTAGATGAGGCAATGAAGGTCAGTAAGATCTCAAATTGTATAAAATCCATTGGAAATAAGATTTCATTAGTGGTCTAAAATTAAATTATTAGGAGAGTATCTCTACTGTGGAATAAGGTACCCCCATTATGAAAGTAATCTTGCCCCCCCCATTATGAAGTAATCTTGCTTTTTGTAGAAATCTGGGAAAACACAAAAGAGTATTAAAAAAAAAATAACGAAAAACTCTATTAACCCTTAGAGATAAATCCTGTCAATATTTTGGTATACATTAATATATTGATATATTAGTAACGGTAGGGCCACTGCTAAAACTAATAAGCCCCTGAACACAGTGTTCAGCAGTTTCTTTCTGGTTCACATCAAAGTCAGTTCCAGGCATCCAGTTGGGTAGGAGTGAGCCTGCGCTCCACAGAGTCATTCAGTCACCCAGGCTAGCAGGGGCAATTCCATCTTCAACATGTGGTTTCATGAGGCATGCTGGGTGTCAATGTCACATTCCAGCTGAGAGGAGGGGAAAGCGCCAAGAAGCACATGCTGTGCTGGAGAATCTGTCTGGGATGCCTAGAAGTGGTGGACGTCACTTCTGACCTCATTGGCTAGAACTCAACATGTAGTCCCACCTAACTGCTAAGAAGTCTGGGAAATGTGGTTCAGCTGTGTGGCCAGGTAGCCGAGAGATGTTTGGGGAATAACAGTCTCTACCATAGTGTATTTTCTCTCAGCTTTTCCCAATACATATATATGTGTATGACTAGGGTTATATTGTACATTTAGCTTTTTATTCTGCTTTAAAAATAACAACAACAAAAAAAGAATCTCTGAGCACTTTCCCACCTAATTCTTTGCAAACATGGCTGTGTGTTATCTAGTCATATAGAGCAGGGTTTCTCAACCTCAGCACTAATTGGAAATCTGTGTTGGAGTACAGCTGATTTACAATGTTGTGTTAGTTTCAGGTGTATAGCACAGTGATTCAGTTATACATACATCCACTCTTTTTTAGATTCTTGAGTAGCATTCCCTGTTCTGTACAGTAGGTTCTTGTTGGTTATCTATTTTATACACAGTACTGTGTATCTATCACTGTTTTTTGACATTTGGGGCTGGATCTTTCTTTCATGTGGTGAGGCCTGTCCTGAGCACTGTAGGATGTTAGCAGCCTCCCTGGCCTCCATCGACTAGATGCCAGTAGCACCCTCTCTCCAGCTGTGACAACTAAAACCGTCTGCACGTGTTGCCAGATGTCTCTTGGGGGACAAAGTCATCCACAGCTGAGAACCACGGGGCTAGATCAACAGTAATTTATGCAACCACGTCCCTTTTATCCAACAGTTGTTGCTTCCTTTATGGTTTTTATTGTTTGATGTGCTATTACATCTTGCTCTGTGCTAAATCTTTTTACGTTAATTTTGACTAAAACAGTCATGAGTTACTTAGGAGGGAGAGTCCCAGAAGCAAATTATTAGGCCAGAGGCTATGAATAATTTTAAGTCTCTCGATACATCCTGCCAAATATCTTTCCAGAAAGGATCTACCAGTTTACTCTTCCACTAGCAACACAGTCTTGCTTTATTTTTAAAGGTTTTAGTTATATGAGGAAAATGGTTTATTATTTTAAAAGAGCATTTCTTAGACTAATAGTCAAATGTGCATATTAGCTATCTTGTACACCCTGTCAGTAGTAGCCTTGCTAATTTCCCAACTGCTGTTTTGTTTTTCTTAAGGGTTTTAGGGACAATTGCTTGTTGAAATCAGTCCATGACATTTCCAGAGTGAGCAAAAGTTTCTATTAAAATGTGGCTTTCCTCTGACATTGTGTACACAATGGCTATAACTTGGTTTTTAATCACAGCATCCCATTGTGGCTGGCTCCAATATTTGGACAGCTGTTATTTCTTTTCTTTGGTTAAAAAAAAAAAATCCAAGACTTCTAGGGAATGAAAAGTGAACCAAAGGGTTTACTTTTCATCTCAGTGCACACAACCTTAGAGTTCTTGTTTCCAGAGTGGCTGAATGAGGTCATCTTGCCAAAATACTATTTCAGACTGTGTGCCCAAGTCCCATTCTGTTGTGTTCTTTGTCTCCTAGGAGCCTCCCAAGATGTAGGAATTAACCAAATCAAATGCTCTTCCCTAAATCAGGACTTAAACCAACTGCTTGTTGCCCTTATCCCTTTGGAGGGGATCCCAGTTATTGTCAACTCAGTTGGATCCCTGCATGCACGTGCTTTCAGGACTGGTTGAAATGGATTACTTTCCTGTAACAGGACAAAAAGTTAAACCTATGAGCTCCCTGCCATTTTATTACCGCATGAAGATTGGTTAGGCATGACTGTTCCCATGGGACTGTGAAAATGAGCCCGTGATTTGCCTAGCACAAATCTGTGTCCTTTTGGGCAAAATATTATTAGGCTTTCTAGAGCTTTGCCTTGATAAAAATCTTTCCTAATCCAATAAATTCAATAGATGAAATGCTTGTTTCCTCCACTCTTTCTCAGTCCTAAAGCCTCCTTCCTCAGGCTTAAATGTCCCTTAAGTGGACTATCTACTGTTACTGTTTATGCGACCCTCTGTTCAAGTAACACGATGTATTTTCAAAACAATGAAAAAACACAACATAAACTATCAGGGCCAAAGGTTAGGCTCAGAAATGTCTCACAAAGCATTAGCCAGGGGAAAACTGCAGGGATCTCAGAGCTTTGCTAATACCTTTGGAGACAGGAGAATTCTTCTCTTAAGAAGACAGAAGGAATTTAAGATCTGGACACTGTTAAACCATTAATTCCCTTACAAGTTCAAGCAGGAGGCCTGAGCACCAGGAGAGGCCGTGTCTGGGGAGGGTGGGCAAAGCCTTCTGGAGCCTTCCAGGGTGGGCTTCCAGGGATCGGGCGGCTTATGGAAACCTCCAAATCGATCACCACTCATCTGTGCCCTTCTAAGTCATTCGTTTTCCACAAGTAAGTCAGTGTGGCAACCTTGGCCGCACATTGGAACCAGCTGGGGAGATTTTGAGGCATAGAGGCCTCGGTCCCACCCGCTGAGGCCCAGAAGAAATTTTCAAAAGCTTGCCAGGTGATTGTAACGTGCAATCAGGGTGGAGACCCACGGAACGAACTAGCTCCCGCCGCCCCCAACGTGAGCCAAAGGTTCCAGGACTCTGGGTTAGGGCGAGGCCGCCAAAGACTGGGGCCTCGAGCAGCCTCTCGGGCCTCAGTTTCTTTATCTGCACAATGGGTGACGGCTAGGACTGCCGAGGCCCCTCCGGCTGGAAGAGTTCTCTTCTGGGACGCAGATCTGCGCCTCCGAGATCCTCTAAGCCCGCTCCCCTCGGTCCCCATCCCTCACCCCCCGCTGGCTTTTCCGGTTTCTTCGCCCCTCGGAGCTCTCCCGAGGGGTCCCAGAGGAAGCTGCGCGCTTCACCGCCACCCCGGCGCGCGCGCTGCCCGGTTGGGGCCCCGGCTGCGGGCGCACAAAGCCCCCGGCGCTGACGTCAGGGCCCCCTCTCGGCGCGGCCGGCCCCCAGTGCAGGCGGAGCCGCGCCGCGCTCCCACCCCGGCCGGGAGTGATCACCAGCCGCCAGCCCCGCAGCCCAACGCCGCCCGCCCGCGCACGTGCCCGCCGGACCTGCAAACTTGTGCCGCCGGCTGTGTCCGTCCCCCGGGAGCCCGAGCGCCCTAAGCCCGCGCCTCCCGCCCATCTCCAGCCATGGGTAAGCCGACGCGCTGGCCCCTCGCCCCGGCCACAGCCTCGCGCCCCCGCCCCCGCTCAGGTGGGGCCTCCTGGGGGCACCTCCCCGACCCGGGCCGGTTTTGGGGAGGCTGGAGGTGGGAGGGGCGCGGCGCAGGTGTCCCGAACGCCCAGGTGTGCGTCCCCGCCCCATCCCGGGGGCGTCCCCACTCCGGCTGCGGCCCCCGCCCCGGGCGTGCGACTCGCTGGAGGGGACGGGCGGGACCCCCCTGAGGGGAGCCGAGGGGGCGGACGGAGCGTCCCGGGCTGCGGGCTCCTGCTGTAATTTTCAGGGGGTAAGAGACAGTTGCTCCTGGTCCTTTCTCCGGGACGCTCTCCAGTCGCCCGAGCTCCCGGCTGCGAGTCTGATCAGGTCCCACCCTGCCGGGGGCTCTTGTTCGCCTTAAGCCCACCTGAAATCAACGCCCAGGTCCCCAAGCCTGGGGTCTTCCGTGAGCTCGTTTGGGAACCGTGAGCCTTGAAACCAGGAAGGTGGAAGGGAAGAGGGACAGGACGGGACGGAGGGCGAGGCTCTTTGTCCCCCGTTTCCACTCTCAGAAGGCGAACCTGGGGCGCAGGTGGAGCCGATGTGCTCCGCGGGGTCCGAGGCAGTTGGGGAATCAGCTAGTCGGGGTGAAAAAAAAGCCAAGCTCTGGAGATTACAAAATCTCGCACCTGGCCTGGGGCGGAGAGCAGTAGGCTGTTGTGTGTTGTGTCTGTCACCTCCTGACACCTCCGAAATCCTGCAACATGTTTTACACAGGGACGCTGTATCTCTCGGAAAACTCGTTAAAGAGTGCGGTGGAAATCAACCTCGTTCCGCTGCACCCCCGAAAAATGTGCCTGGGAAAGGGTTTCCCCTGCCTGGTCTGTTATCCTTCTCTCGTGGCTGACAGGCTCCAGCCGCAAAAGCCACAAAGACTGTCACAGGAGCCCCTCGGAATCCGCATTCCAATGAGGGAGTCAGTGAATTTAACCATTGCGGCCCCTGGGGAGAGCTTGGGCATTCCCTACCGGGCCCCAGCCACGGCCCCCTACCCTATCCTGCAGTCCCTGTGCTGTTGGTGGCGTGGGTGGTAATTTTGTACCGAGCAAACGTTTGGTGAGGGTTTGTAAGGAGGGCACATGATTTTGCGTTTAAAAGGAAGCTCAAAGAATTTTAGAGTTAAATCTTTTTTTTTCTTTTTCTTTTTTTGGTTTGTTTTATAAATTTTCTAGGTGATCAAAATCTGAAAGGAAATAAGGCCCATGAATCCACCAGGACAATTTCTTGCCAAAAAGTTAGGGGTGAGCTAGGATAAGATCCTTCTACAGAAGGGCAGAATTGCATGACCTGTATCTCACGTTCCTACTTGTTGTTCAGTTGCTCAGTCGTGTCCAACTCTGTGACCCCATGGACTACAGCACACCAGGCTTCCCTATCCCAATTCACCATCTGCCAGAGTTGGCTCAAACTCATGTTCACTGAGTGGGTGATGCCATCCACCCATCTCATCCTCTGTCGTCCCCTTCTCCTCCTGCCCTCAATGTTTCCCAACATCAAAGGTTCCTGCTCGTCATGCCCTGTGACTATCAATATTTCAGCAATGCTTGGCTCAAAGACGTTGAAGTTGCACAAAGTGCCGGCTTGAGGAAGGCATTAACTAATTTTCCTGAAATAAAGTTATTTCTGTTTGGGTTTTTTTTTTTTTTTTTTTTTTTTTTTT
>SJYA01003372.1:1530167-1541552 GCA_006410615.1 Neotragus moschatus
TGTAAAGATTGCTGGTAAACAACAAATATTATACAATCACTTTAAAATTAGATATTGAAGTATAACATACATGTAAAAAGTGGGCAGATGTTAAGCATACAGCTCGATAAATTTTTGCAAACTTAGCCAGTATATAGATTAAGAAGCAGAATATTACCAGCCGCTCAGAAATCCCCTGCAAGCTCCCTTTTAGGCAGCCCTGACCAAGGGTAATCATTCCTAATTTCTGCCAACATAGTTTGGCCAGTTTGTGCACTTTATATAAATGGAATCATAGAGGATGAACTCTTAGGTCTGGAAGCTTTTGATCAACATGAATAACATTATGATAAAACTCAGTAATATTTTCTGTCTNAGAATCTGAAAAAGAGTACATGCACACATGTAACTGAATCACTGAAACTAACACAACTTTGTAAATCAACTACACTTCAATTTAAAAAACAATTGTGTTTCGTAAAAAGTATGGTTTTCAGTTTCCAGTCTTTATTCTATTAGGATTTTAGTTTTGGGGGTATAGTATGAGGTAGAAATCTATACATTTCCTATAAAGAAACCACTATCTTCTTAATATTTCCTCCTTTCCCCACTGATTTTTATATGATCTTATGCATTACATTTCTCTGCTGTGCATACGTCTCCAGCCTCGGTTAGATGTGTATAAGAGACAGGGTGGGAGATGAGATGGGTAACTGAAAAACATGCATACAGTGGAAGGGATTATAAAGATAAGGTAACCCCACTATACACCTTGGAAATGGAAAAATAGGTCAGGAGGATTTGAGAATAAAGAGGAAGTTGTTGATGTTGTGTATTTAGGATACAATCATTAAGAATGTTTTCTGGCTTCAGGGTATAAGGATGTAACAGATGTTAAGACCTCCTCCCAATTAGTTGCCTGAAGAAGACAGAGTTTTAGGAATTGTTTCAATTAACAGTAGTTAGAGAACTGATGGCCAAATGGATGTTCCAAGCAATATGCAGGTTTAGAAAAAAAGATTGAAGGCCTGGGATGATTTCCAGTTATCTTCCTGAAAATTCTTAGATGTAAAACGGTTTTTGCCAAATTAACCTTTCTTCTTGCGGTGTTGGGACTTAAGACAGTAAGCTGCCTTCGTTCCTTCAATGAGGTATTTTGTCATCTTACTGACTGAAGTGATGATATAGTTGTTACCAAACCAAACTTGGATCCCTTTGCCTGCGTGCAGTAAAGGCAATCTATTGATACCAAGTTGTGGTGAAGGAAAAGTGCAGCATTTATTGCTGGCGACAAGAAAGGAATCTGGGTCACTGGTGCTCACAAGACCCAAAGTCCCCGATTGCTTTCAGCAGGGCATTTTCAGAGGCCAGGTGAGGGAGGGGCATCCCACGGTGTGTGAACCGCTTGTGCTCAGTTCTCAGATTAGTGAGGTAACAGGGCGGTGTCACAGGAGTTAATATTATCAGCCCTTAGGCTCCAGGAGGAGCCTGTAAGACAGCTTAGGAAATCGGCATCAGATACAGTGATCTAAGAACTTCAGAGAGGAGCTAAAGCAGAGAGTATGGGGAAGGGGTCTGTCCAGGTAATGCTCCACAGGGTCCTCCTGCGTCTCATAGCCTGCAGAATAAATGCTTTGTCATCACATGCAGCTGCCTTTCACCTGTAGAGTGTCACCACTGTCCCCCAAGCCATGGTATCAATTTATACTGTCACCAGGAGCATCGGAACATTCTCGTTTCTCCAAATCTTCTCCAGCATTTGGTGTTCTCACTGTTTTAAATTTTTTTTTCAAGAATCTCATAGGTATGAAATATTTCATTGTTTTTTTATATTGAATTTCCCTAGAAAGGTTGAAACTTTGGGGTAGGTTATTGGCCATTTGGCTTTTCTCTTTCATTTATATACTTATTTTGTTCTATTGATTTGTAGCAGTTCTTTATACATTCTGGATACGAACCCTTAATTAAATGTATTGTCAATATCATCGTCCTTTTTGTGGCTTATCTTTTAACTTTGAGCACATTTTGTGTTCTGAACATTTCTTATTATAATAGATCCCTAATTATCAGTCTTTTCCTTTATTCTTCTATCATTTGTGCCTTTTAGCCTTGTTCTAAAATTGTTCCTATCTCCGAGGTCATGCAGATGTTCTTCAATATTCTCTTTTAAAATGTGCTTTTCAAGGACCTATTGAAAAGCACAGGGAACTATAATAAACTCAGCATTTTATAATAACCTGTAAGGGAAGAGAATCTGAAAAAGAGTACATGCACACATGTAACTGAATCACTGAAACTAACACAACTTTGTAAATCAACTACACTTCAATTTAAAAAACAATTGTGTTTCGTAAAAAGTATGGTTTTCAGTTTCCAGTCTTTATTCTATTAGGATTTTAGTTTTGGGGGTATAGTATGAGGTAGAAATCTATACATTTCCTATAAAGAAACCACTATCTTCTTAATATTTCCTCCTTTCCCCACTGATTTTTATATGATCTTATGCATTACATTTCTCTGCTGTGCATACGTCTCCAGCCTCGGTTTGGTTCTTTTGGTCTGTTTTGCCATCCGTCTGCTAAGACTGCACTGTCATAATTAGTATATATTTAAAGGAAGCCGGGATATCTCCTAGAAGTGTCCTCCTCTTATTCTTTCAAAGTGTCTGAGATGTACACTTCACTGTTGGCTGTTTATGCAATCAGCCGTTGATGTTCCACCAATGTTCCTGTTAGGATTTTGAGTGGGATTACAGTGAGTTTATAGAAGAATTTCCACCATAGTCACTGTGTTCACTGTATTGCACCTTCCATTTATATCCATGGTGTATGTTTTCACACAATCAGATCTTCTCTTTCATTCCCCAATGTTTTTGCACACCTTTAAAAAACTAGTGAAGGTCCCTCATAGAGTGAGAAATTAAATCCATCGGAGTCAGAACTAATTCCACGGATGTCATGGTTTCCTTCCACAGACCTGCAACGAATTGCAGCTGAATGTTCAAAAAGTTCAGATTAATACACAGGCTGTCGGGAAAAGCCAATTTTGAGTTACCACCTACCAGCCTGGTCATAAGAACTGAAGTGAGGTATTCTTACTCCAGCCGACCCTAGCTGTTAAAAATGTGGATTTCTTTGAAAAGAAAAATACGGCCATATTTGCTGCATCAGTACGTTCAGGATGCAAACTCTCTGTGGAAAGAGAAAGAAAGGAAGCCCGTTGTCAGTTGGAGTGCGCAGCCACGCAACCAGGGTAACCCTAGAGCAGTAGAAACCCGCCTCTTGTGTGGGAGTGTTAGTTCCGTGTTTGGCTGTGTCACTCATAAAAATGACCTTTTCTTGGTTGATTCAACATCACCTGGTTTCCCAAAGCGGTTCAATGGAAAACTTTACCTGGGATGTTTTTACATAGTGCTCACCCCGCTGAGAGGAGGCCAGTGTCTGACCGGAGTGTGAGCTTGATTTATTCTGGAAAGTGATTTGTTCAGCTGTCAAATGAGATTATGTGTGTGGCTGTTACCCATCACTTCACAGAAATATTCTTAGTCCTCCACGTGGCCTCGGACTTTATTTATTTGATGGCAACAGAAGTCACACATGTAACATCTCCTAGAACACATCTTTGGAAATGCAGTTTTTAATAGAGCACGATTACCCCCTTACTGTTGATGATGGTGATGCTGCTGCTGGCTAGAATGGAACTGGACTGCTGGACAATTTCCCGCTGTCCCAGGACACCATCCCTCACCCCCCAACATATGAACTTCCATATATTTAGATTTGAATAACCTGGAAAGGCCCGTCATCAGAATCCGTTCTTAAAATTCACTTTTTTTTTTTTTTTGGTTACATTTCTTTGTCTTGGAGTGGTCGCCCATTGTAGAAACTCATTTAAAATGGAAGTCTAATAGAAAACACACTTGTGCTTATGAAAAGGGAGAAGGGGTGAGTAAAGGATTAATTAGGAGTTTGGGATTAGCAGATACTAATTACTATATATAAAGTAAATAGTCCTACTGTATGGCACACAGAACTATATTTGGTATCCTGTAAGAAACCATAATGGAAAAGAATGTTATAAAAAAGAATGTGTATTTATGTATATAATTGAATCACCTTGCTGTACAGCAGAAATTAGCACAACATTGTAAGTCAACTATACTTCAAACAATTTTTTAAGAATTGAAGTCTAAGTTTAAATATGAAAGCTAAGTTCTTTTTACTTCTTACCATCTTATTTTTGCCCTTGGAGATTTGAGCAAAAATGGTGGTATTTCTGCTTTGTGATTCAATTTCTGTTTTCCTCAGCCTACCACAACGATGAGTGAGATATCATTTAAAAGAAAAAGAAAACTGACCAAAATAGCTATGTCCTGGCGTGGATTATTGACTGAAAATTTCTGCTTGGTTGGAGGCTTAAGAGGTGGGACGAGCCACCTGGGCAGGCTCTTGGCCCGCGTGCTCATTGGTGATGTTGGCAAAGTCAGGCGCTGCTGCTTTCCAGGACTCGTGAGAAACAGTGGCCTCACAATTCTATCAGAAGTGACCATGAGTTCTTTTTTGTTTGAAGTATAGTTTGTTGAACCACTGATTTTCCACTCGAATGATTTTTAGCCCCCAGGGGACAGTTGGCGATGTCTGGAGACATTTTTGGTTGTTAGCTGGAGTGAGGGGGAAGGTGCTACTGGTATCCAGTGGGTAGAGGGCAGGGCTGCTGCTAAATGTCCTATGAACCCAGAGCCCCCCTTCCCCAAACACAGTCTTATGGTTCTCACCTCAAGAGTGCCAAAGGTGGGAAACACTGCTTAGACTAAACTTTGTGTGTGAGTGTTAATTTCTGCTGTACGGCAAAGTGGTTCAGTTATGCAAAATGTATACATTCTTGTTTTCTTTCATTTATGGTTTATCACCCAATGTTAAATATAGTTCCCTGTGCTATACAGTAGAACTGTTGTTTAGCCATCCTATATATATGTAATAGTCCGCATCTCCTCATCCCCAACTCCCGGTCCGTCTCTCTCTCACCTGCCTCACCCTCTTGGCAACCGCAGTCTGTTTTCTATGTTTGTGATTCTGTTTTGTGGTTAAGTTCATTTGTGCCTTGTTTTAGATTCCACATATCTTATGGTATTTGTCTTTCTTTTTCTGACTTACTTCAATCAGTATGATAACCCCTCATTGCATCCATCTTAGTGTAAATGGCATTATTTCGTTCTCTTTATGGCTGAGTGAAAGTGAAGTCGCTCAGTCGTGTCCGACTCTTTGCAACCCCATAGACTGTAGCCTACCAGGCTCCACTGTCCGTGGGATTTTCCCAGGCAATATTACTGGAGTGGATTGCCATTTCCTTCTCCAGGGGATCTTCCCAACCCAGGGCTTGAACCCGGCTCTCCTGCATTGTAGACAGACGCTTTACTGTCTGAGCCACCAGGGAAGTGTATGCCTTTGTATATATACACCACTGGAGAAGGCAATGGCACCCCACTCCAGTACTCTTGCCTGGAAAATCCCATGGACGGAGGAGCCTGGTGGGCTGCAGTCCATGGAGTGGCAAAGAGTCAGACATGACTGAGCGACTTCACTTTCACTTGTCACCTTCACGCACTGGAGAAGGAAATGGCAACCCACTCCAGTGTTCTTGCCTGGAGAATCCCAGGGACGGGGGAGCCTGGTGGGCTGCCGTCTATGGGGTCGCACAGAGTCGGACACGACTGAAGCGACTTAGCAGCAGCAGCATATGCACCACGTCTTCCTTATCCATTGCATCTGTTGGACATCGAGGTCATTTCCATGTCTTGACTCTTGTGAATAGTGCTGCTGTGAACACAGGGATGCACGCACCTTTTGGAATTGTAGCTTTGTCCAGATATATGCCCAGGAATGGGATTGCTGGGTCATGTGGCAGTTGCATTTGTACTTTTTTTTTTGAGGAGCCTCCATACTGTTCTCCATAGTGGCTGTACCAGTTTATATTCCTGCCAATAGTGCAGGAGAGTTCCCTTTTCTCCACATGCTCTCTGGCATTTATTATTTGTAGACTTCGTGATGGTGGCCGTTCTGACTTGTGTGAGGTGATAACCTCATTGTAGTTTTGATTTGCTTTTCTCTAATAGCTAGTGATGTTGGGCAATTTGCATGTGCCTTTTGGCCATCTGTATATCTTCTTTGGAGAAATGTCTTTAGGTCTTCTGCCCATTTTTCGATTTGGTTCTCTGTTTTGTTGTTGTTGTTACTGAGTTGTAGACTTAACTTTTGAACTCATGAAAGGCAATCTTTGCCAATCTTTAAAACACAGAACCCATAGTAAGGTTTAGAATTTGGCCTGAAATAGAGCAAGGGATTCTAGACACCAGATAAAGGGATCCAGGCATAGAAGAAGCTGCTGAGTTAAGAAGGTGCCTTTCTGAAAGGGGGCCTTCAGGACAAGCTTCTCTGTGATGTTGGCAAACCTAGTCTTGGTTGCCACTAGTTACTGGTGCTGAACTGAACCTACTTGTTGAATCCAGTTGCAATCCATTGAACTCTTACCTTGCACAAGGCCTTCTTCATGATAAGAAAAAATCAAACTGTGGTAGTGTATATGACCTAAAGCCGAATCATAATCAGCTTCAGAAAATTCTTTTTGCCTGAGAAATTTCATTTATTATTTCAGCCTCTAGGAAAGTCGCCAGTAGTCCTATAACAAAAGGAGAGAGCACAGAATATCGTAGTGAAGCAATTATTTTTTCATTCACCATTTAGTTTCAAGCAATAGGTTTAACCTTTTTATTTTCTCCTAAGAGCTGCTAATGAATAGTACAGTAGGTGGGTTAAGTATCATATTTTCTCCATTTTTTTCCCAACCTTGGTGAAGATACTAAGTTGAGGCATGTAAAACAGACAATATTTGTCCATTTGGGGGCATACAGTATGGTATTTTCATCTAGTTCAGTCTAATCCAGCATAGTTGCCCAGCTAGCTAAAAAGGAGGTAGCGGCCTAAATATTCCTTCCCAGGGGCCTTTCCCAACCTGAAATTGCCATGAGAAAAAAGAAATGCCCATTCATTTTTTCTCTGAAGCTTTGCAGATGTAATTGAAACCTCATTCTGATGTGTCTTCAATGGACTCTGACTTTAAACCTGGGGTTTCCCTAAACCTGGGGTTTTCCTCATAGATACTTAAAAACCTAAGAATGCTGCCCTTCAGCAGCTTTTCTGGCAAAACAAAGAATTGTCCCCCAATTTATCTACTGCTAAATGTGGATTTGGGTGTTGTATTCTCTTTAGGTATATGATACACGTGTCTGGGTAATTGCTAAGCAGGAATTGTAGGAACCTCTTAAGTTTTTTTTTTTTTTTTTTTCACTTGAATTTAGCGAATGCTTCTTGGTGGTTTAATTTTGGTGCAGAAAGTTAATGATAGCTGATATTTGTAGGAATGTTTGTCCTCCATATTTTTAGTTGAAATCGATAAAAGTGTGGCCATTTCCAGGTAAGTGTCAAGATTTTACATCCATATAGCTGAGTTATTCCTAAATGTATTTATATCTATGTTACTGTGAATTTGCAATCTGTACACCTTTGACATCTTCGTGAGAAAAATCCAACATAATTTCACAGGTTGTTGGAAAGTCTTATTCTCTTGTAATTTTACCCTGCTTAGCATTTCTGAACATTGTTGTTCAGTCGCTAAGTCATGTCTGACTCTGCGACCCCATGGACTGTAGCACGCCAGGCTTCCCTGTCCTTCACCATCTTCCGGAGCTTGCTCAAACTCATGTCCATTGAGTGATGCCATCCAACCATCTCATCCTCTGTCACCCCCTTACGTGAAATAAGTATAAAATTGCTCTTTGAGGATGAAATGAAGACTGGGGAAACCCCTGTCTTAGTTTCCTAGCACTGAGAATTTATCCTACTATGAAACAGCAAGTCATCAGAACCCTGTTTATTTTAGCACTTTCTCTGATGCTTGGAAGCAGGCGTTTTATCTTGAAAATGTTATCCAACAAAAACCCTAGAGCCACGTATTGGCCCAGTCAAAACACTCTTCTTCTTCCAGTTGTGATCCATTGGCAGCCATGATCCAGCCCATTTGCCTGATCCTTCTTTGCACTGTCCACAATACTGATGTACTGTTGTTATTTGAAATCTCTGTGATAAAAGGTCTGGCTTCTCTCGACCCTTCCCCAGTTAAGCAAAGTTTTGGGGGCTTCCCCAAAGAAGTAAACCAAGGGTGTTGAGAAGTTAAGAAAGGATGTGACCACGAAGGTGAGATTTGCCCCACTGTAACTCATGTGCCTGGGTAACTGGGAGATGTCGATGCTTCCATCCCCAGGAAGAAGTGTGTTTGTAATGTTACAGAGAAGGGCTACCGTTTGGTCGTTGTCACAGTCAGCTGCCACCCGGCCTGAGAAGAAAGGACAGGCTCTGAACATCCATGGTAGTTCTTTGCTGTGATGTGGCTTTTTGTTGACCTCATCAGAGGCATCCTGGGAGACTTGGCTTCTTTGACCAGCCAGCTTCCCAGTTTTCACTGTACACTTTCATTGCCCCAATGTGACTATAAATGAAAGAGCTATGGTGGTGAGTAGGAGGGCCCTTGACCTTGAGGAGGAGCCTGCATTCTGGTGAGAGAGATGTACCTGTGAGCAGAGAAATTATGATAAGATGAAAATAAAACATTAGCAGTGTGCTCAAAACAGCATTTTCTTCTGATGATGTGTGTATGTGTTCTGCGTGCCTACCACATATATTACCAGCTAGGGGACAAATCTCTGTTCTTTCGCCAAGTACTGGCTGTTGTAATGACAATATGAACAAACGCCAGAGTTCATTGTATCTGAATGTTGTGGCTTTTGCAGGTGGACATCCAGCCAAAACATACTCAGTTGGGGAGACTGAGACCTTCGCCAAAGGACATTTTGTGAATGTAGCAAATCCCCATCGATAGTTTAATGTAATTAGGGGTAAAATAGAGATGGATGGTCGGAAAACTGATAAAAACCACAGATTGCATCACCAGATAAACCATCAGTGATGTCAGTAACTTTAATGGCCTAATGTTTCTTTCTTTAGAAGCCCAGCCACACCATCACAGGAAACCGAATGTTAATTAAGGTGTTGTTTGAATGCCTGGTGAATTCTAATCTCTTAAGAGTTTAGTCTTGAGTGTGTCATTTAATTATTTCTATAATTTTATTACCTATGAAAACTTATCTTGAGGTAAAGAAAACAGGGTCTGTGTTATTGTTGCCATGGTGACTTTGTACTTAAAATGGCAGGCTATGCTTACTTGGTTTAAAAATATCTACTGTGTGATTGCTGTAAAAATCTCCACAAGTAATTTGCTCATGTCCACACTGCCGTTTCACTGGCATTTCAGTGAACGACTTGATCACAGAAGTTGCTGTGAGAAATGCCAGAGGTTATTACTGTCAAGCAGTAAAAATAATTTTAATTTCCACCACTAAAAATTTTGAATATTGCGAAAATAGCTTCTATATGTCCTTTCCATGTTTCTCTGAGTGAAACAACCTTAACTGATCGTGTTGAGGGACCAGAGGGACTCGGGGGTGAATTGTATTTGGGCAAGATATGGGGTGTCTACAGTCAGCCGCATTGTTGAGGCCATGTGCCCACTTTCCGCTCATGGCTCTAAGACACTAGATTGGAATAATCCAGTTGATTGTTGTCTCCCCTCTGCTGTCAGAGAGGTCCCATGAGAGCCAGTTGGCTGCCTGATTTTATTTATTTTTTGAAGGTGGAAACCCCTTAAAACACACACACACAAATGAATAAACAAATACATGTTCTTTGTAAACTAGCTTAAACAGCACAGAAATCTGCATTGTATTGCAGGTGATAGCCTGGAGTGGGTGCCCAGGAATGTTGTGGCTCCTTTGTTGAGTGGGCTTTGTGACAGCTGTTGACCACTCAGAGTTTTTGTGCTTAACTGTTTTGCAAATGTTTTGCTTCCAGAACATTTCAAGTCCTAGATAAGTGGGGAGTAACAGTGGATATAGACGCATCCTTGCAGAAGTTGCATTCTGTATCCACATGGGGGATATAAACATGTCATTGTTCTTTTGATTGTTTTTTTTTCTTTTTGTAAATATCCACTCCCAAGCCTTGGAGGCAGTGTGGGAAAGAGTACTGCTTCACTCGTGAGCGTCTCTTTCATCCATTCCTGCCTGTCCCAGAACTCTTTCTTTGGCCGAGTGTATTTGTCTTTCTCTATTAGCATCTTTTTTTTTTCCCTCTGATGGCGGCTCAGATCAGTGCCCTTGGTCACTGAGAAAATAAAATGATGGTTCAGAGCCTTGTGAGGCCAATCTAGAGATGGCTGCCTTGGATGCCTTGCCCCTCTGTATCCACAGCCTCTCCCGCCCTGAGGTTGGGCCACAGCAGTTGAAAACCCTGCTGGGCCATTTCAGGCCCTTTAGGGGACGTGTAAGTGGCAGGTGCACTTAATTATTAGGTATATTACAAATGCAGGAGATTAAGCTCTGACAAGGTTTTGGACTCAGGACAGAAGGGCACTTCATTTTTATGAGTCTACTTAGTTTCCACAGAAATCACAATATAGATGTCTATCAGTCAAGAAATGGAGATACGCAGATACACAATACATAGAGACCACTCCCTGGTGGCTCAGATAGTAAAGAATCCATCTGCAACGTGGGAGGCCTGGGTTCAATCCCTGGGTTGGGAAGATCCCCTGGAGGAGGACATGGCAACCCACTCTAGTATTCGTGCCTGGAAAATCCCCATGGACAAAGGAACCTGGTGGGCTACAGTCCATGGGGTCACAAAAAGTCAGATACGACTGAGCGACTAAGCACACATGTATAATGAGTATATATGTTGAATATAACATACATGTATGTGACAGACATGTGTGTGTGTATATAGCATGCATATCTATTAGAGACATATATCAGTACATGTGTGGTATGTGTACATACATGTGTGGGTACATGTGTGTGGTGTGTGCTTAGTCGCTCGGTCATGTCCGACTCTTTGCAGCCCCTGGACTGTAGCCCACCGAGCTCCTCTATCCATGGGGATTCTCAAGGAAAGAATATCGGAGTGGGTTGCCATGCCCTCCTCCAGGAGATCTTCGCCACCCAAGTATCGCGCCTGTGTGCATACATATGTGATACATATACAAAACCTGTACTGGCCGTGTGTGGGCAGTGCTCTAAGTACTCTAGGTGCGCCAACCAGTGTAATTCTCTCCATTTCGCAGATGTGACCATTGAGGTCACAGAGCCAGGAAGTGGCAAGGCCAGTTGTGAACCCACGCGACTCTGGCTTCGTCTTTGCGTTCCTCACCTCCTCTTGATGGAGGTGGTACAGTCGGTATCATTTAACGGTATGGTTAACTTGGTTTGTCGGGTGTTGGTGCTTATAACACAGGGAGCTT
>SJYA01003372.1:1541726-1552036 GCA_006410615.1 Neotragus moschatus
CTCTTTCTCCTACCTGTTTTCTTGTGCCAGCACAGGAAAGGGAAAGGGAAACCTGAGGCTCGTTTGTTTTAACTGTCTCAGCGGTGGCACACTACTGAAGGTAGGTTAGATTTTGGGGAAGTGGTCACAGTTGACTGAGCCAGATCCAGTGGGTAAGGGGAGTGGTCAACTTGACTGCCACTTAGGGACCCAGTAAAATAATGTAAATTGTTTATCCCCTCTGGAGATCCTTCAGCACCATTAGGGGCCAGGTGACCTGGAAGAACCGTTCTTTTTATGTACACTTTTGTAGTTATTATTACTTTTTAATTATATAGATGATGTACAGTATTAGATAAGTTGCTGCTAAGCTGCTAAGTCACTTCAGTTGTGTCCGACTCTGTGCGACCCCATAGACAGCAGCCCACCAGGCTCCCCGTCCCTGGGATTCTCCAGGCAAGAACACTGGAGTGGGTTGCCATTTCTTCTCCAATGCATGAAAGTGAAAAGTGAAAGGGAAGTCGCTCAGTCGTGTCCGACTCCTAGCGACCCCATGGACTGCAGCCCACCAGGCTCCTCCATCCATGGGATTTTTCAGGCAAGAGTACTGGAGTGGGGTGCCATCGCCTTCTCTGATTAGATAAGCTACAGATATATAATATACTGATTCACAGTTTTTGGTTATACTCCATTTGTAGTTACTGTAAAATATTGGCTATTGCATCCTTATAGCTTATTATGGTTAATAACAGGTTGTACCTCTTAATCCCCCTCCACTCTACTGCCTGTCCCTGCTTCCCTCTCCCTACTGGTACCCACAAGTTTGTTCTCTACACCTGAGAGTCTGTTTCCTTTTTGTTATAGTCACTAGTTTGTTCTGTTCTTTAGATTCTAAATACAAGTGATACACAGTATTTGTCCTTCTCTGTCTGACTTATTTAGCATGATACCCTCCAAGTCCATCCATGTTGTTGTAAATGGCAAAATTTGACCCTTTTTATGGCTGAGCAGTATTGCATTTTATATGCGTGTGTACATACGTACACCACAGCTTAATGCATTCATCTGCTGATGGTCACTTAGGTTGCTTCCATATCTTGGCAATTATAAATGATGCTGGTTTTTTTTTTTTGATATATATCAAAAACAGTGGAATTGCTTCATCATGTGGTAGTTCTGTTTTTATATTTTTGAGAAACTTTTCTCCACATCCTCACCAAATTTATTTGTGTTCTTTCTGACAAGTGTGAGGTGATACTTCATTGTGATTTTGATTTTGATTTGTATTTCCCTGATACTTAGTGACGCTGAACATCTTTGTCTTTTCATGTGCCTGTTGGCCCTCTGCATGTGCTCTTTGAAGAAATGTCTATTCAGGTCTTCTGTCCATTTTTTAATCAGGTTTGTTTTCTTAATGTTAACTCGTAGGAGCTGTTTATATGTTTTGGAATATTAACCCTGTGTTGGTCATATCAGTTGTAAATATTTTCTCCCATTCAGTAGGTTGCCCCTTTATTGGTCAATGATTTCCTTTGCTGTGCAAAAGCCTTTAAATTTCATTGGGTCCTATTTGTTTATTTTTGCTTTCATTTCCTTTGTTTCAGGAGACAGAACCAAAAAAATATTGTTTAGATTTATGCCAAAGGGTATTCTGCCTTTGTTTTCCTCTGGGAGTTTTATGGTTTCTAGTCTAACATTTAGGTCTTTAATCTATTTTGAGTTTATTTTTGTCTATACTATTAGAGAATGTTCTCATTTCATTTTTACATGTACTTACTCACTTTTCCCAGCGCCACTTACTGAAGAGATTGTCTTTGCTCCATTGTATATTCTTCCCTCCTTTGTCATAGATTAATTGGCCATAAGTACATGGGTTTATTTCTGGGCTCTCTAATAATTATTTCTTAAGAGAACAAAACACAGATAATTTCATTACTTTGTCATCATACTAATTAGCTTGGATATATGTTTACAATAATAGACCCTCCCCAAAATGTTAATAATAACTTCGATTTGCCAACATTTTCCACCCTTCTGATGTAAAAATGCCAAAACATGGTGACTCTCCTCCAAAACAAAAGTCAGAGACCAGACTCTGTCTTGTTCTGTCCTACTCATGACCTGGCTTCCATTTCATGATTCAGGACAGCTGCTGCAGCTCCTGCTATCACCTTCACATTCCTGCTTATAGGGAAAAGAAAAGGTTAGGCAGGCCCTTCTCTTAAAGGCCATTCTGTGAAAGTTGCACGTTACTCCTCACATCCCAATGGCCAGAACCTGATAGCATAATCACACCTGCCTGCAAGTGATTCTAGCCCAATCTTTAGCTGGGCAGCTAGCTAAAAGTATTATTACTGTGGAAGAGGAGGGCAGAGATATTAGAAAAAAAGGAAGCAGTGTCATTTTAGAAAGAGAAATAAAACTGGTGAAAACATAAAAAGTAAACCTTCAGATTTTTAAAAATCTCACATGTTGAAATAATTTGATTTTTCTTTCAGAATAATGAAATGCTTGCAACCCATAATCCATAGTAACATTACAAATGTAAAACTTGAAAGATCCATGCAGCTGATGTGTTACTAAATCTGTGATGGAGAAAGGGAAGTTTTTGAAATAGCTGATAGTGTTAACTTATTTTGAATATAAATTCCTTTGCTTTGCAAAATGTTCCCAAGTGAAGACTGTAAATAAGATGGAACAAGAAGATGGCCGAAGTGTTTATTAACATTTGAACAATAGATTCAGGGACTGGCTCACCGCTTCTTTCCAGTCATGTTTTTTGGCTGGTGTAAATTGAGGAATTTACCTACTTTACACATGATTTTCAGTCATGTACAATTTCAAATGTAATTGAAAGTTACATTCAATACTGAGGCAGAACCCTACATCTACATCAAGTGTAGTGGTCTGACAAAAGGGGAAACATCTGGGATGTGATGAAATTGTCTTTCAGTACTGCAAGCTTTTTATTCTAAATATTTAGTACTTTCCACCTGAATAAAAAGAAAGTAAGATATATACAGCTGTCCCTTATATCCATGGAACAGTGTTCTAGGGCACCCCAGGGATACAAAAAAATCTGTAGACTCTCAAGGCCCTTATATTAAAAGGCTAATATTTGCATACAACCTAAGCATATCCTCCCATATACTTTCAAATCGTCTCCAGATTACTTATAACAACCAACACAGTGGAAATGCTGTATAAATAATGGCTCGCGGGCAGCTAATTCAAGTTTTTGCTTTTTGAAACTTGCTAGAATCGTTTTTTTCTGAGTGATTTTTTTTTCCCCCATCCCATATGGAGTTTTCTTCAGGCCAAGGTGTGGAAACAAATCGATTAAACTGGAAATTTAAGGTTTTCCTCTTCAAGTAACCATATGTGGAATCATTTTGAAATAGCCTAAACTGTGTCAAGTTTAGGAAGTATATGGGTCAAGTATATGATTATCTTAGTGGCATTTACAACCCGAAGTGACCATTTGTTGACTGATCCATCTTTCCACTGGTGAAAGCAGGAATTCTGGCTAAATTCCCTCAGCTAAATACCCCAGCTATTTCTTTCACTGGGTTACTTCTGTGTTTTTTCTTTTGCCTTCAAACTGTGCCCCCCCCCCAAGTTTAGATGGTCATTCTCCTTTTTTACCAAATTTGAAATACTACCGACCTTCTTCCAAATGCGTCCATCAAAAGATTGCAACAGAAGCATCTTGGTCCCTAGTCTTTTACCTAATTGTTCTCTGCACAGACTTCACGTAAACATTCAAGTAGGTTTCTGCAACTGGATTTTAAGTGCTAATAAAGCATTCTGTGTACAAACCGCTTTCCACAGTGACAACCGTTACATGTTTTATTGGTTCAGCACTACTTTGGTCTCTGAACTAGAGGGATTTTTCAGCAGTGGAGCATATAGCAATAGAGAAACTGCAGAAAAATTGTCCTCTTTGCTTTAATGGAAAGTAGTGCTTTCCACGGAGAAGGTGATGGCACCCCACTCCAGTACTCTTGCCTGGAAAGTCCCGTNACAGTGACAACCGTTACATGTTTTATTGGTTCAGCACTACTTTGGTCTCTGAACTAGAGGGATTTTTCAGCAGTGGAGCATATAGCAATAGAGAAACTGCAGAAAAATTGTCCTCTTTGCTTTAATGGAAAGTAGTGCTTTCCACGGAGAAGGTGATGGCACCCCACTCCAGTACTCTTGCCTGGAAAGTCCCGTGGATGGAGGAGCCTGGTGGGCTGCCGTCTATGGGGTCGCACAGAGTTGGACACGACTGAAGCGACTTAGCAGGAGCAGCAGCAGTGCTTTCCAGAATTCAGCTTTAAAAGTAAGAAGCCAGCATTTTAGGTTTTTATTCTTGGATTTACTCTCAGTTAAGCCTGTGATTATTTGGTAAGATTGTTCACCTTTGTCTTGGCCTCGGTTTTCTAAGCTATGGAAAGAAAATGGTGAGCGCATAGAGGAGATAACGCCTAATGTGGTTGGCGTCTGGGGAAAGACTTGGGGTAACAGTGTCTTCAAGGCCACAATGTCTTCAAGGCCACAGTTTGTGCCATTATTTCAAGCAGGCCGGGCGATTGGCTCCCAGTCAGTGGAGTTCATATTTGCCTTATCTTGAAACTTTTTCCAGCCCTTTGTAAACAAACAACATCCTCAATAGGCAAAGAAATGTACAACGGCATTTCTTCAGGACATATTTTCCTTGACTCTACTCCATTTCGTGAATCAGATGTTCCAATTTATAGCTGAGCCTGCTGTGGTGGTTTTGCCAGGCAAATATCCAGTGAGATCATGGAGATCACACTTGTTTAAACCCCTTGGTGGTCTTTTATTTCAATAGAGCTTGCAGTACACTGGTGAACTGGTAAATGAACGTGGAAACAGAGCCTGGGAGTGCATTTGGTTTGAGAAG
Source organism: Neotragus moschatus (assembly GCA_006410615.1). Lineage (NCBI taxonomy): Eukaryota > Metazoa > Chordata > Mammalia > Artiodactyla > Bovidae > Neotragus > Neotragus moschatus. Next base: position 1,546,618 of record SJYA01003372.1, read on the forward strand.
TAATTGGAAAAGGTGACAGTGAGAGGCCTTTCATTGTCTGTCTAGCTATGTGTCCAATATGATAGTCACTAGCTATTTCAGTTTGATTTAGCTGAAATTAAATCCACATCAGCCACATTTTAAGTGTTCCACAGTCACTTGTGGCTAAAGGTGACCATATTGGATGACACGGATCTAGTAAATTCCCATCACCGTAGAAGATTCTCAGGTACTGCTACTCTTTAGATGGACACCTAGGAAAGAACTTTCTATGGTATAGAAGGGGAGGACACTTGGAGTGGAAGTCCAGAGTTGATTCTGTTCTAATGTGAGCCCTTAAAAGCTATGTGATCTTATCTCTGAAACATTGTAGGCCTCAGTGGACAGGTCAGTATTGCAACCACTACCTTTGTGTGCTTTGGTATATTATGATGCTAACATTAACAGACAGATAATCAGATGTAATAGCGCTGTTTTATGGTTTAGAGAGCAGCCTATGGTGTCAAACTGCTGGATTGAAATACCAGTGACCTATAGGTAGGCTTCTCTGGGCCTTGGTTTTCTAATCTGAAAAATGGGGACAGTGAAGCACCTCCTTTGCATTATTGAGTGGTAAATGGTTTCATAGACATACATGAGACATATATCTGGCCCATGTTTAAGCTACTATTATTACAATGATTACTTATTTCATCTGTTGCAGAGTATAAGGTGCTATCAAAAGGTCCTGTTGCAAATAATATTTTGTTCGCTGGCGTTTTCTGATTTTTAAACCTCTTTGCACCCTGTCCTGTATTGAGTATACGTGTGCCACGTTGTAGCTTCTTAATGCTTCTGTTGTCCTGCATAAACTTAAGCCCCTTTGGGGAATAAATTACTTACAACTTAGAGAGACAGGTTCAAAGTTTGTTCTTTGATATTTCAGCTCTATAATTGGTTCTTTGCAAAAGAAATTAATGAACTTGATGTCGACGCTGAGAAAAGCAGATAAACAGCTCCATAGATCGGGGAGTGTAGAAAATCATAAGGGCCAGTATTCTCTCCCACAGGGAGCCATAACCTTTGCCAGTAGGTGGTAATCCCCAGTCTCCTTGCGGATAAATGGGAGATGAATGCTGCCCCAGCAGTTCTCACCCCAGACACGCTCCAGTCACCCAAGGGCTTTCAAAATGCTGACACCTGGCTGTGCACCGCCCCCCCCCCCGGACATTCTGCTGTGATTGTCTGGGGTGCTGCTTGAGCGTAGGGACTTTTTAAAATCCTCTGGGGATTTTAATGTGCCACCAGGGTTGTGAGCCACCAAGCCTGCCTCTCCCCGGTGAGATGGAGGAGGCGCCGTCCAGTGCTTGGGACTTTGCCCTCCACGGCAGCAGATGCAGGTGGGACCCCCTAGTCAGGGAGCCAAGATCCTACAGGCCTCATGGCCAGAAAACCGAAACGTCGAACAAAAGCGGTGCTGTAACAAATTCTGATACTGTCCTAAAAGAACATGTTTGTTTAAAAAGTTATGGCTTCAACACAACATTGTAAATTGACTATACTTGAATAAAATCAGTTTGAGAAAAAAAAGAACAAGTTATTGCTAAGGTAATACTGCCCTGTTAAGTGGGCATGGGATATTTATTCATTTTTCTACATTTGTTTGGGTGCCAACTCTGTTCGGTCAACAGGAAGTTGCCCCAATTCACGAACCGAAATGTTTTTGTTGTAAATATTTCTGGGGTGGAGATTTCTAAGATAGTTATTTCCATATGTGTGGAGAACCAGATTCAGTCAGTTTAAACTTTGCATTTATTTTGAAATCATTTTGGATACAGTTGTAAGAGTAGGGGACAGTTCGCGTCTGTCCTTCCCTAGGCTTCCCCCAACGTTAAGTATGACTCAGAACCAGGCAACGATCCTTGGTGCAGTACAGTTACATAAATTACAGCCTTTATTTGGGTTTCATCTGTTTCTCCTCTAATGTCATTTTTCTGTTCTGGGATGCAATGGAGGATCCCCCACAGCATTTAGTTGTCACATCTCCTTCGTGTCTTCCAATCTGTGACAATTCAGTCTTTCCTCTCCTGTTCTGCTCTGATGAAGAGTACTGGTCAGGTACTTTATTGCGTGTCCCTCAACTGAGACCTGTCTGATCTCTCATGATGAGATTGAGGTTATGAGTTTGGGGCAAGAATGCCACTGAACATCTGACATTGTGCCCGTGGCAGGGTATCGCTTCAGGGGATACGCAATGTCAGTAAGTTTCATTCCTAGTGATATTAACCCTGATCACCTGGTTAAGGGGGCACCTGTGGATATTGGCCTATTTTTGTAAGTAGCTTTGATAATGGATGCCACTCCTGTGCCATGCTTCCGTGTAAGAATAAGATGAGAGGAATTACGGCCAAGCATTAAATGGTTTCAAACTGCTGTGCTTTGAACGTCTTAGGTATAAGTCTTATCGTGTTCTCCTATTAATCTCATTTGTATTTGGAACGATGCCTTCTCACCATTTGCAGAGTTCTGCCCTGAGAGTTGATTGATAAAGCAGATAATCAAGCTGTTATAAATGTGTGTAAAGTAAAAATGAACAGGCTATAAATCGAGACTTGGGAGAGTCCTCTGGCAATCAAGTACGTGAACTTTAATAGGCGTTGTCCGAAGCTGTTTTTTTTTTTTTTCCTTGCTCTGAACAATCAAGTGCGATATTTGGCAGTCCATTCGGAAGTTAGACAAGACCCAGTCTCCACTCCCATCAAGCCACCTCTGGCTCGTTGTGAAGAGGAAGTGAAAAGATGTAAAGGGTGTGCTGGGCACTGCGTCTGGACACGATAAATGGCCAGTGAACGTCAGCTGCTTTCTGTGATTTTATCCCACACAGGGCTCATGTGGCCTCTTAAGAGCTGACAGAGCACAAAAGGATAAACAGTTAGCTTTATGTCCTAATTAATCTGCAATTGGGTTGTAGAACGAATAGGAGACACAGAAGGAGAAAGAGCATACAACCTCTTTTGTGCATTTATCCCCTCCAATTTAAATGCAGTTGGATCGTTCTCAAGTTAGTGATGTTGCTTTTTATGACCATTTTCCCAGAATCTTTCTGGGGATGGCTATAAAACACAAAAGAGCACTTTTGTCCATAATTACCACATCACTTCCTAGTAAAGGAATGATATCCTGAGATTAACTTATTAAAATTGTTCTCTGGAATCAGTTTGGCGAGTAATCTGACTGTTGACAAGATTTGATGAACTTGGGTGGTGAATTTCTTTCTCAATAGTTTGTTCTTTGAAGTACTAGCTATTTCTAGTGTATTTGATCCTAAAATGGGGAGGTCGTAACTGTGGTGTTGGAGAAGACTCTCGAGAGTCTCTTGGACTGCAAGGAGATCCAACCAGTCCATCCTAAAGGAGGTTAGTCCTGGGTGTTCATTGGAAGGCCTGATGGTGAAGCTGAAACTCCAATACTTTGGCCACCTGATGCTAAGAGCTGACTCATTGGAAAAGACTCTGATGCTGGGAAAGATTGGGGGCAGGAGAAGGGGATGACAGAGGATGAGATGGCTGGATGGCATCACCGACTCAATGGACATGAGTTTGGGTAAACTCTGGGAAGTGCTGATGCACAGGGAGGCCTGGCGTGCTGCGGTTCATGGGGTCGCAGAGTCAGACACAACCGAGCGACTAAACTGAACTTAGGCCGGGCATTTCTTTAAAAATGCTAGATTTGTTCTATTTTTAGGAAGGTAACATCTAGTTAGGTGTAGTGTGGTAGAGATCAGAATTCTGTGCACAGCCAGAGTTTCAATTTCATCTCTGTCTGTGTCTCTATTTTATTTCTGCTTTGTAAATAGGTTCACCTGTACCATTTTTCTAGATTTCACATATATGCATTAATATACAGTATTTGTTTTCTCTTTCTGACTTCACTCTGTATAACAGTCTCTAGGCCCATCTACATCTCTGCGAATAGCACCGTGTTGTCCCTTTTTGTGGCTGAGTTCTCTTCCATTGTATATATGTGCTATGTCTTCTTCATCCATTCCTCAAGTGTATGGACACCAAGGGGGGAATGTGGGGTGGTGGTGGGATGAATTAAGAGATCGGGATTGACGTACGTTACACTACTATGTATAAAATAGATAGCTAATGAGAACCTACTGTGTAGACCAGGGAACTCTACTCAGTGCTCTATAGTAATCTAAATGGGAAGGAAGTCCAAAAAAGAGGGAATATATGTATATATATGTTTGACTCCCTTTGCTGTACAACAGAAAATAACATAACATTGTTAAATACACTCCAGTAAATTTTTTAAAAATTTCATTTAGTCATAAATTGTTAAACTAAAAATCTCTTCATTGCTTAGCTCTATGAGAAATGGTTTGTTTAAGAAGTGACATCACATTTTTACCAAAAAATTTTAATTGGAGGATAATTGCTTCACGATATTATGCTGGTTTCTGCCATACAACAACAGGAATCAGCCACAGGTCTACATAGGCCGCCTCCCTCTTGAACCCCCCTCCCATCTCCTGCCCCATCTCACCCCTCTAGGTTGTCACAGAACACCTGATCTGAGCTCCCTGTGTCATACGGCAGGTTCCCCCTGGCTGGCTGGCTTACACATGGTGATGCATGTTTCAGTGTACTCATCCCACTTTCTCCTTCCCCTGCTGTGTCCACAAATCTGTTCTCTATGTGTCTGTGTCTCCATTGCAGCCCTGCCAATAGGCTCATCAGTACCATTTTTCTAGATTCCATATATGTGTGTTAATATACAATACTTGTTTTTCTTTTTCTGGCTTCACTCTGTACAATAGGTTCTAGGTTCATTTACCTCATTAGGACTGACTCAAGTGCGTTGTTTTTTATAACTGAGTAATTCTCCATTGGGTATATGTACCACAACTTCCTTATCCATTCAGCTGCTGATGGACTTCTTGGTTGCTTCCGTGTCCTAGCTATTGTAAACAGTGCTGAGATGAACATTGGGATACACGTGTCTCTTTCACTTATGGTTCCTCGGGGTGTATGGCCAGTAGTGGAATTATTGGGTCATATGGTAGTTCTGTTCCTAGATTTTTAAGGAATCTCCACACTGTCCTCCATAGTGGCTGTATCAATTTATATTTCCACCAACATTATAAGAGGGTTCCCTTTTCTCCACACCTTCTCCAGCATTTATTGTTTGTAGACTTTTTGATGATGGCCATTCTGACCAGCGTGAGATGATACCTCATTGTCACTTTGATTTGCATTTCTCTAATAATGAGCAATGTTGAGCATCTTTTCATGTGTGTGTTGGTGATCTGTATGTCATCTTTGGGGAAATGCAGTAGAAGTGGTTTATTTTTAACACATATCAGATCTTCCAAACATGGTGGCCAATAGAATCAAATGAATCTCTTGCCCCCCCCACCCCCTCCCCCACAATAGGAACATGGTGTCCTAGAAAC
>SJYA01003372.1:1552236-1571665 GCA_006410615.1 Neotragus moschatus
GTCCCATTTTAGTCCTGAGCCTCCAAAATGGGTCTTTAGAATTAAATTTGGCTATTAGCCCAGATTTACTCAAATTTTTAACAAGCGCTGCTTTGTATTTCAGCATCCCCCCCCCCAGCCCCCTACTTTGTCACTGGTTAGGGAAGGGGAAGTGGGAGGGGGGCCCATGAACAAGAAACAAAAGCAGCTGCTGGAGAGAAACCCCAGTGAAAGGGGGTGAAGAAAAACAGTTCTGCCACAGCAGCTGCTCCAGTTATCCAAAGAGGAAGCCCTTGCTTTACATTTGAGCACTCTCGCATTTGGAAGGTATTTATCGCTCTTCTTTATTTGAGAAGCAATGAAATGAAGTCTATACAGGAAGCCAGTCGATTGGTGCAGAAATGAAATTGGCACGAGACCAGTGACTCTTGAATCAACATGGCCCTTGGGTTTAAAATTCTGAGCCACTACTAAATATTCGACCTTGAGATGAATTTGGACGTTTGTGTTGTCCTGTCGTATTCCCACTGTTAGACGAATGGAGGACATGGCTGTCATTGGCCCAGTCTTCTCCCATCCAAGATCCCATAGAGGTTTTGAAGCTTACAACAGGAGAGGAACAAGTCCACATGGTATATAGCAGCGAGAACTGGGAAGGCAGGTGGCAAGGTAGCACCTTGATCCATTTCATAGGGGTGCTCTTCTTATCGCAAAACACATATATGGCCGATGTGCAAAATTGTAATGACCCAGAGCCACGTGAAGGAGGGAGTGGCTAGCTGGCCTAGAAAACTTTCTTGGAAACACTCATTTCCATGTTTTCCAGATGGCTTATGCATATGCGATACATTTATTATTGCGTTTCTCAGTCCCATGAGCAAGTTCTTGCATTTTGCAAGGGGGCCCACTTCAAAAGGTGATTTTATCATCATATTACTTAAGAAGTAAGGAGCTGAAGTTCCACATCAGCTCCTTGGTCTAAGAAACGGTAAAGGACGAATACAAACTCTGAATAGAGCCATGACTGCGTGCAGGATGAGGGGGTCGATGAAGGCCATGGCACGTCCTTGGAGGATCTCACAGAGTCTCAAAGGCAGAAGCAGGCCCGGTTGGCAGGAAGCCTGCTCTGGCCTTGCCCTTTCTCAGGCCCAGAGACAGACTTCCTGCTCAGTGAGCTTTGGCTCCCTCGAGGTTCGGAGAGTTCAGGAGGCTCGGAGGATGGGCGCAGCATCAGGCACTCCCCTGGCCAAGCTGTGAGCATCTGCTTGGGACCCGCTGCCCCCTCTGCCACTGCCAGCATCAGACCTGAGCCCTGGCTGGCCCCAGACTCGCCGAGTCTGTCTAACGCTGGGCTCAGCCGACTCCTGTAAAGAGCCAGGTAGTCAGGCTCAGTCACAGTGACCCACCTGTGCCGCTACAGTAGGGGTGGCCTTGTGCCAGTAAAACTGTATTAACACGAACAGGCAGCAGGTTGGCTTCGGCCTTTGTGCCGTAACTTGCTGAGCTCCGGTCTAGAGCAAGGGCTTCTCAAGGGCACTGTGGGCTAAAAGTCAGGGGGCACTGGGGTAGGAAAAAAATACGCCCCTGTATTCACTAACCTCCGACAGAAACTGAGCGCCTGCTCTCGTATGAGTAGGGGCAGTGCTTTAGCAGGCCTGTGACTTTGCCATGGGTAGACATCATGGATAGACCTGCCCACCGTGTTTTATTGCACTTCGTGTAATTGCACTTCCCAGGTATTGTGGTTGTGACAAAATGAAGGCTTGTGAGAGCCCTGTGTCAAGCAAGTCTGTTGGTGTCATTTTTTCAACAGCAATTTTTTTTTTTATAAATAAGGTATGTGCTTTTGGGGGAGGGCATAATGCTGTTATTGCACACTTAATAGGCTGGTATGATGTAAAACTTTTATATGCACTGGAAAACCAGAAACTTTGTGTAATGCTTTCTGGCAGTGTTTGCTTCATCGCTGTGGTCTGGAACAAAATCTGCAGTATCTCCAAGGTTGGCCTGTATCCATTTCTCATTGCAGTTGTTTCAAGAATCTCCAAATATCATTATACTCGTCATGACTTTGTGTACTGTATCCTCAGCAGCATTAATAAAGAACATACATATTATTACATGTATATAGAGTTGCATATTATATGATTACATATAAAGCTTTGACCCTGACATCCACATCTGGTTGTGGTCATTTCTGGGACCTACTGCCCAGCCCTGGAGAACCCTGGGATGGTTCCATAGTCTCTCGGTGGAGTCGACTATCGATGTAGCCCTTCATAGCCAACAGAGTAACTCTTACTTGAGTCATCTTCCATCTTGATGGAACCTGAACTTTAGTACCTTCTCTTTGGAACTGGGTCACACAGGCCTCCTGCAGTTCACCGCTTGGTACCACAACTCAAGCACTTGGAGGGTACCAGTCACTGTTGTTGGGATTGTCCAGGCCATTGGGATAAGAAGAGACAGACTTCTCTGTGATTGGACTGGCCTTTGGTTGTGAGTGTGAGTCATTAGTCCTGACTGGGGTGGGAGAGAGAGGCCTGACCTCCCCCTCAGTGATTTTCTGCTGGCCTTTGGGCCGCTTCTTCGGCGGGGGCTGTTGTGGCTGAGTAGAAGGTGTTAGCAGAGGCCCGGGTGTTAGCACTGTGACTTCCACTGTCTGTCTCATGATCTCGGCCAAGCTGCTTAACCTCTGTGTGCTTGCGTGACCTTGTTGAAAAAGGAGTAATACCCTCCCCAAGGAGTAGATGAGACGGTGTAGAGAAATCACTTGACGGACAAGCCATTGTCCGTGATCAAATGAGGTATGATCAAGTGAGATAATCAACACAAATGCCCAATAAATTCAATCCACCTTTATGGAATCACCTTTAATAACAAATTAAGAGAGAGGGAACATTCCTGTATTTGGGCCTGTAGTATTTCCCACTTGTTTTTGAGGGCACCTCTTGCCAGATAGGAATAAAGACCTTAGCAAACAGGATCCTATTTGTATTTCTACTGCTGCAGAGATGTTAAAGGAGACTCTGCATCACTGATGGTGGACCAAATATGGAAACCATACCCATTACACAGCCTCCTAATTTTCTCTATCCACTAGTAGCCCAAAGATTGTATAGGAATCTGAATTCAGATCAGCAAATGGTGAGTCTTGGTACTAGAAGTTTACTAGGGTAACCTTGTATTGTCACCTTTCCTCCTATGTGATGGTAAGCAATTCTTTTTTAAAAATAAAACTTAAAATTAGAGGTAATTTAATTAATGTGTAATGAGAAAGAAAATCAGCAGGCCAACTTCAGCCTTCAAAGCATCTCTTTCTTTGTTGGGAAAGTTCCCTGGGATCTAAGTTTCAGGACCAGGTTGAGCAGAGAGGAGTTGTCGTTGCTCAGTCACTAATTCATGTCTGACCCTGTGACCCCATGGACTGTAGCATGCTAGGCTCCTATGTCCTCCACTGTTTCCTGGAGTCTGCTGAAATTCATGTACATTCGGTCGATGATGCCATCCAACCAACTCATCTTCTGTCGCCTCCTTCTCCTCTTGCCCTGACTCTTTCCCAGTATCGGTGTTTTCCAGTGAGTCCGCTCTTCACATCAGATGGGCAAAGTATTGGGGCTTCAGCTTCAGCATCAGTCCTTCCAATGAATATTCAGGTTTGATTTCCTTTAGTATTTGACTGATTTGATCTCCTTGCAGTTCAAGGGACTCTCAAGAAACTTTTCTAGCACCACAATTCGAAAGCATCCATTCTTCAGTCCTCAGCCTTCTATGGCCCAGCTCTCATATCTGTACATGACTCTTGGAAAAACCATAGCTTTGACTGTATGGACCTTTGACTCAGTGGTAGAGTTGTTCTTCTGCCGATGCAGGAAAGGCAGAAGACTTGGGTTCAATCCTTGGGTCAGAAAGATCCCCTGGAGGAGGAAACCCAATCCAGTATTCTTGTCTGGAGAATCCCATGGACACAGAAGCCTGGTGGGCTGAAGTCCATGGGGTCACAAAGAGTCAGATGTAACTGAGCATTCACGCATTAAGAGCAGAGAGTAGTAGGAAGGAAAAATCACCGAGTTCACAGCTCCATTCTTGCAGTATATGTCCATCTTCAGGTTCACGTGTTCTCTGTCGAAGGAGATTTGAACGTGGAGTCCCTAAAACAAACAAAAGAACTCTTGGGATTTGGCAGCATGACCTTGTCTGGCTGGCTGGGCTTTGGGAACAAGAGCTCTTCGTTCCTGGCGGGTCTTTAGGAAGAATGAAACCACATCACATGACTCTGAAGTTCCTTCCAACACTCTGACAGGAGAAATGGATTGAGCAAGAGTAAGTTTTGTAGACTCAGGAGATTGAACCTTCTTTTTTAGACGAGGAAGTGGGACATTCCAGACTATGAGACAAGAGACCAGGGAGATGAAAGCTAATAAAACTCTGAAGGAGGAAATTAAATTCTCTCTGGGTTGGTAGAGGTGACTGCTTTCCCCCATGTCTTCTGTGTCTGTAAACTGCCTTAGTCTTTCACATGTTTGTTTTCTATTTTACCTGCATTTTTATAGCTACTTCAATGACCGTTTTATGCCAAGGCAGTAAAATAAAGAATGTTTTTGATATAGTGCTCCTTCCTTCACAGAGGGACAAAGTTAAGCTTTCTTCATGATTATCAGTCAATCGGTGTCCAGATTTACATTCAGCTGATATTTTTCAAGCACTGGCCCAGGTAATTTCAACATGTATTATCCCATCTCATCCTCAGAGCAACCTGAGTTGAGAGATTTGGTATCGGGGCTCAGAGCAGTGAAGGGACATTGCAAGGCAGACAGGGGTTTGCATGTAGACCCCTCTCTGTGAGTCTAGAATCCCCTCCACAGCTGCTTCCTGTGTTCATCACGTTGTGGTACTTTTGTGAATTCTTGAACTCTGCGGCAACTCAGGAATGGCATGAAATACTGTTCTTGAAAGCATTGTTGTATGGCAACATGGGCTCGATGTATCTCAAGACTTAAGACTACAGCTGATGGATCTGATTCTGAATGAAAACATCCATGAGAAAAAGGAGTCTTTCTTTTTTGCAGAACACCCAAGATGAAAAACTGAAGCCATCTGGCTTAATACAGTCAGTTTTGGCCTAGCTCCGTTTTGAAGTCCTACATGTGTTCCGATGGAATTGATACAGTAGGGAACTGCATGAGCTTAACGGGAATTTCACATTTCCTTACGTGCCATTTTCTCCTCATGAAACATTTGGTGAAAGCAGAGCACGACACCCAACTGAGCTGAGCAAAGTCAGAACACACGGGACACACCAGTGCTCACACTTGTACCTCTGAGCTGACCCACATTAGGAGGCGTATCCCCTCAGCCTGGGCTGCAGTGCCCGCCGCCCCCCAGTTTGGGGTCACCCTCTTCACAGTAACTCATAAGTTGTAGTACCTGTCAGCCACCCTCAAAGCACCCTTCAGGTCTTCCTTCAAGGGGAAGGACAATATTGATGGTTATATTTATATATTTCTCCATTTCACTTATATAAAATGTTCCCATTTTTATTAGGTTTCTTTTTTATAATGTGTGGCCCTGATGAAGTTTTTGAGTATCATGTCCTGAACCTCATTTTTCCCCATAAGACATATGCTTTTTTATTGTGCATTTTTGTAAAGGATATTTTTAGGACCACCTGTGTGGCATTACAGCCCTAAACCTTACATCTAACTTCACCCTGTTGAATACAGTATTTGGGGAGTGAAAGTGCTCTATAATAGGATGTACTAAAGTCCTGTTTATGATTTATTCAGAATCCAAACAAGGAATAGATTCATTTGCCAAAAAGCCCTCAAAATTAATGACATTTTAAAAGTCCTTACATAAAATAAGCCAGGATTTACTGTATACATGTGGAATTATATTCAGGAACTTGTAATAGCCTATGATGGAAAATAATAATTATATATGTACATATATATATATGGTACTAGATGATAGATTCCAGCCTAGGGTATTAAAGAGTGGGGCTCCTAACTGAGTTACTTTGCTGTATATGTGCAACTTAACACAGCATTGTAGATCAGTTATATTTTTAAAAAAGTTGCAAAATCATACGGCTAGAGAGGCTATTTAAGAGGAAAAGGGAAAGTTAACCTTGCCCTTGAACTTACCTTATGCCAGGTCATGTTGAATGCCTTCAGTAGTCCCTGCATCTCATCCTCCTGACAAGGTACATGGTGGTGAGGAATTGAGGCTTTGAGGGAGAGGGGGACTTCTGTAGTGGGGAGGTGACCAGGCTGGAACTCAGAGCTCCAGATAGTTCTCTCTCCCTGTCTGTGGGCTTTCCCATTCCTGCTTGTGTGTTTCTGTCTGCTGACACAAACACAGGACTCGTGAGCTTTACCCAAGGGTACATCGGGGTCTTAGAAGATTTTATCTTTCAAGAGAGAATCTTTTTAAAAAAATCATTGTTTCTCAACGTCTTATTTTGTTATTGCTTTTTAGACATTTTCCCCCCAAAGAAGACATTTTTCCCTCAAAAGAAGACATTTCCCCTCTCCCAAGAGGACATTTTAGATATTTTTTTCCAAATAGCTTCCCTATGAAATCTTAATACCTCAGATACACCATCTGTATGTTTATGGACTGGGTGTCTTTTTGTGCTTTTTATGTAAGAAGAGTAAGATTTCCTTTTGCCCCTCAAGAACCCGTTTTCATCATATTGGGGGTAATACTGCCCCTGTTGAAAATGCAGATCCTGGATCGTCAATTATCTCAAACTCATGTGCCTTTAAAATTCCTGTCAGACTACCTGAGAATGGTATCCTTGAGTTGGTGGGGGTTGACAACTTGTTGGGGCTGCGTTGAATGAGCCTGGCAGGAAGTACACTGGGTTGACTAACAGAGCGCAGTCCCTGCGAGAAAGTGGGGCGTAAGAGCAAGTGCCCAATTCCCAGCACTCTGGTTGTCTCTATATAGAGAACAATTTTGAAAAAGTAGGTATGGGGCCAAAATAAAAGGGAAAAAATCAGCTGTTGAATAATAAATGATTCTGGCTCATCAGCTTATATTTAGCACCTTTAGTTAACGAGTCATCTTCTTTGAACATACTAAATGATAGATTCCAACCTAAGATATGAAAGGGTAGGGCTTTCTCAGACTTTACCGTGCGTCGCATCACCCATGGGTCTTGCTGAAGTGCAGGTAGGGGGTGGGGCCTGAGAGTGTGCGTTGCCAACAGGTTGCCAGACGTTGCAGATGCTGCTGGTCCAAGAGTGCCACTTTGAGCTGCACGTTCCTAAGAGAACACAAAGAGCGTCCTCAGATAGCCTCAGAATTTTAGAAAGTCTGAAGCAGTGCTTCTCCGGGGGGTGATTTGCTCTCAAGGGGCCCATTGTCAGTGTCTGCAGAAGTTTTTCATTGCCCATCCGGGTGGCACTACTGGCATCTAGTGGGTAGAGACCAGGGATGCCGCTAAACATCCTACAGAGTACAGGACAGTGCCCACTGCAAAGAATGGTCCAGCCCCACATGTCCTTAGTGCCGAAATTAGAAATCCTTGCCTAAAGGAAATCACACACTTGCCCCCTGTAAGGCAGCAGAGGCTAAGACAAGTTGCTCCTTCTCCTCCTTGACAGCAGTGATTCTAACCCATTGTGGTAGCACCAGCTAGTTTGTAGTGGCCACGCTCTGCAATTGACAGTAATACATACTGCTGGTCAATTTCAATGGGAAAGTTAATTCATGGTAACATAAAGAAGAGCAGTTAAGTAGACTGCAAGGAAAAGACTCTTGTAATCCTGAGATCTGCGGCAGTTGTGCATGTATGTGTCGCAAGGGCCCCTGCTGGAGGAAGGAGGAGCATGCCTGCCCCTTGTGGAGTGTGAACGTGGTGGGCTGATCAGGCCGTGCATGCCTGGCCGTTGGGACTTTTTGGCGTGGTATGCGAGTGAGCCCATCTGGACATTTTTGGAACAAACTTAGGACATTCCTTTGGATTCTTGAATATGACTTGCAGATGGGTAGGAAAGTGGTGCAATGTTCTGACCCACAGATTGAAGATACTTTTTAACAATAAAAATAACTCACTGTGGATGACTTTTCCCTCAAGAGAATCATAAATGCAGATTGATGCGTTAAGTCTAGGTATGCTGATTTGCAAACCAGCCTGTTGCATGGGATGTACATGTGGGAGCACTGGGATTTTTCAGTGTATTAATATCATCCGTTTGTATTTGAATCATTTAAAACAGCAGCAGCAGGAGATAAAAGTAGCTCCTCAGAGGATGGATTGTTTGAAAATTCTTTTCTGTCAAGTGTAATTTTCCATTTACGTTGAAAGAATCTTAATATTAGGCAGTTTGCTCCTGAGAGATATTTGTAAATTTATACTGACTACAGTCTTTGTTGGAAGACAACCTGATAGTCACCTCATGTCAACTGAGACATGTTGATCCACTCAACAGAAGGGAGAGAAGATTTGTTGGGTTATTTAAGATGACTTTAACCCTTACTGACCCTGAAGGAGAGAAGATTCTAAAATACACAATTCTAACAAATCCTAAGACCAGTAGATTCTTATAGACTGAGCTCAGCTTTTGGTAAAAAATCATTGAGCCTCTGTGTTACATACACTTAAGACAAAATCCAGACTTTTCCTACAAATAAAAACATGTCTGCTCAACAGTTGACTCCATCATCTGGAATAAATGGTCCATATTTTTTATTCCCACTGGTAAAATCAGATTAATTAGCTGAATCATCACAGTTTCTCTGGTTTAATTTTTAAAATGCTAAACAAGCATTATCTTTTACCTTTCTCCATGTAGTTTCTTTGTTAGAGCGAACTACATGAAATTGCCAACATGGGATCATTCCCTACCTACAAAACTGGTGATTTCATATGGTTCAATCTATTATTTAGTCATGTATTTTATTTGTGGTATTTAAAAAGCTTTGAGAAGCATGAGGGGTAATGCCTAGGTCTGCTTTGTATTTTCCGATTAGCCAGTTCTGTTTGTTCTTTTCCTCTCTGTACAGGATATGGTTTCACACCAGTAACACCTTTCAAACAGGGGGTGGCACCTGAAACCTCACAGTAAGTGAGTCACCGTGATTGGTTCTGTCCTTTTCCAGCCATACAGAGGTCTTATTTTTCTTACTTAATTTTTAAAATGATGAACTGCCTACCTTCTAGCTATATCTGTTTTTAATTCTTGTTCATATGCACCATATTTAAGATTTTAAAAAGAAAAAACGCTCATTGTATCCCAACATTTCTATCCTATCAACCAGACACTAGTATCTCAAGATATTGACAGATGTTCTTTAGGGGAAAATGGAGATTTTTGAGGTCCTAGAAATGTCTGGAACACTGAGGTTTTTACAAAAGATTGCTTTGTTGCTAATCTTCTGAACTCTGTGACTAATTTCCATGATGGAGATATATATAAATTATTTTTCAGATATTTAACTGTGGAACAATTTATAACATCCCAGGGTACTAGCAGTCTTCAGTATACAGTCTGGGAGATCCTTTCCAGAAAGTTTGCTTCCTAGTGGGCTATGATTTTTCCCTCCAGATGATAGCTGTTCTTTTTTTTCCCCCAGATTATGGTCCATTCCAAAATACACATGAGCTTGACCTAAGAATTTTGCCAAAGGAATATTGTTCCCCTCCAGGGAAATGAAAGCAGCATGTTTCAACACAAGTTGAGAAATCTTAAAACAAAGTGGGTAAAAAAAGGACCAGATTACTATTATGTTCGGTGGAAATTACACTTTCAGGTAAGTCACAGCCTTACTGTGGGGCAGGATCATAACAAGGAGCTTATTGTCCCTCCCATCCTGGGCTGTTGTGATTATGTGGGTATATTTAGAAGCTATAGTGAAAGCAGAGCATCAGCTAAGATGCCCCAATAGACACTCACTCAAATGAAGATCTCTCCCATTATGAGAAAAACCCCCTAAAGAAAATATTTGCATGGCAAGTAAAGAAGAGTGCTTTTCTCACCAAAATGATGTTGTAACATTTCAGGGAAATCAGTAACCACAACTCACTTATTGTTGTCATGTGTGTCTCCTAGAAGCTGAGCGGTTGTCAGAGAGGATAAGAGACAGGGAGCGTGTGGGAGCCTGCTCTGGGTCTCCTTGGATCAAAAGCGCCACGTTTCAGCAAATTGATAAGCTGTTTCCTTCAAATGGATTGAAAGCAGCAGACCGTTTTGTTGCAGATGCAACCTATAAAATGGAAAGTGGTCCCGTAGCCAGTTTGCATCCAGGAAAGAACACAACATGGCATTCCTAACCAACTCCTTGATCTGCTGTATAATTTCCTCTCGTGTGGTTGTGTGAATTTTTGTTCAACATGAATAATCACTGGGGGAAATGAATGTATGAAGCTATGATTTAGTTTGTAACAGTTACCAAAAGAAGAAACACCCCCAGCATATGATTCTACTATATGAGTATGCTACCTAGGAATATTCCTCTAACCATAAGACAAATGAAATGCACTCTGAGATCCGTGGATGAAAAGGACCACCTTATACAAACTCACACGGAGGGATCAAATTTGGGTGGTAATTGTGTGATCAACTTTTGCCATCTAGTTTGTCCGATTAGCCAGATTTCATAGTGTTTTGTCTAGTTTTACTATAGCAACACAGTGAGTGTTCCCTGAGCTGTCCTGGAGACAGAACCCTTTCCCCAGTGACACCCGCAGACCAAATCTGGCCTGCCACTGGTTTTTCAGTGGCTCACAGGTTAAGAAGGATTTTTGTATTTTGAAATGGTTTTAAGAAAAAGAATAATATTTCATGATAGGTGCAAATTACATGAACTCCAAATTTGTGTCCATAAATAAAGGCTTATTGTAGCACGGCCATGCCCCTTCCTTTTTATATTATCCATGGCTGTTTTTGTACTACAATGGCAAAGCTGAGTCATGGCAACTGACTGCATGTGGCCCACAAAGCCTAAAATATTTGCTGTCTGGCTCTTTACCAAAAAGAGTTCACTGACCCCTGATCAAAATGTTCCAGAATATGCTTGTTGGAAGTTTCATTAGAGGACCCTCCAAGTGAAGTCATAAGAGTTAAAGTTGCTTGTGGAGGTCTGGTTGACCCCTGAGAATAAATTGGCTAAATGCCGACTGAGAGCAGGACTACAGGGAGGGCATGATCATCATGTCCAGCCTTGAGTTCAAAGCCTCTGTCCTACAAGCAAAATCTTGCAGTTACTCCATGCATCAGCTGCACTTACCTCCCCTGCAAAAATCTTGCCCAGACCTGCTAATGAAAAGAGAGACTCAAAATGGTGCCTCAGCTTTGGAAGCATCACAGGCAAGCCCTCTCTGCCTAACCCCCATCCCCAGTGTCTGCCAGGAGTTTAGCAATGGGAGATCATGGAGCCCTCCGTGGCGCGGTGGTAAAGAATCCGCCTGCCAATGCAGGAGATGTGGGTTTGATCCCTGGATTGGGAAGATCCCTTGGAGGGGAGCATGGCAACCTGCCCCAGTATTCTTGCCTGGGAATTCCTGTGGATGAAGGAGCCTGGCAGGCTACAATCCGTGGGATCAGACATAACCGAGCACATGTGCACACACACACCAGCAGAAGACCACACCAGAGTTTAACTTTTGGTCACTAAAGGGAGAAATGATGTCTACAGTGTTCCCTCCCCCTTAGTCTGAGCCCACAAGGCCTTTTGGTTTCCTCTTAGGGGGGCTTACAGTGTTCAACTTTAGTGATTTGGGGAACTGTTTCATTCCCCTGGCCACCCTGGAAATTTTGTTAAAGGTCTCAAGAATGGATTTGATCACTGATACAAAGGATAGAAGATATATCTTTTACAAGTCTTTGTTGGCTTATATCTTTATTTCTGGCCACATTTCCTTATGTTGCTGTCAGCTGCTAAGTCCTTCTGGCCACATTTCCTAACATGGTTGTTGTCAGTTGCTAACTCGTGTCTGACTTTTTGCCATCCCGTGAACTGCAGCACTCCAAGCTTCCTTGTTCTTCAGTGTCTCCTGGAGTTTGCTCAAACTCATGTCCATTGAGTCATTGATGCCATTCAACCATCTAATCCTCTGTTATCCTCTTCTCCTCCTGCCCTCAATCTTTCCCAACATGAGGGTCTTTTCCAATGAGTCAGAGCTTCACATTAAGTGGCCAAAGTATTGGAGCTTCAGCTTCAGCATTAGTCCTTCCAACAAGTATTCAGGGTTGATTTCCTTTAGGATTGACTGGTTTGATCATCTTGCTTTCCAAGGGACTCTCAAGAGTCTTCTCCAGCACCATAGCTTGAAAGCATCAATTCTTCAGTGCTCAACCTTCTTATTCCCATATATAGTTTTTACCACCATCCTGCCAACTAATTCATGTCCCTTCAAACTTGCCACAGTCTTTCATAGTGTTCCGCCTTTGCATATTCCGTTCCTACTCCCTTCCTCACCTTGTCTGCCTAACTAGCCTCTGCTGTAGCTTTAGTGTTCCTCTCAAAGGCCCTTTCTTCTTCTCTGTGTAGACAGTTTCATTTTTCTCTCTTTTGTGGTGGTATCCTGCATAGGTTCTGTCTTTCTTACCCATCAGATCAAATGGTATTACATTGGTTTGTCTACATGTCTGTTTCCTTCATGATCTTGTAAGCATTTTGAGGGCAATGATTGTGACTTGTTAAATTTGACAACAAACCTTATACATGACAAGGTGCTTAATAAACCCTGGTCTAATGGACACATAGTCACATGCACCTTCCCTGATTATTTCATTCTGTACTTAGGATGGAAGACTAAACGTATTTTCTGTTTGTCAAAGACCATTCCTTGGAACTCCCTTCTCTCTCCATAACTGGAAAAATTAGTGCATCTTTTTGAGCTCAGAGAAGCTCTGTCCTTAAGCCTATCTGTGACTTTCTGCTTTAGCAGTGAGACCAAATGAAGTGATGTCACTCTTTAGTTTTGTTTGTTTATTTTTATTGAAATAGTTGATTTACAGTGTTGTATTAGTTTCAGGTATACAGCACCGTGGTTCAGTTATACATATACATATATATTCTTTTTCATATTCTTCTCCATTATAGGTTATTATAGTTCCCTGAATATAGTTCCCTCTGCTATACAGCAGGATCTTGTTATCTTCTTTATATATAGTAGTGGGTATGTGCTAATCCTATATCCCTTTACCCCTTTGGTGACCATCAGTTTGTCTTCTGTATTTCTGTTTTGTAAATAAGTTCGTTTGTATCATATTTTAGATTCCACATATGAGTGGTGTCATATGTTTGTTTTTGACTTACTTCACTGGGTATGATCATCTCTAGATCCATCCACATTGCTACAAATGGCATTATTTTTTATGGCTGAGTAATATTCCATTGTATACATATATACATATGGTAGAGAAGATATGATACACACACACAAATACTGTATTTTCTTTATCCATTCATTTGTTGATGGAGACTTAGGTTGCTTCTATATCCTGGCTATTGAGAATAGTGCCGCTGTGAACATTGGGGTGTGTGTATCTTTTTGAATTAGTTTTATTCTGGTTGCTTAACCTTTTGTTAATAATTAGTTACCACTCAGTACAGACAAGTGCTATAAGGGAAATGGAACTGGAATTCCACACCAGAACATTTTACAAATGAGAGGAAACTCAGAAATGCATTTAAGGTTAAAACTAAATTGTCATGACACAAATCAGAGAATAACACATTCATATTTCTCTTTCATTGCCTCAAATTATTTTTACCCAGTGGAACACCCTTAAGTAGAACATGCGAGCACAGAGCTGTGTTTATCACAGAGGGACATATAAGGTGCCTCACCGGGCACAGGAAGAAAATACCCCTCTGCATTTATTTAAAAACAATGAAATTAACCTTGTATTTACTATCTATCTATCTAGTGCTTTAACCTAAATTTACATGTATTGGGAATATATGAGCTTTTACTTTTAAGTAATACAAGTATAGCAATGAAAAAAATGTGCAGTTCAAAATGTTAGCTTTTATGTATGTATATTGTTCAAAGATAAAAGAATGGTATTTATGGTACAGTCTGCTGCTGCTGCTGCTGCTAAGTTGCTTCAGTTGTGTCCGACTCTGTGCAACCCCATAGACGGCAGCCCACCAGAATCCCTGTCCCTGGGATTCTTCAGGCCAGAATGCTGGAGTGGGTTGCCATTTCCTTTTCCAATGCATGGAAGTGAAAAGTGAAAGTGAAGTCGCTCAGTC
This sequence comes from Neotragus moschatus, assembly GCA_006410615.1. NCBI lineage: Eukaryota > Metazoa > Chordata > Mammalia > Artiodactyla > Bovidae > Neotragus > Neotragus moschatus. Next base: position 1,566,430 of record SJYA01003372.1, read on the forward strand.
GTGTCTGACTCTTCGGGACTCCATGGGCTGCAGCCCACCAGGCTCCTCCGTCCATGAGATTTTCCAGGCAAGAGTACCGGAGTAGGTTGCCGTTGCCTTCTCTATGATACAGTCTAGTTGTTGTAAAAAAAAAAAAAAAAAAATGGGGGCTTACCTAAAGTGGTAGTGGGAGGAAGTGAAAAGTAGTCAGCTCTCAGATATTTTAATGGTAGAACAGATAGGACTTGTTAGAATGTATTGGGCTAAACAGAAAAACTGGGATATAGAAGTTTATCTATATGTTAACAGAAGTTATCTCTGGGTGATAAGATTAAACATGATGCTTCCTTTATTCTTGTTAACTTTTTTGGAGTAATTAAGCTAGCCTAACTTAATTCTAAAGACAATAAATTCTTTATGTAAAAAAAATTTTTTTTGAAAATCAGGGAGATTGTTGACTAAAGGGTCCATGTGATTACTTCCTAACCCTTGTGCACTGCATATGAGACCATTTATTTTGAATCAGAGCCTTGAAGCCTTGTCTGAAATAAGTCAGTATTCCTGGACTTCTCAAGCTGCTAGTTTAGGGACAACTCAAGCAGGCCTCCTGGTGCCTAATCATCCACAGAAATGGATGGCATGACTTATATTACCATGCTCTTCTTTAGTACTTGCCCGAACTCATTTATGGGAGATACGGACATGACTTATCAGGGTAACTGACAAATAATGACTGAAGATCCAAAGGCAGAATGATGATGGCCAAGCTGTGCCCACAAGGCAGTTTTGTGGGCAAGGAGATTCTCGAAACACTTTTGCTGTGTCCATATCCAGCTAACCAGACCACCGCTGCCGTCTTGAGCCCTTGCTGCTACTTCAGAAAATGGTTTCCAGAAAAAGAAATCCTCTTGTCCCCAGGGACTTGGCAGGAGAGACAGTTCAAATGTTCATTTGCCTGGCCCCCGAATAAAATGTTTCTTAGGTACACAATTCACTGCCCAGATTGAGAGCACAGCCCAGAAAGAAAAATGTCCCTGTGCATGGTAGGCAGAATTTTCTGCCCATGGACATTGACAAGGCTGCATTGTGGAAACAGAAGCTGCTCGGATTGTTCATTGTTCTTCAGCTCCTACTTTGGCAGCCAGAAGCGAATTCATTAGGCAGTGATTGGCATACTTCTCCTCTGTTTATTCCATGCCCTGAGTACAGTAAATACGTTCTGTGCCCCCCGCAGCCTCTTGCTTGGCCTCTTACTGTTCCAATCACCCCCCTCCTTCCCGCTCTGCGCCTGTAGCCCTCCTGCTTTTCAAAGCCTAGAGTCAAGCCAACTTGGGACTGCTCGCCCTAAATCGCAAGAAATGGTTCGGTCAGTCCATCTCCCCCAACTCAGAGAGAGGCACACTTGGTTCTCACATCTGGCTGGTCAGCCAGCCAGCCCATGTTGCTCAAGCACCCACGGAACGCATAGCAGCATGTCCAGCCCCCTCTGGAGGACTGCAGGCTCAGACAGAGGCAGACACGCCACACTTCTCCCTTGGCGTCTCCGCCCCCAAAATGTGGCCTCTTGGGCTTGGAGCAGGGAACCTGAGAAGCAGTTCTTTCAAAATGACCATTTGCAAGATTAGGTAGTGGTGTTTTTTTTTTGTTTGTTTTTTTTTTTAATCTGAATTGCTCTGTGCAGCTAGGGGAAAAAAGATGAGTGTGACTGCTCACAAGGCANTATCCATTCATTTGTTGATGGAGACTTAGGTTGCTTCTATATCCTGGCTATTGAGAATAGTGCCGCTGTGAACATTGGGGTGTGTGTATCTTTTTGAATTAGTTTTATTCTGGTTGCTTAACCTTTTGTTAATAATTAGTTACCACTCAGTACAGACAAGTGCTATAAGGGAAATGGAACTGGAATTCCACACCAGAACATTTTACAAATGAGAGGAAACTCAGAAATGCATTTAAGGTTAAAACTAAATTGTCATGACACAAATCAGAGAATAACACATTCATATTTCTCTTTCATTGCCTCAAATTATTTTTACCCAGTGGAACACCCTTAAGTAGAACATGCGAGCACAGAGCTGTGTTTATCACAGAGGGACATATAAGGTGCCTCACCGGGCACAGGAAGAAAATACCCCTCTGCATTTATTTAAAAACAATGAAATTAACCTTGTATTTACTATCTATCTATCTAGTGCTTTAACCTAAATTTACATGTATTGGGAATATATGAGCTTTTACTTTTAAGTAATACAAGTATAGCAATGAAAAAAATGTGCAGTTCAAAATGTTAGCTTTTATGTATGTATATTGTTCAAAGATAAAAGAATGGTATTTATGGTACAGTCTGCTGCTGCTGCTGCTGCTAAGTTGCTTCAGTTGTGTCCGACTCTGTGCAACCCCATAGACGGCAGCCCACCAGAATCCCTGTCCCTGGGATTCTTCAGGCCAGAATGCTGGAGTGGGTTGCCATTTCCTTTTCCAATGCATGGAAGTGAAAAGTGAAAGTGAAGTCGCTCAGTCGTGTCTGACTCTTCGGGACTCCATGGGCTGCAGCCCACCAGGCTCCTCCGTCCATGAGATTTTCCAGGCAAGAGTACCGGAGTAGGTTGCCGTTGCCTTCTCTATGATACAGTCTAGTTGTTGTAAAAAAAAAAAAAAAAAAATGGGGGCTTACCTAAAGTGGTAGTGGGAGGAAGTGAAAAGTAGTCAGCTCTCAGATATTTTAATGGTAGAACAGATAGGACTTGTTAGAATGTATTGGGCTAAACAGAAAAACTGGGATATAGAAGTTTATCTATATGTTAACAGAAGTTATCTCTGGGTGATAAGATTAAACATGATGCTTCCTTTATTCTTGTTAACTTTTTTGGAGTAATTAAGCTAGCCTAACTTAATTCTAAAGACAATAAATTCTTTATGTAAAAAAAATTTTTTTTGAAAATCAGGGAGATTGTTGACTAAAGGGTCCATGTGATTACTTCCTAACCCTTGTGCACTGCATATGAGACCATTTATTTTGAATCAGAGCCTTGAAGCCTTGTCTGAAATAAGTCAGTATTCCTGGACTTCTCAAGCTGCTAGTTTAGGGACAACTCAAGCAGGCCTCCTGGTGCCTAATCATCCACAGAAATGGATGGCATGACTTATATTACCATGCTCTTCTTTAGTACTTGCCCGAACTCATTTATGGGAGATACGGACATGACTTATCAGGGTAACTGACAAATAATGACTGAAGATCCAAAGGCAGAATGATGATGGCCAAGCTGTGCCCACAAGGCAGTTTTGTGGGCAAGGAGATTCTCGAAACACTTTTGCTGTGTCCATATCCAGCTAACCAGACCACCGCTGCCGTCTTGAGCCCTTGCTGCTACTTCAGAAAATGGTTTCCAGAAAAAGAAATCCTCTTGTCCCCAGGGACTTGGCAGGAGAGACAGTTCAAATGTTCATTTGCCTGGCCCCCGAATAAAATGTTTCTTAGGTACACAATTCACTGCCCAGATTGAGAGCACAGCCCAGAAAGAAAAATGTCCCTGTGCATGGTAGGCAGAATTTTCTGCCCATGGACATTGACAAGGCTGCATTGTGGAAACAGAAGCTGCTCGGATTGTTCATTGTTCTTCAGCTCCTACTTTGGCAGCCAGAAGCGAATTCATTAGGCAGTGATTGGCATACTTCTCCTCTGTTTATTCCATGCCCTGAGTACAGTAAATACGTTCTGTGCCCCCCGCAGCCTCTTGCTTGGCCTCTTACTGTTCCAATCACCCCCCTCCTTCCCGCTCTGCGCCTGTAGCCCTCCTGCTTTTCAAAGCCTAGAGTCAAGCCAACTTGGGACTGCTCGCCCTAAATCGCAAGAAATGGTTCGGTCAGTCCATCTCCCCCAACTCAGAGAGAGGCACACTTGGTTCTCACATCTGGCTGGTCAGCCAGCCAGCCCATGTTGCTCAAGCACCCACGGAACGCATAGCAGCATGTCCAGCCCCCTCTGGAGGACTGCAGGCTCAGACAGAGGCAGACACGCCACACTTCTCCCTTGGCGTCTCCGCCCCCAAAATGTGGCCTCTTGGGCTTGGAGCAGGGAACCTGAGAAGCAGTTCTTTCAAAATGACCATTTGCAAGATTAGGTAGTGGTGTTTTTTTTTTGTTTGTTTTTTTTTTTAATCTGAATTGCTCTGTGCAGCTAGGGGAAAAAAGATGAGTGTGACTGCTCACAAGGCAAGGTGCTATGTTTCATGAAGTCCATAGCAGCATTTCTCAAACGCCAGGGGATCTAGTGATAATGTAGATTTGGATTCAGCAGGGCTGCCAGGAGCCTGAGACTCTGCATCTCTCACGACTCCTGAGTGATGCTGAGGGTGGTGATCCACGCACCACCACGCTTCAGTAGCAAGTGCTAGGTTGGTGGTTCTCTACCTTGGGTGCATGCATGTTGGCATCATCTGGAGAGCTTTTAAAACTAGTTATGTCAATAAATTTTAAAAATAGCTCATGGACACGGGGGAGGGACAGGAGGAAGGAGAGGGTGAGATGTATGGAGAGAGTAACATGGAAACATGTACATTACTGTATGTAAAATAGATAGCCAGTGGGAATTTGCCATGTGACTCATGGAACTCAGACCAGGGCTCTGTGACCCAACCTAGATGGCTGGAATGGGGTGGGAGGTGGGGGTGAGGTTCAAGAGGGAGGGGACATGTGTGCACCTGTGGCTGATTCATGTTGATGTTTGGCAAAAACCACCACAGTATTGTAAAGTGATTATCCTTCAATTAAAAACAAATAAAAAACCAACAGGGTCCTACTGTATAGCACAGGGAGCTATGTAAACTGTAATGGAAAAGAATATGAAAATGAATTTTATATATATATATATATAAAACTGAATCGCTTTGCTGTACAGCAGAAATTAACACAACATTGTACTGGGTTGGCTGAAAAAGTTTGTTTCGGTTTTTTTTGTAACACCTTGGGGAAAAACTCAAACAAGCTTTTTGACCAACCCAATAAATCAACTATACGTCAACAAAAGTAAAAGATTACTTATGCCCAAGCCCCATCCCCAGATATTCTGGCATAACTGTTCTGAGCTTGGGCACTGGGAATTTAAAAAAAAAAAAAAGGCTCTCCCAAGAGGCTTTTCGTATGTGCAGTGGTGGGGCTGTTGCAGCCTTGCACATGGAGGAAGTGGGTTTGTCCTCTTGGAAGGGAGGATAGGTCTTCTTTTCGGATCCAAAGAGAGACTGAGCCCAGTTCTTCA
>SJYA01003372.1:1580960-1598173 GCA_006410615.1 Neotragus moschatus
AGCAAATGTCTCTAGGAGGATCAGTGGGTGTGTCAGCAGAGGTCTTTTGTGTGCTTTGCAAAGGAGGGAGAAGAAACCCTCACAGAAGCTGCAAATTGCCATGAGCCACTGAAACAGCTGAACTCTGTTCTTGGTCAACAGAAGGCTGGCTCTGAGTTACCCCAAAGTCGGATGATGGATTTATACTAGTGGTTTTCAAAGTGTGGTTCCTGGACCAACAGCCTCATCATTACCGGAAGCTTGGTGGAAACAAAAACATGCCAGGCCCCCATCCTAGCAGATCTGTTGTGTCAGACACTCTGGAAGGGCCCAGCAATGTTTTTTTGTTTGTTTGTTCTTAAGAGATTTTATTTTATTGTTTTCAGTTTTATTTATTTATTTTTACTTTATAATATTGTATTGGTTTTGCCATAAATTGACATGAATCCGCCACAGGTGTACATGTGTTCCCCATCTTGAACCTCCCTCCCCATATCATGTCTCTGGGCCATCCCAGTGCACCAGCCCCGAGCACCCTGTATCATGCATTGAACCTAGACTGGTAATTCGTTTCACATGTGATAATTTACATGTTTCAATGCCATTCTCCCAAATCTTCCCACCCTCTCCCTCTCCCACAGAGTCCAAAAGACTGTTCTACACATCTGTGTCTCTTTTGCTGTCTCACATACAGGGTTATCGTTACCATCTTTCTAAATTCCATATATATGTGTTAGTATACTGTACTGGTGTTTTTCTTTCTGGCTGACTTCACTCTGTATAATAGGCTCCAGTTTAATCCACCTTATTAGAACTGATTCAAATGTATTCTTTTAATAGCTGAGTAATACTCCATCGTGTATATGTACCACAGCTTTCTTATCCATTCATCTGCTGATGGACATCTAGGTTGCTTCCATGTCCTGGCTATTATAAACAGTGCTGCAATGAACATTGGAGTACATGTGTCTCTTTCAATCAGTGTTTTTAACAAGCCCTCCAGGTGGCACAGTGGTAAGGAATCCGCCTGCCAGTACAGAAGACCCGGCTTCCATCCCTGGGTTGGGAAGATCCCCTGGAGAAGGAAATGGCAACCCACGTCAGTATTCTTGCCCGGGAAATCCCATGGACAGAGGAGCCTGGTGTTCTACAGTCCATGGAGTCATGAAAAAGTCAGAGACAACTGAGCGACTAAAGAACACCCCCCTAGGTGACTCACCCATCACAGTCGAGGGAACCGCTGGTTTTTGCTGATAGAAATGGTTGCCTGGAGTGAATAGTGCCGAGTGACTGGGGAGAGGGCTCCACTCCTTTCAGGGTAATCTTTTAAAGTCCATCTTGGAGCATTGGGGAGCTTTTGGAATCAAGGGTTTGAATCCAGTTCTTTGTGTTTGAGGCTATTCATGTTTTATTCAGGTTCTTCCTATTGGATGCTACTGTATGGGGTAATATTTACAAGGTTTCTGGGTTGGCTGCTTATCAGAATTTTCAGAGTTGTAGAACTGATGTAATTACGTCCTCTGTGAGCCGAATTGAACAGTGTAAATTGGTAGAAGCCTCTGGCTGTCCTGATAAAAAGTTCCTACTGGGAAAACCAGCAGCATTGTATTTGAATTTAAAAAACAGATTCTCAATTGCCTGCAGGTGGATGGTCTACACTGCAGCTCCCCCCACCCCTTGAGTTTTTAATGCTTGGGTGGCTCATGCCACCAGCCAACTTGTTTGTACATGAATCCTCTACTTGGTTACAAATGATCTGCTTGTCTCAGTCCACTTGGGCATCTGTTACAGAATACCATAGGCTGAGTGGCTTACAGATGATAGAAATTTATTTCTCACAGTTCTGGAAAGGCCATGATCAAGGTTTGGTTTGTACAGAGCTGTCTTCTTGCTGTGTCCTTGCACCGTGGAAGGGGGAGGGACCTCTCTGGAGCCTCTTTTATGAGGGCACTAATCTCATTCACATTCAAAAAACGAAGACCATGGCATCCGGTCCCATCACTTCATGGCAAATAGATGGGGAAACAATGGAAATAGTGACAGGCTTTGTTTTCTTGGGCTCCAAAATCACTCTGGATGGTGACTGCAGCCATGAAATTGAGAGACGGTTGTTCCTTGGAAGAAAAGCTATGACAAATCTAGACAGTGTATTAAAAAGCAGAGACATTACTTTGCCTACAAACATCAAAGCTATTGTTTTCCCAGTAGCTATGCAGGGCCGTGCTACTTTCTAGATGCTCTCAGGACGGGGGTGGCGGGGGGAGCCCATTTCTTTGCCCTTTCCATTTTCCAGAAGTCGCCCCCCACCACCCAGCCCCATTCCTTTTCTTGTGACCATCTTCTGTTTTCAAAGCCAGCAGTGGCTTTACTGGGATCTGGGAGTGACCTCTCCTGCCACCCTGTTCCACATTTAAGGACCCTGTGATTATATGGAGCCCACCCGGATCATTTAAGCTACTCTCCCTATTTTCAGGTCAGCTGCTTGGCAACCTTAATTCTGTGACCCTAATCCCGCTTTACCTTGGAAAGGATTAGGATGGGGGCATCTTGGGTGGTGGTGGTGGTGGAGAACCATGATTCCTACACAGCAGGCCATGGAACTGCTTTACAACGTCAGTTTCTTTATCTATATAATGAGGATAGTAAAAAAAAAAAAAAATTCCTCATGGATCTTCTTGAGGATTAAATGGGACATATGTGAAAATATCTGGCACAGAGCTGCTCTAGGAAACGCTCGTGGCCTTTTGTGAGAATCTGAAATTCCCGGCACATTTATTTTTGGCCTCTCCAAATCTGTACATTGGTTTCTTACAAATTACTTAAATGCTTCCTTCTGGTCCCCCCATTTGTTGTTGTTGCTAAGTCACATTGGACTCTCTTTGACCCCATGGACCGCAGCACCCCAGGTTTCCCTGTCCTTCACTATCTCCTGGAGTTTCCCCAAATCCATCCCTCTGGTTTTTGCCTCTGCTCAATTCTTCGACACCCCTACGGGGCTGCTCCCCTGCTGCTGTTAGGGAGACTCAGAGATAATCAAAGTATTTGCAAGTGGAAGGTGGGGGAGGGAACAACCCTTCTTGCCCAAATAATCTGTGCCTGTTTTCCCCTCTAATTCAAACCCTGACTAGAAAAAAAGTCCACAAAAGTGTGTGTGCTTCGTTTGATTGTTTTTAAATCAGCTTTAGTAAGGTATACTTTTGATTTTTTTCCCCTTTCTCTGCTTTCTAGATTTGCTTCTATCTCATATCCATCCAGGCCCTTGTCAAATCCTGGTCCAGTCAGACCAACTTGTGAATGACGTTTGGGAGGGGGCAGTTAGCAAAATGTCAGTGTTCACGGGTCTTGCATGATATTAAGCAGCTGTTGTTAACTTGTATAGGGATGATAATAGTATTATTGTGGTTATGTTGGAAAATGTGCTTTGGGGGGATGTACATACTGAAATATTCAGCTGTGAAATATCTTTTTTAAAAAAGATAAAGCCAATATGCTGAAATGATTTTTGAAATGTTATCTACAATCACATGACTCAAAAGACCCAAATGGCCAGAAATCTAGTTTCTGAACCAGTGATCTTTTTCTTAGTACCACACTGGAGAAATCCGTTGGATGTTCAGAGCTTTACCGGTAACCCCCGACCCCTACACACTCACAAACTCTTGTCTGTTGTTATTACTTGTGCTTTGTCAGGAGCCTGAAGTGCTGTGCCTCAGCATCCCTCTCACATTTACGTGTTCTGATTGCTCTTTGGTGGGACGTCAGTTACATCTTTTAAAAACGAAAAAAAAATTCTTTTGGCCACGTGGTGCAGGATCTTAGTTCCCCGACCAGGGGTTGAACCTGCAGTCCCAAAGTGAGAGTCTGTAGTACTAATCACTGGACCACCAGGGAAGTCCCCTCATTTACAATTTTAAGAATGTCTGTCTTGTTACCTTTGTCGTGTTCCATATCACAATCCACCCTTCAGCTTCTAAAGGACACATCCTCTTCTAGATGGACAGAGAGCCAATACAGTCGCGTACAGGCCCAGCCAGGATGCAGTCGCCAGTGGATCTTCAGCTCTGTCCCTGGGCCACGTGGTGGGAGGATATGGACAGGGAAGCGTCCTCTGCTGCCTCATGACCCAGGCCTTGCAGTGACCCTGAGACATTGTGTGGCCCAGAAAACGGTCTTGCCTTTGGACTCATGGGAACCCCAGACTCGCCGCCCCCAGCTTGGGAGTTGAGGTGGTGATCGCAAATTACCCTAGTGGTTTGCCCATTATTTCAGCAGCTGGACGGGGGTGGCACAGCCTCACGGTATGTGCATGACCTCATCTCAGATGTCACTGGACAACAGGCCCGCTCAAGTCGGCCCCGCGGCGCTCTGTAACAGAGGCTGGGCTCTGCTGGGAAGCAGCTGTTCTCTTGTCCACTGTCCCCAGTGTGGATGTGCTGTGCTGGGCCTTGCACAGGCTTGCAGAAGGTTCCTTATGCCTCCATAGCCAGCAGCAGGCCATCTTCACAAGTGGGAGATTGTTTCAGAGCACCCTTGACTGGCTGGCTGCGCCCATCCCACCATCTGCCCTGCAGGCCACTGGTATCCCATCCCCTCATGTTTCTGGTAAACACCTTCAGGTTCCCTGCGACATGATCTACTTAGGGTTTTGGGTACCACTCCTGGGTGACCAGTTATGCTGCGAACGCAGGACCTATGGGCATTCATCAGAGAGCATCTCGGGTAGAAATTTTGAACAAGTGCGACTTAAAATTTTGAAGACAAAGATGTAGACACCTTATATATTAACCTTGATGAATAACCCAATCAATAACAATTTATCAGTGACCTGCTGCTGCTAAGTCACTTCAGTTGTGTCCGACCCTGTGTGACCCCATAGACGGCAGCCCACCAGGCCCCCCCGTCCCTGGGATTCTCCAGGCAAGAACACTGGATTGGGTTGCCATTTCCTTCTCCAATGAATGAAAGTGAAAAGGATAAGTGAAGTCTCTCAGCTGTGTCTGACTCCTAGCGACCCGATGGACTGCAGCCTATCAGGCTCCTCCATCCATAGGATTCTCCAGGCAAGAGTACTGGAATGGGGTGCCATTGCCTTCTCCTTAGCAGTGACCTAAAGACTTGTTAATATGTTTATTAGTGATCTGGAAGTAGGGTAGGGCCTAACCAGTAGGTTCAAACTATGTAGAGCTTTGAGAATGTTGCTTTTGGGTTTCCTTTTGATGTTGGATAAAAAAAGAATTGCCTTAGGTGCTGTACTAAGTTCATCCCATCCTGGTGACAAATGAATTACCATTAGTTCTCTTATTTCTATACAACATGTTACCCTGTCACAGTCACCGTGGCTTTCTGTATTTCGTCTGAAATCTTTCTTTCTTTTTATCCCTTTCATTGAATTTATTTTTATTTTGTGGTTATGTGTATATATATGTAAACCAAATTTTTCCATCTAGTAATTTTAAAGTATACGATTCAGTGGCAAGTAATAGATTCATAATGTTGTGCAAACATCACCACTATCTAGTTCTAGAACATTTTCATGACCCCTCCCCCTGAAAACCTCTCTCCCTGCTCTCCATTTTTCTCTCCCCTCAGCTCCTGGCAACCACTAATCTGATTACTGTCTCTCTGAGTTTGCCTGTTTTGGACATTTCATATAAATGGACTCACACAGCATGTGGCCTTTTGTATCTGGCTTCTTTCATTTAGTGTATTTTCAGTGTTCATGTACTTTGTCGCATGTATGAGGACTTTGTTCCTTTTTATGGGTGAATGCTGTTCTGTTGTGCATTTTGTTTGTTAATTGCTGGATGGGCATTTGGGTGAACACCTGTTCTTAATTTGGAGGGCTGTGTACCTAGGAGTGGAGTTCCTGGGTCATATAGTGATTTGATGTTTAATGCATCGAGGAACTGCCCATGGTCTTATGTGCGTGCCAGTCCTCCTCCACCATATGTGTCCATTCTTGTTCAAATCCGTGTTGGGACTCGTGTCCACTGTGATTGCTTTGCCTGGTGGCTCCCTGCAGCTTCTGTTGCCTCGTGTGTGCCCTTCCTTCAGCTCTGCCTTGAGGAACTTTACTTTTGCCCCTTGGTATCTTCATTTGCACCTGCGCTCTTTCTTTTGGCTTCAAGGATGTGTGTCCCTCTCCCGGCACCCAACTGCAGTCTCGCAAGGACAGAGACAGACCCTTGTTCTCTGTACTCAAAGGCACTTGGTACTATTTTTGCCTTTCTATTGTTGGGCAATTCTAGTAACAACTGGAGATGACAAAAATAGATTTGATTCTGTTGTTCATGAAGCTCAGATTTTCACTGAAATAGTGGTATCACAGACTCTACCATGTTTGAAACACTAAACTGTCAGAGGATTAAAAAGTAGGTCAAGGAGGGAAAGGGAATTGTTCTGCATGCAGGGTGAAAAATTTAAATTCCAGAATGGCGATAATGGCATTCATGCCGCCTTCATGACTTTGATCTCATTTAATCTTCCTGATGGGCTTCCCTGGTGTGTCAGCTGGTAAAGAATCCACCTGCAACGTGGGAGACCTGGGTTCGATCCCTGGAACAGCTGCCCACTCCAGTATTCTGGCCTGGGGAGTTCAAAGAGCCGGACATGACTGAGTGACTTTCACTTTCAATCTTCCTGACAACCATATGAGGTGGATCCTATTATTATCCACACTTGAAAACAGGGAAACTGAGGCACAGAGAGATTTCGCCCTGGCTGAAGGCTTTGCCGCTCTTGCATGGCACGGTCAAAATATCTGACAGTGAGCCTGTGTCTTTGACTCATCTTCTGTTCACCTTCTCAGGTCCTTGAAGAGGGCATGCCCAGTTCAGTTCAGTCGCTCAGTCGTGTCCGACTCTTTGCGACCCCATGAATCACAGCACGCCAGGCCTCCCTGTCCATCACCAACTCCCGGAGTTCACTCAGACTCACGCCCATCGAGTCAGTGATGCCATCCAGCCATCTCATCCTCGGTCGTCCCCTTCTCCTCCTGCCCGCAACGCGCCTCATAAATTGGTTTCCTAGGGCTGCTGTAACGAAGCGCCACGAGCAGGATGGCTCAGTCAGCAGAACTTGACTCTCTCACAGTTCCATGGGCTGGAAGTCTGAAACCCCAGCAGGACTGGCTCCCACTGAAGGCTCTGGGGGAGAGCGTTTCATGCCTGTCTCCTGCCTTCTGGTGCTGCCCACAATCCTCGGCATTACATTCCAGTCTCTGCCTCTACCTTCGCCTTTTCCCCGTGTGTCTCCTGTGTCCAGATTTCCCAGTACTTAGAAGAATAGCAGTCTTCAGCTTAGGGCTCACCCTAATCAACTGTGGCCTCATCTTGACTTGATTTCATTTGCAAAGACTCTGTTTCTGAGTGAGGTCAGCACAGGTTTTGGATGTTAGGGCCTGAGCATATATTTTTGTTGTGACACAGTTCAACCCACAACAATGTATAAAGTTAATTTTGCCCTCTGCCACACCTTGTCATTTCCAAGGCTGGACTGCCGTCATCACTCCCTGTACTAGCCTTGCAGGAGTTACCCACGAACCTCTAGCGTTCCAAGCTGCTCCCCAGTGATATACTCGGTGCTCAGTGACTAGCTGTTGAGTTTAATGACTAAGGGATAGGCCACTGATTGTATTAATTTTTCCTAACATACATTTTCTTTCTTTCGGTAATTTTTTCCCTCAAGTCTCTGAAAAGTGTTGGCTTTTGTTTATGAGATTTTCCGATTTATTCTTAGATGGGAGCTTCAGTCTTTATTTGCATCTGTTTACAAACTGTTGAAACAAAGCTTTTGACTGCCTCATAATGTCTTTCTTAATCCCATTCTTTTTGGATAAAAATGGTATTAATATATCCATTGTAAATCACTGGCAGCTCAATTTGAAATGTGTCTTTTTGCACAATAAGTACTATTAAATATTCTCTGGTGGTGGTGCTCAGGGTAAGAAAAGATGACACAGTGTTTTCTCTTATTTAAAGAAGCCCAGTGTTTTTTTTTTTTTTTTTAATGCTGTATTTCATTTTTGAAAGACAAAATGCAGCTGAATGAAATGGGAGCTTGCTATTTAAATGATGGAAAGTGTGGAAGACAGGATACTTTGACACATTTTAAGAGGAAATGCATTTTTAAATATAAATGTTTGGTTTTTAATCACTCATTAGGGAAAAATTGAGACACTTGAGTGGTCTAGATCCCTTAAGCATGCTTTCATGGCACTTACATGGAATGAAGCAGCTGAATGATGACCTAATTGTGCTCAATCTCATTGGAGCTTACGGCGTGTCAGACTGCGTTCTCATTGCATAATGTGGATTGCCTGACCCGTTTAATCCCAGGACCACGCTGTCTGAGGTTGGTAGCCCTCTTAAAACAAATTGAGATGAGATTCACATAACATTAACCATTTTAAATTGAAGCATTCGGTGATATTAATGCATTTAATATAGTGTTGAACAACCACCAGCTCTAATTCCAAAACATTTTCATCGCCCCAAAGGGAAACCCTGTTATCCACTTTTTAAGAACCAGGAAATAGAGGCATGGAGTAGATAAACCTGTGTCCTAAGGTGGTGGTGGTGGTTGTTTAGTCACTAAGGCATGTCTGACTTTTTGTGACCTCATGGACTGTGGCCCACCAGGCTCCTCTGTCCATGGGATTCTCCAGGCAAGAATACTGGAGTGGGTTGCCATTTCCTTCTCCAGGGGATCTTCTCAGACCAAGGATCGAACCCGTGTTTCCTCCATTGGCAGGCGGATTCTTTACCCCTGAGCCACCAGGGAAGCCCCATACTAAGGTTACCCAACTGGTAAGTGATGGAGCCCATGTTTGAACCCGAGCACTGGGAGTCAGGCCACTTGCTACCACTGGTGTCTGAGTGCCACCTCGCTCCTTGGGGGTCAAAGCACTTAGCTTCTTTAACTTTGTGATCTTCAGGGGAGATGCCTGCTGGTTGCTGAGCCCTCACTACTACTCAGCGTTCCCTACACTATGACCTTGAGGAATTGGGCCAGAGCTTTTTCTTCTGCCAATCTCTGGAACACTGGTTACACAGAGCAGAGCATGCTGTATCTGTTTCTTGCTGCCCTACCTCCACGTTTCTGAACATCAGCGTTCCTTGGCACATCTCCTTCACCAGCGCTGGGACTCTAGGGTGTGAAGCGAAAGAGATGCCCAGGGTGTAATCAGCAAGGTGGTGTTCACTCTGAGGGTTGTGTGCACGTTGGGGCGGGGCTCTGTTGCCTCCCCTCGTTCAGGCCTTGCCCTGCACCTCCTCCAGGATCACGTTTAGTTGTTACTGCCTCTCCTTCCTGCCTCCCCTTTGAACTTCTTCCCTCTACTGGCTTCTGGGCTCCTCCTGGTTCTGTTTCTGATTGTTGATTTCAACGCTGTCCAATGGGCTCTTGCTCCTCCCACCCCCTTCCTGCTCGGTGGTCTCTGCCTGTCTCTCTCCCTGGCTCTGCAGACCCAGCTGGCTCATCCATCCACTCAGACTTCCGCCAGCGTGTGGTGATGCTCCCACCTGCAGTTCTTCTCTCCCACCATCAGCCTTAGTGGCCATAAATCCCGCTTGACCTGCGAAGTCCCAGAGTGTGCCTGCACTCTTGGAATCGGCGTTGACAGTGCCTCCATCCTGCTGTGCTCACACGGCCCTCGGTTTTGAGCTCGTTAGGATGGCTGTCATCGCTTTGTGACGTGTCTATGCCCTCTTCTTCCTTCTAGGCTGAGAATTCTTCCAAGGTAGGCCCACCATCCTATTTCCTCCCTGCCTTTCCATGCAGGCCATTGCCATGGTCTCCTCTCTCAGACTCATGGGCTCTGAATCTCGAGAGGCTGAGCCCAGAAATGTGTGTGTGTTGAAGGCCTCGCAGGCCATCTTGCTTTGCAGGCAGGAGTGTTCATTGCTGCTTAGGAGCCCCACGTTCTCCCTGGCACATGCAGATAGTGAAGGAATATTTTTCTGAGCCTGCAGAAATAAATTTGAAATTTAAAATGTCAGTGGAGAATCTTGGCAGACCCACCCTTGGCCAAGGGATCAGGGTTAACATCTCGAGCAGTACATGGCAACACCACTCGCCCCCGATACGATGCATCACAAAGGGTATGGTTTCTCTGGTTGCCTTCCCAGTAATGCTAAATCTCAGCCAAAGCCTGAGGGAATACCAGACAAATCAAACTGAGGGACTGTCTACCAAACACGTGACCAGTACTCTTCGAAAGAGTCAAGCGCATGCGGAACAAAGACTGAGGAGGTGTCCCAGATGGAAGGTGACCAAGGAGACGTGACAACTAAATGCAGTGGGAGATCCTGGGTTGGATCCTGGAACAGAAAAAGAACATTGGTGGGAAGATTAGCAGAGTCCCCCAAAGTTCTGTACTTTCGTTCATCCCGTTGTATTGAGCTTCATTTTCTTAGTTTTGATAAATGTCCTACAGTTACGTAAGCCACTAACATAAGGATGAAGGATATGTGGGACCTCCCTGCAGCATTTTTTGCCTAAAGTTATCCCAATTTCCAGCCAAAAGGAGTGGTTAAAAGGAAATTATGAATAAAGGAATGGGAGATAATTGCAATGTCACCGAACAGAGCATTCTGCAAGGAGAGTAAAGGAGCCCAAAGGGAGACAGTTACTTCAACATCACAGATGACACGGTGATGTCCCCTCATTTTCATCATTTCTTTCCCTATAGGCCATTTTCCATTCATGTCTTATTCTGGACATTGATTTTTTCAATTGTTTTAGAATTTTTCTTTATATTTGCCTCTGCTGGGTCCCTGCTGCTTGGGCTTTTCTCTAGTTGAGGTGAGCAGGGGCTACTCTGGTTATGGTGCATGGGCTTATTGCTGTGGTGGCTTCTCTTGTTGCAGAGCACGGGCTTTAGAGCGAGTTCAGTTCAGTCACTCAGTCATGTCCGACTCTTCGTGACCCCATGGACTGCAGCACACCAGGCTTCCGTGTCCATCATCGACTGCTGGAGCCTACTCAAACTCATGTCCATCGTATCGGTGATGCCATCCAACCATCTCATCTTCTGTCATCTGAGCGAGTGGGCTTCAATAATTGGGGCTCAGGGGCTCTGTAGTTGCAGTTCCTGGGCTCTCGAGGAAAAGCTCAATAGTTGTGGGCTTAGTTGTTCCACGGCATGTGGGATCTCCCCAGACCAGAGATCAAACACCTGCCTCCTGCATTGCCAGGTGGATTCTTGACCACTGAGCCTCCAGGGAAGCCTCTGAACATTTATGTTAAATGGTATTGTATGTGATCTTTTGGGTGTGACCTCTTTCACTTAGCATAATGGTTTTGAGATTCACCATGTTGTAGCCTGTATCAATACTTCATTCCTTTTTATGGCCCAGTAATACTCCATTGTGTGGATATATATCACATGTCATGTACCCCTTCATAAGTTGATGGACTGCTAATATATTCTGGAGATTTCCCTGCTGGCTTTGGTCAAATCCCAGAGAATTATAGAATTTCTCTAGATCCTCCTACATTCTGTGCATCTTCTTGCTCTAGGAGGTAACTCTTGGGATAGAGTCTGTAGCATCTCCAAAGTGTCCCATGCAGGATTGTTTGCTTATCTTAACCACTTGAGAAGGTCTTTTGAATTAAGGCAAGCAGTGAACCCAGTATCCCAAAAGGATAAAAAAAAAAGTGGGTGTTACATTATATCCAAATCAATAGCCACCACTTCAAGGAGCTTCTCAGTGAAACATTTTATTGAATAAGTGTGAGAAAAGAAAGATATTAGTTGTCCAAGAATGCTGTTGCCAAACTTTGTGGAAACAGAATCTTTTCTGTGAAAACAGCATACATTTTTTTTCCTGTGCCATGGAATTTCCCCTCATTTGACCCAAGGGGTGAAGGAAAACTCTTATGCAACCATCTCATTTTAAAAGTTATTCTTTTATATGTAGGCTGGTTAATAACCAACAATAGACAATTTTATCTAAGAGGAGATGACTAAGATCCTGTATTTCGCTTTTAGCGGGAGCTGATTTGCATATCTAATTCATGTTCCATTAGCCACAGTTAGGGTGAAAAAGGGAATGCAAGAAAAACCCAAGACTGGTTTTGCATCTGATTTCAATTCAGTTGTGAAGATTACCTTCCAAACTCAGAAACTGAGTAAACTGTCAGCTTACTCTTTGCAGAGGTGTTGACTTTGACATTTTTACTTTTGAAATCCAACAGTTGTCAAGAGTTGCTCTCTAAAAGTTATTTATAATACAAAGCATTTCCTCCCATCATTTAAATAACTTTTTGGGGGGATACCTGTAAACACACACATACTCTCTCTCTCTCTTTCAGTGTCTAGGAAGAACTTTTCACTGTCTGGAAAACTTCGTGCCCAACTTGAATCTTCCTCAGTAATCTGATTTCATCCCTAGATTTGAAATGGAGACATTTCACAGAATCTAAGAGTTCAAAATGAGGTTCTGTGCTTATTACTTGAGAGCATAATTTCTGTTCTTCCCACTAGCCCTTCCACCCACCCACTTACTGGACTACTTATAGTTACCCCAGAAGTACAGTATTCAGAACTGGACCCCAAGCAACAGATGTTGTTTCGCTGTCACATTTTTGGTCATTTAACATAAGCCTAATTGACCTTTTTGGGTGAACATGGCATTGGGCTCAAGTTGACGTTTATGTCTCCAAAGACGTTTATGTCTTCAGTCCCCTTTGATGTGTTGTTGATGAATGAGCCTGACCCCCAGCAACCCCTTCTTACCTACATCTTGAAATCATGGAATTGGTTCCTAAGATGTCAGTTTAGGAGATGACATCTGTCCCCAGAGCATAGCATTTTCAGATTCTTGTTTTGTCAAGTTCCTTTTGGCTTCCGATGATTTTTGTCATTGTGACAAAAGGGTGTGGGTTGGCCTCACTGCCTAGGTTCCTGTCATCTACTGACCTAACGCAGTGGGTGTCAGTAGGTTTGCTGAGCCTTGGAGGAGCAGGCTTTGGTAGCAAACTGGTCAGCCCCACACCATGCCAACCAGTGGAGGCTGCCGGGCAGCTGGTACTTCATCCCCATGTCTGGGCACAGCCTGAGGTCTGTTGAGACATCAGCGTCACTAAAGATCGCTTTTTCCGAATTGATCTTTCTTGTGAACACTGGCAGTCTGAAAGGTCTTTACCAAGTGCCTTGCCATATCCAGTGACTTTGTACCTGGAAAATTCCCTCATACTAATAATCTAATTAACTGAAAAAAAAAAAAAAACAGGAAGACAGACTAATCTTACATCTGATAATCCCTGCATCCTCTCTTAAGTGTGCATAGGACATTCTGTAATAATCTATTCTAGACTCTTGACTAGGATATATATCAAATTCAGCAATCCATGCTTTTAAAGCCATATGTCGTCTTTTTCTCTTTGGAAAGTGACCACTGCATTTCCTTGACTATTGGAATGACAGAGGTCCTAAGTTACTTCAGATGTGTCTGACTCTTGCGACCCCATGGACTGTAGCCCGCCAGGCTCCTCTGTCCATGGGGTTCTCCAGGCAAGAGTACTGGAGTGGGTTGCCACGCCCTCCTCCAGGGCATCTTCCCAACCCAGGGATGGATCTCACATCTCTTATGTCTCCTGCATTGGCAGGCAGTTCTTTACCACTAGTGCCACCTGGGAAGCCCTATGACATTGGAGGGTTTAGCTGTTTTTTTCCTCAGGTCTCTTAAGAACCTGGCGTGTGATTTGTCTTCACTATGATGCTTAAATTCCTTTAGAAAATCTTCTAATCGATTTGCGTCCTCGGTTCTCTCTCCCTAGGAGTGTCTCCTACTCTTTTTCCTGGCTGAAGGTCATTGTTCTCGGCCAAGAGATCAGAAGCAACATGAAGTTGAGGAGATAATCAGGTTTTTCTTGTACCTGCTGGAATTGAAACGTCAGCCTCTGAGTTTAGCACATGGCCTCTTTGCTCTTTTTGATCCTGGTGTGAGGACCCACTTCGTCGTTGACATGGTGCCCTCACACATATTTGATTTTTATAATCCCTGGTAACCTGGACTCTTTACTAGCTGCCTTTGAGGAATTCTGAGGAATTTCTTAGAATTCACTTGTGAGGAAATGGAACTGAACTTCCGTGTGGTGACATGTAGGGTTGAGTGACTTTTCCCTTTTCTGCTCTTCATAGCAAAGTAGGCACCTCCTGGCTTGACCCCCACATGGCCTTTGCTGTATTTCATCACCCATACTTCAGCGCTCTGAGGCTCACCTTTCTGACTTTCTCCTCCAAAGGCCTTGTTCATCCTTTCATCCAGACCCTTCTCTGTCTTTCATAGACATGGCCTGGGGAGGGAGATTCCCATAAACCATTTCAGCTCCTTTGTTCCTGTTTCACATCTTTTGGGGCTGGTTGATGAGTATATTACCAGAATATCATTTCTGTGATTGTCCCAATCCTCTCAAACTGTCTTCCTTTGAAAACTCTGGACTCTGAAATCAAATTGGCCATTTTCTGAACCTTTGGAAAACCAAAAGGCTGGAACCTCTCCCTTCCCTGGGCCCCTAGGCCACCCCCCTCATTGTGAGAAAATGTAGCCCCTTCCTCCCCAAATTCCCTTCACTTCACCCACTTAGCTCCCAAGAGGGCTGGCATCAGTCTAGTAGGGCAGCCCCCTGGTTGACTTTCTCTAGGAGGAAGTTAGCAGCATTGCTAAGGAAGGTGATCCAGAATTTATCAGCTCCTCTGCTTTTTTGCTGAATAAGATGCTGTGCAGATCTGGTGCAGTGATGTGTTTACATTACCCAGCATGTCCTTGGAGAGCTGGCAGAAGGTCAAGGGTCAACATTGATTTCTTTCAGATTTGTCAAGCCTCATGCTGACTTGCTGTGTTCCTTGTACTCTGAGAGCCGGGCAAGAGATGACCTTTTAAATATAACTTTATTGATATTGTGTTGGGAACTTTTTCTCTTGCCGCCACTAACCTCTCCCCACTTTCCAGAAATAAATGGGCCACATGCTCCTGTCACTTGTTATCAAATCTGCATATAATGAAAGGCAATCCCGGGAAGAATTGCTTGGGGGAAAATACTGATTTGGTTACCACATATGATCCTAAAGATAAAACTGCAGCGTTGAGTCTTTCTTTCTGGTTTCTCTCACCACTTCAGAACAAACTTATGAAACGGGACGAGGATGGACCAAAGGGAAATTATTTCTGTGTTGTTCTGCCAAAGACTCTTCTCATTCCTTTTCAAAACACCACACATCCTGGCATTTTGAAAACCACTGTAATTATCACAAGGCAGCTCTTTCTCTGGGAAAAAACTGAGCAAGTTTCCCACTAGGAGATGACGATTAAAATAATCCGTCGGTGCTGGGACCAAACGTAACTAGCAAAGTCCGTTCAAAAGCTGCATTCATTGGGGAAAGAGAAAGAACAACCTTCTTCATAATGAGCCCTGGGAAGCAGCCAGCGTGGAAAGAGGTCGCACAATTGACAGCTTGGCGTCTGAGTAACTACTACAAGCCTATTTTGGCTTGCTGTGTTACAGCTTCTGTGGTTTTCTCTGGGGCCGATGCCTGGTGTCTTCAAGCAAAGTTTCCACCGAGTCTTATTTTTTGAAACCACCATGCATTGTGGGATTGTAATCTACCACTTTCGTAGGAGGTGAAAGAAGTTACCGTGACATGAACAAGTAGAGTGGGGTGCACTAAACTTTTATTTCAGATGGATGTAGCATGGGGCCAGGACATTTGTTCTTATCCAGAAATGAGATGTTGTAAGGTGGTGTAAACTTTTCTCAGTCCTTGGCTGTTCACTTTTTGCAGATTGCCCCTGGAGGATGGTGTGGTGAAACTCTTTATGTGATAGGTTACAAATGTGCCCAGTCTTCTTGTCACCCCAGCAGAGCTGACAAGGATACTGTTTGTAAAGGTTCTGCTTGCTGCATATCCAACGTGCAACACATTGGTGGGCTTGAGGGTGTGGCAGAGGGGGATGGCTTCAAGGCTAAATGGCTTTCTGTGGTCTTACCAGTTTTGAAACTTTACATTCATGATTGAAGTCAGAAGTGAGAAAGCTCTTTGGGATAACATTCTTGATACTTGGTTCATTGGTTATTTTCCAAAAGCTCTACAGTATGCTTTTATTTATTACTGTTGCTTCATATTATTTGTGTTGTACCTGCCTGCTATTGGCTCAGTGGTAAAGAATCCGCCTGCAAATGCAGGAGACCCGGATTGGATCCCTGGAAGCTCCCCTGGAGAAGGGAATAGAATACGCTAGTATTCTTGCCTGGAAAATCCCATGGACAGAGGAGCCTGGCGGGCTACAGTCCAGGGGTTGCAGAGAGTCAGATACAATTTAGCGACTAAACCCCCTCCTGCTGTACTGCAGTTAGTATTTAATGTTAGGAAAATGGTGTTGGGGACTGAAAGCAGAAACCAGGGGAGGGATTTTAAGGAGTCCCAGAGGCCAAGATTGCTGCGGCCTCTGCTGTCTTCATCAGAAGAAACAGTCACTGACTCCAGAGGGTCCTGTGAGATCTTCTGTAATCTCTCCCATGATGGCATATGACCTCAGTGGAGGAGAGACAAATGCCAGGGTTTCCCCCATTGTCTCCCTTTTCCTTCAACCTGGACCTTGACTACCCTGTCCCTAGGAAGGAGGAACCACAGCTGAAGGGAAACAGAAGTTTCCTTTGGGCACTTCCAAGGACCAAGACCTACTTCCCACACACATACACATACCCCTTCCCCTAGATTTGACCCTACTGAGCTGTGCTAAGCAAGACGAAGCAGTCTCTTGGTTCTCACCATTTCTGGGTTGTAGCCCACAGAAGAATCAGTTGAAAACTTATAAATTCCCTCTCCCTTAAAAGTTTCTCTTGGAGAAGGGAATGGCAACCCACTCCAGTATTCTTGCCTGGAGAATCCCCATGGACAGAGGAGCCTGGCACGCTACAGTCCATGGGGTTGTAAAGAGTCAAACGTGACTGAGCGACTAAGCACAGCCCAAGTTTCTCTACAAATGAATGTAATGTTTTGTCTATGGTTTCGCAGGAATTCATGGCTTCCATGAAGCCTGTGCTGAGGATTTACTTTTCCTGTATACCTTTATTTGTTTTCAGTTTTGTTACCATCTGCATGTATTACTTTTGTTAATTGAATCTGTTGAGGTCACTTTTGCAGTTAACTAATTAATTAATTTGACGACCAGGAGCCTAAAACTGGTTTTTCGTATGTAAGTACAGCATTGAGTCCTGAGAATCGATTT